>CM035435.1:65715496-65815496 GCA_020310875.1 Ceratopteris richardii
TCTCATATGCTGCCATGAGGAAACATCCTAACCTCCATTGGTTTCCAATGGTCATGCACAACTGTAGTGACTCCTCTATGTGGAACTGTGCTATTAGATTTGAGTATGCTCAACATCTGGTAACAAAGTGCTCCTCACTCTCTATCTCTGTATGGCATACTGGGCACCACCTCTCCTCTCTAGGGACTCCCCTGGTCCGACCACTCTCGATCTGGAGCTCATATGATGAAACTCGAAGCTGCCCAATGACGACTCGGAGGTGGTGTGGTAGGTATGTTTGCATGTATCGCGGAGTCTCAATGAAGCCTTGGTCTGAGATCTATAGAAAATGCTCGCGGTAGTGGAGCATTTTCGGTGGCAATGTATCCCTGGGCTAATCCATGTCCTCTATATGTATGTATGCCATATCTCTTGTCGAATGACCCTATTCCTCTCTTGGTGGGAGATCGAACGGGTGGGGGCCTATAAGTCGTACTGCAATGGTGGTAGTTTGTCTATGTCAAACCCATGATGGGCAGCCAGTCTCATGTCTGTGTGTACCAGGAGGAGGTGTCTCCTGCTAATGCCATGTCGCGTGACGCCTGGAAAGCTCGATAAGTGATGAGAGAGAGAGAGAGAAAGAGAGAAAGAGAGAAAGAAAGAAAGAAAGAAAGAAAGTCATATTAACGTATTCCAAAGGCCAAACTTGGCCTATGAAACAAAACCATGTACAGCTATGGTAATCTCTATGTACAAATGAAAAGGAAAAATACTCGCTACACATAACTTTGTAGGCTGAAAACAACAAAAGGATGGTGTACCTGGTAATGAGGGGGTAGTGGGGATAATGTAGTGGTGTGTGGGGGGAGTGTGGCTCTCACTCTGCAAATAATAGCCACATCTAATACAGAAGGGACCCACGACGGAGTGAATGTGTATACCCTAAGTGTTGATGATGGGTGGAGGTGGGTGGAGTATGTGGTACATCGGTGGTGGTATGAGTACCCCTCAACCACGTATGGTTGGGTACCGACGACCACGACTCCAAGAAGATGATATCTCCTGCATTAGGATAGCCTACGACCACATGATGGAGCATAGGCTCACGACCACCACTTGGGAAGCCTTCTTTTCGCACACTCTGTGCCGCTGTCTGCTGGAGCGTGAGCCCTATGCCTCTGGAAGGGTCTATCTGAAGTGGCCCAGCTCGCTAAAAGAACTGAATAATAGTCTATTGGTTACTCACCCGTGTCTGATGCGTGGGCTGTAGCATCTGCTCTCGTCTCTCGCTTGTGGCAGGTAAAGCTTTGCATTTGACGCTATGCCTATTTGTGTGTAATATCCCCTCTGTGCTCTAAGGTTTGTAGATGCTTCCTCAGCTCTAGATAATATGTATCATACCAGCAGTTTTGGGGCATGGATCCAGTGCGTGAGGGTGTGTATGTGTGTGGGATGGAAAGCTGTGTAGAGCTCAGTCATGTAGGACGATGGTGATCTATGACATGAATGTGTCTAAGGGTAAGAGTGGATCAAGGGAGAGTAGGTGAGTGTGTAAGTGGTGCACATAAACATCTAAGAGCTCGTGTGTGAAGTGTATCGTGGTGGGTGGCTCAATGAGTGAGGGAGGATCTAATGGAATAGGAGATGAAAGTGTGAACATGATAAACGTATGGTCTGCACCGAGTGGACATCGTCCAATACTAAGTGAGGGAATAAGTGAAGCTCCAAAGATGATACCCAGAATGTAGTGGATCGTGCTCTCTCCCCTCCCCCCTGTGAGGGAAGTAAGTCCACCCAAACTTGGCCATCTGTGCATCCCATTATATACAAGGAGATGGTATCGGCTTCCTTGCTCAAGCATATGTTTGCATACCCAATGGTGTCCTTACCCATATCCCCTGATACTATGCTCGTCCTCGTCTCATCTAGATCTCTACCCCTCATGATATGTGGATGCTCCATGTCATATGACTCGCACTGACGTGATTGGGTGCTTCTATTGAAGTCCCCCATGAGGAAGACTTCACCTAGGGTGTTGTAATGGAGTATGTCATCTGAAAGTGCAGTGCATGGTGAATCTCTCCTGAGTAGATCCCCCATGGTCATGTCCCATTTATCGGGATCCACCTAGTGGGAAGTAGCATATGGCAATGTAAACCCGACTCTTCGGTGCTATCTCCATACAAACCCACATGTATCGTGCCTCCTCATCTCTACCTATGATATGGATCCAGCTCTGTATCTCCTATCTAAATATGATGGCGAAACCCCCCGACCCTCGTGCCATACTCTATCTTGTGGTGGCCCTCAATGCAGAATCCCAATGAAAATCTTCAAATGCAGAGGAGACTCCTTTCTAGGCTCTTGTGGATCTTTGTGATGCAAGCAAAATCATGAGTATCTAGGATCTCCTCCAATCGGTCTCGTGTCCAACGTGCTCCGTTGCACTTCCACATTGCTCCCCTGAGTGGTGACTTGTGGTATGGTGTTGCCTCATAGGCCGTGTAGCCCTATTTGATAGGGCATCTGTCTATAAAGAAGACTTTACCATCATGGTAAAAAGCCTTCCCTCTCGTCGTGCCTACAATATCTAGGGCACACATGCCCTTCTATGTTCTATCTGCATCTTTGTGAGATCGACATCCATGAATAAGAGTGCTCCACGAAGACTCCGTAGCACTAGTCGTTTTTTGAAGAAAGTTATTCGCTCCTCTCTTGAGATCCTGTGCAATATCAATGCTCGAGCTTTCGTACTATCTTTCCCCATTCTCCATGCCCAATTAAATGGCATATTGTTATATGCTAAATGTCAACATATTTCTGATGCATCCATTTCTGCTCACGTGCCTTCAAGTAGGCATGCGATTCTCACATGAAGACGTCGAATCTGTCTTAGTCTCTCCTCTTCAATTGTGTCTTGTACACAGATGTATTCATTTTTTATTGCTTTTTCTTTGATCTCTTTTTCAATGTTTTTACTTACTACTTCCACCCAACTATTTTGTGTTGCCTCCATTTCTGATCTAATGTGTTCTTCCATTAATTTCTTCTTGAAGCCGATGTGTCTAAGCTTTCCATTCATCTCAGACTACTTGGAGACTTTTGATAAGATCTTCTAGAGCTCTTATTCTATGTGTGATCTTCCCCATTTCTTGATTAAGTACTCTATCCGCTTCTTTCTTTGCTCCGCTTCTTTCTTTGCTCCGCTTCTTTCTTTGCTTTGCTCCTTCTATTGCCTTAGTAATCATTTCCTCCACTTCCTTTTTTTCTAACCATGCCCTGTTGCTGCAGATATGATAAGTCTTTTGCGCCAAAAAGATGAAACTATGGACTGACAGGTTTTGCATAATTTTGCTAGTAGGATGCAGTCAGTTAGACATTCATAACCACCTAACTTCTATCAAGCTAGGGTTTCTAGCAGCAAACCCTAACACCTCTGAGTCATGTCTCATGAGCAAAGCTTTCAAGGAGCTCCTAGGTACCGAAGTCCTAGGCCCCACGATCTGAACACGAGTTATTAAGCCCACGAGATCTCCCGTCCTGTGCTCCGTCACTTCTTTGCCCTGTCAGATCTGCCCCCCTCCCCCCCCCCCCCCCCCCCCCGACTCGCTTGCTCTACAACAAGGTTTGCCTACATCAGGTAGGTAGTATTGAGCAGGTACCAAAACCCTAACCTCTGCTCTGTCATATTTGCATCGTCAGGATAGGAAGGAAATCTAAAACATTTGTGTCGTGAGAGAGAGATGTACATCAGGGTTCACCTCAAGCAAATACAGCAAGGTTCGAGAAGGTATCGAAACCCTAACCTCTCCTCCGTCAGTTTTGCGTCGTTTGAGAGAGAGAGAAGGGGGGGAGGGAGGGGGGGGGGGGAGGGGGGGGGGGGGGGGGGGGAGGGGGGGGGGGGGGGAGGGGGGGGGGGGGGGAGGGGGGGGGAGGGGGGGGGGAGGGGGGGGGGGGAGGGGGGGGGGGAAGGGGGGAGGAGGGGGGGGGGGAGGGGGGGGGGGGAGGGGGGGGGGGGAGGGGGGGGGGGAGGGGGAGGGGGGGGGGGGAGGGGGGGGGGGGAGGGGGGGGGGGGGGAGGGGGGGGGGGAGGGGGGAGGGGGGGAGGGGGGGGGGGGGGGGGGAGGGGGGGGGAGGGGGGAGGGGGGGGGGGGGGAGGGGGGGGGGGAGGGGGGGGGGGGGAGGGAGGGGGGGGGAGGGGGGGGGGAGAGGGGAGGGGAGAGGGGAGGGGAGAGGGGGGGGGAGAGGGGAGGGGGAGAGGGGGGGGGTGTGAGAAGAGGGGGGGGGGGGGAGGAGGAGAGAGAGAGAGAGAGAGAGAGAGAGAGAGAGAGAGAGAGGAGAGAGAGAGAGAGAGAGAGAGAGAGAGAGAGAGAGAGAGAGACTTGTTTTGGTCTAAATTTTGGGGTCTAGTTAGGTTATTTTTTGGGTCATTTCTTTTAGACAACTTTTGAGTCGACTTTTTACAAGAATTGAGCCGATTTTTTGAGTCCATTGTGGAGGGCAGCGTGGAATGAAATCTCTTTCTCCAAGAGCTAAAGTTCAGCCCCAACCGGAACGCTACCATTCGATGAGGACAGCTTCAAGGATGAGATCAGCAGCAAGTCAATTGTTTTGGATTTCTTCTTAGTAGACTAAACAGTGAAAGTCGATCGGCGGCAGCAGCTAATCTTTTCAGTCACTTTAATTTGTCATCACTGAGGAATCGTTCAGCTATGAATTACCTGCTGCATATTTCCTCCATCTCCTCTTTCCAGCCAAAAAGCTTCACCATCAATGGGCAATTTTGGTACACCATAGCAAGACATTCAAATCGAGTAACAAAACCAACCATTAATATGAAGAAAGCAAGAAGAAAAGAAAAGGAGAAAGAAGGGGGAAAAAAAAAGAGAAAAAAAAAGTCTTATTTTTCTCCGAGGACGGAGAATGTCTAAGTGGTGGGCAACCTGTACCAGGGTATTCTGATACACCCTTCATATAATGTATTCTATGTTTGCTTTTCAAGATGCAGAAGCCAAGTACATGACAAGTTACCTCGATTTCGAGCAAGAGGAGAAGTAGAAGAAGCGAAGAGCAAGAAAATGGAGAAGAGGGGATCCAGCTCATCAGTTCATGAAGAAGGCCATATTCCCAATTTCCTACCTCATTGTTTTCCCATTTCACTAACTTCCTAAGTTGTCTAATTCCCATTTCACCTATTTTCCCAAGTTGCCTAATTTCCCATTTCACCAATTTCCTAAGTTGTCTAATTTCCCATTTCACCAATTTCCTAAGTTGTCTGATTTCCCATTTCACCAATTTCCCAAGTTGCCTAATTTCCCATTTCACCAATTTCCAAAGTTTCCTATTTTCCCATTTCACCAATTTCCTAAGTTTCCGTTTCACCAATTTCCTAAGTTGCCTAATTTTCCTAGTTCACCGATTCTCTAAGTAGTCTAAATTCCTAAGTTCACCTCAAAGTAGTCTATTTTTTTAGTCAACTTTTACAAGTTAGTCGACCATTTTTATGAAGTTCACCATTTTTATGAAGTTAGTCTACTTACTTCAAAAGTAGTCTATTTTTTAAGAAAATGGTGTACTTTTGATTTAGTCTACTTTTTCACTTGAAAAAAGAGACTAAATTTTCCAGATGTCCATATGGTCTAAATTTTCAGCCACTTGCATGCGGAGAACTCATGGACGGTGGACGGTGCCGAATACCAAAATTTGGAAGATAGTGACGGCACGGGAAAAGTGGACCAAGAAGGAAGCTTCCGGAGTACCAAAATTGTCAGAGAGCCTGCCAAAGAAGAAACTAATTTTGTTCCCTTTTGCTATCCTTCACTTCCAGAAAAACTATAAAAGTAGACCTCTCCTTCAACAAACAACAAGCTCAAAGAGAGACTCGAAGAAGGAACGCATAGCTGAAGCCTTGCCTTTCCTTTGTGTGTGTAGAGCTCTTAGCTTACCACTAGTGCTTCACTTGGTAGAATTGGAATCAGCTAGCTTGGCACTATGAGTGAGTAGTGCGCAAGCAGTGATTGGTCATTCTCCTCTTGAGTAGCTAGTGGGGAGACTAGAGTTTTGAGAATGTATGTTTAGAGAATCGAAGTCAAGCACTTAGAGTGAGGGTATATGCTTATGTCTCCTACTGATTGCCCAAAGTTTGTATAATCCTCTTTTGAGCTGTTTATACTCATAATTTCAGCTTCTTTCTCTCATTTCACTGTGTATCATTGTATATGCTATTTATTCTTCCCTATTGAGTCTTCAAATTGCAACCCACAGTGCATATTGCACTTAAGAGAACACACCACATTGAGCATATAGATCAAGAAATTGATCTACACCGGGCATTCACATTCCCCTCATGTTGGGATAGGGCTTCGATGGTGAAGCTTTTTTTCTTATGGTAGAATTTTAGATTTAGCTTCTCCACTTTATCTACATATGCTATTAGGGTTACATGTATATATGGAGATACTTCACATCAACCTTCACTAGTTTAGCTATGTATATATGTATTTTACATGCAACTTCTGAAACAACACGAGAAAGAAAAAGCTTAGGGGCATAAGAAATAATCAAATTACTAGTGTGCTATATATCAAGATATGTAGCT
Organism: Ceratopteris richardii; assembly: GCA_020310875.1. Taxonomy (NCBI): domain Eukaryota; kingdom Viridiplantae; phylum Streptophyta; class Polypodiopsida; order Polypodiales; family Pteridaceae; genus Ceratopteris; species Ceratopteris richardii. The sequence goes on from CM035435.1 coordinate 65,722,073, forward strand.
TTTCAAGGTTATGGGAAAGGAACTAGTGTTGTATAATATTTTCTTTTTTATTCTTTGTAAAAATTTAAGGAAGCATTAGAGACCATTAGAAACGTTTTACCTTACCCATCAGACATCGGGTAAATGTCAGAAGTCAAAAGTAAGAAATCAAAAGTCAAAAACACGTCAAAAACACGTGAGAAACAACTGTGACTATATATTCATAAATGATGTAAGCCTCAATTAGAATTTTTTTTTTTTTTTTTTTTTTTTAATTTATGTGTGTGGTTTGTGAATGTATATTTGGTAGGTATAGTACAAACAATTCCTTAAAGATAGGAATGACTGAGTCGAGACTTTTTCCAACTATGCTATAATTCAGTGTCCGAGCAATATGATTCCCATAACAAATATGCATACATTCCCACTTCAAATGAGAGTATTGAGCTGCAATAATGACCTGCAACCTGTAACTTCAGAAAGTATGACGTTGAAAAATGTTTGTGAGCATTTATTTTGGCTAGAAAAAGAGGATTCTTCATGATGAAAGTGATCAAAAATGAGAAATTGTTCTTCAATTGTGGTATGGCCAAGAAACATTTTCACTTATAGAAGTTTGTCACGAAGAGACACGAGAAAAAGTTCTCATACTAGTTGAAGAGGAAAAGAGTTAAACGAAGATGTGCTAGGTTTCACCAAACACCAAAGGGGTGAGCTCTTGTGTGAGGAAAGAGAAAGTAGAGAGTGTTGTGAATTTGAAAGACAAGTTAGGGCCTAGAGGAGCTGAAGTTTTGGAAGTCTCAAAGCTAGTTATATGACTTTGGGGATATGTTTTATTGATAAGTAAATTTTAAGTCATTTGAACATGTTCACACATGTCATGTTAGAAAGTATGTCTGATGGAGGAACCTTCCAATAGGGACCCCACGTATGTTGGAATTTGGGGCCCCAAGATCTTCCAATACTAAAAACCTTTGAGCATACACACTTAATTAAACAAGATGATAAGAGAGAGATAGAAAGAGATATTGAGACAAGAGTAAGTAACGTAAGCAAATTGCTTACTCACTAATATAGATGGCCGAATTACAACATGGAGTACTACTCAACCATATAATTGTGCACTCACTAGATGGAAGAATAGCCAAGAATATGATGACGTACAGAATTTCAGATTATGTTGTTATAATCTGAGTGTGTGTGAAGCGAATGAGCAATGAAGTGAACCTTACCTCACAAGAAAGTGCAACAAATCTGAAAATCAGCAAACCCCAATTCTGAAATTAGGGTTCAGAAACTCTAAAAACAGAAAATAGGATTAACTTACAAAGATAGCTTCCACAAACTTGTAGAAGACTCCTTGCTCCAAGAGAGTAGCCTCTCTTTCACCTCTCCTTAACCTCCAAAGCTTCAGAACTCCAAAATTGACACAAGGTGTATATCAACTCTAGCTTCAATTGTCCAAAAGTGTGCCCAAGGTTCTCCTTATATAGTAGTGAGCCTCAAAAATAAAGTTATCGCCAAATTTTGCGAAAAAATCCCATCGTTGCTTGAAAAGCTGCTATCGCTGTTTTATTTTAATGGGATTGTTTTAAAAATTGCTTTTTCACAATTTTAAAACCTTGCTTTATTATTTTGATCGTTGAATTTGAGTGATTCTGCCATCTAAAACTTATGACCTAGCTTTTCAAGAGTTTTGTACTTTTAGAACCTCAAAAATGTTTATCCACCATTTTAGAGCAGAATTAGGGTTTGACTTTTCTCCCAAGTCTGATCTCTGATGACGGAATGAAGCATATCACTAGATAGCTCTTGCAAAGCTCTATCTATCTAGCCTAAAAATGTTTTTCCTAAAATGTATAACAAAAATGGCTAAGTCCTAACTAGGATTGCTGGAGATGGAACATATGTACATTGATTTCCAACAATCCCTCCTTCAATGTCATACTGATACAAGCTTCAGTAACCTGCACATCTTCTCATGACTATCTCTAGTCAATGCTTTGGTAAATATATCTGCAACATTCTCACTAGAAGGGACATAAACCAGCTCAATGTGTTTCTTTGATATATGCTCTCGAATATAGTGGTAGTGAACCTCTATATGTTTCGTCCTTGCATGATGCACTCGATTCTTTGCTATAGCTATTGCACTCTGGCTATCTGAAAATATCTGAATGGGTTCATGTACTCTTACATCTAGATAACTGAAAATCTTCTGCAACCAAACTGACTCCAAAGTAGCTGTAAATGTTGCACGATATTCAGCTTCACATGATGAAGTTGCAATGGTGGGTTGTCTTTTTGAAAGCCATGAGATAAGATAATCTCCAAGATAAAAACAAAAACCACTAGTACTTCTTCTTGTGTCTCTATCACCTGCCCAATCAGAATCTGAAAATCCTTTTAGTAATAAATGTGTAGATTTCGAGAATACTATAGCATAATTTGAAGTTCCTTTCAAATATCTGAAGATCCGCTTTACTGCTTTCCAATGTACCATTGTCGGATTTTGCATGAACCTTGATACTTGAGAAACTGCAAATTTTATATCAGGACGTGTATTACAAAGATATGTCAAGCACCCAACTGCTTGACAATATAAAGTAGCATCAAATGACTCTTCATCTGCTACATTTGTAAAGACGCGTTCTGATCCATAGGTTTTTGCATAGGTTTAGAATCAGTCATCAGTCATCTGAAATCTTTCTGATAGTTTCTCAATGTACTTTTGTTGTGTCATATAGATACACTCATCCTTAAACAAAAACTGAATCCCAAGATAATAATGCAAGATTCCTAAATCATTCACATCAAATGTTTGCTTCAACTGTTCTTTGAACATCTGCAAATCTTCATCTCTGGGACCTATGACTATAATATCATCCACATAAATGATTGCTATAATCATCATACCTGTTTCATTTGACATAAAGAGTTGGAGCTCCATCTAAGTTATGGAAACCAATGGATAAAAAATATGTGTGTATCTTTTCATACCATGCTCTAGGTGCCTGTTTTAATCCATACAAAGCTTTTATAAGCTTACACACTAAGTGTTCCTTACCTGTTTCTTCAAAATCTTCTGCCTTCCGAATATATACATCTTTATGTAAATCACCATTTAGAAAAGCATTCTTTATGTCAAGTTGATATACATTCCAACCAAAATGAGCTGCTAAAGCAAGTATTAACCTAATAGCTGTCATCCTAGACGTAGAAGCGAATGTCTCATCATAATCAATACCTTTTTGTTGTGCATATCTTTGACAACTAATCTTGCTTTGTACCTATCAATAGTACCATCTGCTTTCCGTTTGATTTTGAAAATCCATTTTACACCTATAGCTTTCTTTCCTTCCGGCAACTCACATAGCTGCCATGTTTGATTCTTATGAATAGAATCAATCCCTTCTTGCATAGCTTTTTAATGTTAAGTGCATCTTTAACACATGCAGGTTCATCTTCAATTGTTGTGAGTGCTAAAATATCATGAATCTCAAAGTCTTCAGCAAAACTTACATGGTCTTTTTGTTGTTGTTGTCTAGTCTGACTCATAGTAGTCACGTCCAGTCCAGTACGATGCGTCCTGTACGGTTCACGTACGGTACGAGACTGTACTAGTAAATTTCGGGTTACATGTACGATACGTACGATCATATGTACATGTACATGTACATGTACATTATCGTATGTACATATACATATACATGAACATGTGCATGTATTGTATTCTAAATTCAAGAATCAAGATTAAAAACTCGCAAGATTCTTATCTTAATGCATAAGCTATAATTTAAATTTCACAATGACATTCAAGATTAAAGAAAATTCAGATTTTAGAGAACATATCATGAGTACTCACAGACAAAATATATCAAAATTCTAATTCTCCATAATGCTCTTGAGTCACTAGTCACTAAAGAGAAGACTAAGCATAACACATAAGATAATGTACAAAAGTACTCCATATATTTTAGTGAAAATTGGTTGGCAGTTTTGCCATCCTACGTGTTCGTACTGGACTGGACAGGACAGGACAATCGTACATCTTTACTCGTCCATCGGACGAGTGCAACTATGGTCTGACTCCTTGTTCTTCCTGTAAAAGTCTTTATACCACTATCTTTCCATGTCTGGTATAACCAAGTAGGTGTATCCTTAAATAGTGGTGATACTCTTTCTGATCCTTCAGCTTCCACAGGTTCTGGAACATGTCCTTCTAAGGTACTAGGACTTTCTGGAACTCTAGTACTTTCTTCCATTTCTGGAATTAAAGTCTCATGTGGAACTAACTCTGTAGAAGGTTGTGAAATTCCTCTTTCTTCAATCCTAGGAATTTTAACTCCCTCCTCATATGGCTGAACATGTACATCCAAATTCCTTCTAAAAAATCCATAGTCATTTTCACTAATGAGCTCTGGGATTTCTGCTTCTTTATCATATCTTATTTTCAACAACATATACATTGCGTGAAAGGATAACTTCACCTGTCTCTGGAACATAAAACCTGTAACCTTTACTTTCAACAGGATATCCAATAAAAACAGCTTTCCTTGCCTTTATATCTAGTTTGCCGCGATCCTTTTTCTCAACATGTACATAAGATAGTGATCTGAATACTCTGAAATAGCTCACATTAGGTTTTCTACCATAATATGCTTCATAAGGTGTGATTACCTTTAGGGTTTTTGTAGAAGACATGTTCAAAATGTGATTAGCTGTATGTAGTGCATCAAACCAGAATTTTGGTGAAAGCTTCTTGGATGCCATGATGCTCCGCATCATCTCAACAAGTATTCTATTCCTTCTTTCTGCAACACCATTCTGCTGAGGAGTATAAGCAATAGTAAGGTGTCGAGTAACACCTTTCTCTTCAAGAAATGTCTGGAACTCATTTGACAAGTATTCTCTACCTCTATCACTTCTGAGAATCTGAATAGTTACCTGACTTTCATTTTCAACCATAGCTATAAATTTCTTAAACATAGGAAAGACTTCTGACTTCAACTTAAGACCATAGATCCATGAATATCTCATAAAATCATTAACAACTAAAACAAAAGACCTAGAACCCTGAATAGAATCTGCTCTCATAGGTCCATTCACATCTGCATGTACTATCTGCAATTTGCCGGTAGCTGTAATATGACCATGTTTCTTGAAAGGTAGTTTATGCATCTTACCTTCAAGACATCCTTCACATATATCTGAATCATCTGGTAGCTCGAATGAGGGTAAACTCTCAACCATACCTCTGTCTTTCATACTCTTGAGAGCTCCAAAACTAATATGTCCAGATCTTTCATGCCATAACTTCATATTCCACCGTTGACGAAAATTTGACAGCATATGCCTGACTGATTTTTGACAAAATAAAAATCCCTCCTTTGTGCTCATCTTGCAAAATACACTTCTCATCTTTGTGTGACAAGATCTTACAAAGATCTCTCTCAAATACAACTTTGTAACCATCACCTAAAAATGCAGATATAGATAGCAGATTCTTCTTGATATTAGGTACATATAAAACATCTGAAATCTGAAAATTACCACCTTTTCTTGACTTTAGGGTTACCGTACCTATTCCTACAACATCCAAATCATTGCCATCTACAATAATAACTCTTCTACCTGAAGAATAGGAAAGAGAAGAAAATACTTCTCTGCATCCTGTCATATGCTTTGTAGCACCTGAATCAAATATCCAAGGATGTGCTGAAAGAACCTGTGTGATCAAAAGAGACTTCCTCAATGATCATACAGGCATAAGAATCACCTTGAGATTTCCCTTTTTTATCATCTTTTGCAACATTACCTGATGCCTTTTTCTTTTCTGCTGCAATCCTTTTCTGACAAACCGCTATGAAATGTCTAGGTTTCTTGCAATAGTGACATAATGCTTCCTTCTTCTTAGAAGACTTCTTTTTAGATATAGTAGAAACAAAATTTGAAGCAGAAGGTAAAGAGGACTTACTTTCCTTCTTGGATTGTATTTCCTTCTTATCCTTCTTCTTCCTTTTACCCTTTGATGAAGACAAAAGTGCTTCTTCATTCTCTTCCATTCCCTTCAACTGATCTTGAAGTAAAAGAACTCTAACTCTTCAAATGGAACCTCTCTATCTCTTGTTGTAAGGATAAGAGTGGTTATAAAAGACCGATATGAGATAGGAAGTGAATTAATAAGCGTATTTACCATTCCTTCATCTGATATCTCAACTCCTACATTTAGAAGTTGACCTCTCAAGTCAACGAGCTTTGTAATGTGGGTTTGAATTGACTCACCAGCCTTCATCCTTGTATTTGCTAGTTGTCTCCTCAAGTGAGCTTTCCTAGCAGGATTTCTGCTCTGAAAAAGATTCTCAAGCTTCAACCAAGCTTGTCTAGAACTGCTGCAAGATCTGATTTGTGGTAGAATATGCTTTTTGACACTCATTGCTATGAATGAGAGAGCTAAAGCATCTCTAGCATCCCATCTTGCTTGTTCTTCAATAGGCGGTACTCTAGGTAAGGATCTACCTTTCGACTCTGGATGTAGAAGTGGTTACCTCTTCTTCAATTGGTTCAGTGATTGCAACACCAGTTCCTCTTGAAGTTGGTGTATCCTCTTCTTCGCCTTCTCGTCTTGGTCTTGTTAAAGATCCATTGACGATACTCCATAAATCCTTTGTGACTAAAGAATTCATCATCATGAAACTCCACATAGGATAATTAGACGATCCATCCAACTTGTCCTCAATCTCAATTCTATACTCACTCATCTTAACTAAGTGTGTGTGTCAATTATGCTCTGATACCAAGTGTTGGAATTTGGGGCCCCAGGATCTTCCAATACTAAAAACCTTTGAGCATACATACTTAATTAAACAAGATGATAAGAGAGAGATAGAAAGAGATATTGAGACAAGAGTAAGTAACGTAAGCAATTGCTTACTTACTCACTAATATAGATGGCCGAATTACAACATGGGAGTACTACTCAACCATATAATTGTGCACTCACTAGATGGAAGAATAGCCAAGAATATGATGATGTACAGAATTTCAGATTATGCTGTTATAATCTGAGTGTGAGTGAAGCGAATGAGCAACGAAGTGAGCCTAAACTCACAAGAAAGTGCAACAAATCTGAAAATCAGCAAACCCTAATTCTGAAATTAGGGTTCAAAAACCCTAAAAACAGAAAATAGGATTAACTTACAAAGATAGCTGCCGCAAACTTGTAGAAGACTCCTTGCTCCAAGAAAGTAGCCTCTCCTTCACCTCTCCTTAGCCTCCAAAGCTTCAGAACTCCAAAATTGACACAAGGTGTGTATCAACTCTAGCTTCAATTGTCCAAAAGTATGCCCAAGGTTCTCCTTATATAGTAGTGAGCCTCAAAAATAAAGCTATCGCCAGATTTTGCAAAATCCCATCGTTGGCTGAAAAGCTGCTATCACTGTTTTATTTTAATGGGATCGTTTAAAAATTGCTTTTCGCAATTTTGAAACCTTGCTTTATTATTTTGATCGCCGAATTTGAGTGCTTTTGCCATCTAAAACTTATGACCTAGCTTTTCAAGAGTTTTGTACTTTTAGAACCTCAGAAATGTTTATCCACCATTTTAGGGCAGAATTAGGGTTTGACTTTTCTCCTAACTCTGACCTCTGATGACGGAATGAAGCATATCACTAGATAGCTCTCACAAAGCTCTATGTATCTAGCCTAAAAATGTTTTTCCTAAAATGTACAACAAAAATGGCTTAGTCCTAACTAGGATTGCTGGAGATGGAACATCTGTACATTGATTTCCAACAACGTACAGGTTAAAAACATTTAAAATTTGGTGGTCGAAATTTCACCAAAGGAGTGGTCAAAATTTGACGAAAATAATTACATAATATGATAGTATTCCTTGAGAGCTATCCAACCATATATGACACTCAGGTATATGGCAAAAATATATGCATCAAAAGTCAAATTCTAACTTTCAATTAATGTGAAAAGCACCTTATAACTTGAAAAGCAATGTGATACTTGTCATAATCTTATGAAAAGAAGTGTTTTTTGTCCAATGGTGGAAAGACATGCCACATGGCAACCTAAAATCACTTTTAAAAAGCCCAAAATAGACCTTTCAGTTTTTTTGGCGAAAATCCTGCCACAATTTGCAGGTAGCAGATTTTTAAGTGTTTTTTGATTTATTATAGCTTGTTGTGCAAGGCTTATCGATATCTATATAAGACTAAGTATTGGGCTCATAAACTATCTTTCAAGAGCTAGAGCTTGGAGAAGGTGTTCCCTTCAACTTGGAGAGGTGGAGTTGTGTTTTCTTCATCATCAACAAGTTCCGCAACAGCTTGACTCTTATTTATATTTGGAGGAGATCATCTTAAGCCTTGAGATTATTGGAGTTATTAGATAGCTTGTCATCATGTTCTACATTTTTTATGCTATATTATAATTTATAACTTTGATCCTGGAATGTATGGAATATATTTGGAGCTATGCTCATTGCATCTCTCTCATTTGTTGTCTACTCTCCATCTTGTCTATATTTTCTTTATGTCTCTATATTAATCGTAGGCTTTAAAACCAACATCTCTAATGACCAAAACTCTTAAAAATCATATAAACACATATAACTCTCCAATATGGGGTCCCAAAAAATATGATAAAAATATGTCTCATGAGCTCTTGATTTAGGTTGAGATGTACATCAAGGAGTTCTTTGGAGCCTTAATTCCCAATAGTTTTTGTTGGAAATGCAACCTCCCACAAGAGGGATTGCACATATTTTTCAGATTTGATGAGTTATTGGGAAAGTCAACCATGGACAAACCAAAGTCAAAAGAGGTCAAAATTGATCAAAATATGCACAAATTTTTACTGCATATGTGGAAAGTACAGATCAAGAGCGATATATAACACTCTTTATTTGAAGCACATTTGAGCAATCAAAGATCAAACCCTAATTCAAAGTAAAAAGGTCAAAATCAAATTTAAAAGCAATTTTTGAACCAAAAAGCAATATATTTTCAATATATTATGATCAAAACAACATTAAAAACCCAAAAAGTTTTTTCTTTTTTGAATTGTTCCAAAAAATCCGGGGGGATTTCTGCCAAAATTTTTGGGATTTGCTTTTTGGCTTTATTTTTTGCTTTTCGACATGCTTTTCGTATTGGATCTAAAACTATATAAAGAGAAGCATGTGAGAACATTAATCATCACTTTTTGAAGTGCTCAAGCCTTGAGCTTGGCAAGAGGAGGTCTCATCCAACTTTGGAGGAGTGGAGAGCTATTTTTCTTCATCTTCAACAAGGAGGGCAGCAGCTAGGGTTTATGCTCCTTTTACATCAAGGACATTAGCTTGGAGCTTATCTATACTTGGAGGAGCTCATCTTCACTTATGGAGATTGTGAAGTTATGAAGATATGCTGCACATTGATGCATTGATATGCAAACTTTGTGATTCTTTGTAGCATTTATGTACTTCATTTTTTGCAATGTATGGCATATATGTGGAGCTTTGCTCCATCTCTCTATGGTCTTGTCTATTCTCTTTCACGTCTCTGTTCCATTTTTGTCTCTATATTGATTGTGGGCCTTAAAAACCAACAGTTTTATACCCTTCGTGATTAGATACATTGTATGTACTCTTCTTCTGCATTTTTGAACACAATCATAAGTTTGTGCATTGACCGTTTCACCTTCAAAATTTGTGCAAGTTGTTTTATTTGACCAACTTGTGTATTTTTTACTTGTAATTCTATATTCTAGTTAAGCACTTAATAATGCTTTGATTCCTCTTGTGTGCTCTTTGCACTGACTTTTTTAAGATTTATGTTTTTTGTACCTTTTGAATTCTCCATGTTCTACTTCATTCTATGTTCGCATAGCATTTGTAAAACCATGCTTGAAGCGAAAGACCAATGTAATGTTCTTGGGATCCTATCCCAAGATGAGAAGTCAAAAGATTCAAATAATTATAACTTATGGTGTTTCATGATTAAGACCTTATAGCTAATTTCTTGTGGCATCACATCATTAGTGATTCTCATAGCAAAAGGAGCTTGAGAGCTTCACATTGATACCAAATATGTCCGATTTGGCCCAACAAAAGTGCAAATGCTAAGAAATGGCAGGGGATGGCACAAAAAATTTTGAAGAAGGAAATTAAAAAAAGAAAAAGAGATTATATGCACCGATTTTGAAGTCCAAAAGTTGGAGATTTTGATACTTAGGATAAGCCTTATTTAAAAATAGGGCCTCTTGGGTACTTCAGCATAAATAGTGTGAACAACTTTAAAAGGTCCAAGTGACCCACGTGCAAATAAAAAATGATCATAATGGCCTCAATTTTGAGACAATAATATGTCTAAAAAACTCTCACAGAGAGGCTAGAGCTACAATGTGAAAGTACATGTACATACAAATGAGTATCCTTGAACCCTTTAAACCCAATAGCCTCCCATTTAGAGGATCAAGGAGGTTCCCTTAAGCTAAGTAACTAACACCATTTGATATTTTAAATGCATAGATGATGATGTTGTGCCATTGGTAGGCACTTAGTAAGAGCATTTGTTGGATTCTATAATACACTGACCTTGATGAATGTGATAAACTCATCCTCAAGCACTTCTTTGAAGAAGTGATACGACACATCATTGTGCTTAGGGGGTTCATTGAACATGGCATTCTCGGTCATACATCTAGCATTTTGACTATCAAAACTAAGAAAAGGTGCTCTATTTGGCATACCAAATCCATTACATAGGCATGCTAACATATGGCTTCCTTACGAGCCATTGAGGCTAAAATATATTCAGTCTCTTTAGTGAACAATGCAACTATCCTCTAGAGGTTGAGCACCATGAAGGCGGACCAACTTCCAATGTGTAATATAGCCACTAATGGATTCACAAGTATCCACATCACCTTCCATCTCTTAGTCAAACCACACCAATTCTTGTCAATTCTTTCCATAACATAAAGATTTTGACTTTGTCCCTTTCAAATATCTCGTAATGGACTTTAGTGCGTCCCATTGTCCTTTTCCAAGATTAGTCATAAACTCACTCATAACTCCCACTATGTGAGCAATATCCCGCTTGGAACCATGTTTGAGCATAAGTGCATCAAAATTTTTATACCATTACCTAGGAGGTTATTTCTGCCCCATACGAGCTTGTTTTATATATACATACCATTTTTTCTTTCTAGGAATAACAAAACCTTCAAGCTACATCATATAGAGCTCCTCATCGAAGTCACCATGCAAAAAGGTTATTTTTACATCCATTTGAAATTGGTAAAGCTTTTTTAAGTCCAAAGTGATAATGAGTGCAAATAGGACATAAAGTGTTGGTTATTTGAGCAAGATGAGAAAACGCCTCCTAAAATCAATGCCCTCTTTTGTGCATATCCCTTGGCAACCAACCTTGCCTTATACTTGGGTTTACCATCAACCATCTTGATTTCATACACTCACTTGTTAGGAATTATTGGTTTCTGAATCTCTACTGCATGATGATTTTTTTTTATAATGTCAAGCAAAAAATTCAAGAAGGGAATGTTCATGAAGTAAATTAATTTCAAAAAAATAATAGACTATTATATTACAAGGACTTATTGTACATTCCTCGAGGAAAACCTTGAATCGAAGTAGTACTCAAGCATTGCCATAATAACCTTGCGGAAGTTCATTTCAGAGTGAATGAGACGATCGAGCTTATATCAAGAGATTTTTGGTGGCCCCAAATGTGGAAGGAAGTCAAAGAATATATCAAAATTGTGATAACTTCAATAGATCTAAGGTGCCTCATCATAAACCTCATGGTCTCTTGCAACCCTTACCTATTCGACCACAACCATGGTCTTCATTGTCTATGGATTTTATCACATATCTACCAAATTCAGATAAGTATAATGCCATTCTTGTTGTAGTGGATAGATTCACAAAGATGGCACGCTTCATTCCATCCACGAAGATGATCACAGATGAAGCCACTGCCACACTATAACTTTTCTCTGATAAATTTTTAGGCTACATGGATTGCCTCAAGATATCCTTAAGATATTGTGAGTGGTTAAGGTCCAAAGTTCATATCAAGCTTTTGGAAGAGCATTTGCAAACTCCTTGGTGTCGAGGTTAAATTGTCTACAGCCAATCATCCTCGAACTGATGGCCAAATAGAATGAGTGAATCAAGTCCTACAATAGTACCTTCATTGCACTATCATCCACATCAGAAAGATTGGTTTGAGCTTTTACCCTTTGCATTTTTCAAGTGCTTTTTACCTTTAAAAAATCATATCTTTATTATTATAAAAACATATTAAGATTATATATATATATATAGCTTAGTTATTGGAGCTTTGAGCTCATCCACAAACCTATAAATGCATACCTTGGGTTCCTTATTCCACATAATCTCATATTAAACTCATATGAGGGTAAAAGAAGCTTAGAATTGTGTGGAGCCTCTTTTTCAACCTGACCTCTGGTTTTGGAGGTTATCTGGATACCTATCTCAGATTTTGGGGTCTCTTATCTTCTTCAGCAACTCCTATTTTCGGCCCATATTCAGACTTCTTCATGTCATTAATTATATTCATCCTCTAATTTGAGGATCATTGTTCATGTAATTTCTAGAATATTTCATGATAAAATTTTCAGCTGTAAATTTCAGATTTATATGTGAAAAAATTGTGTAAAGAATATAACAATTCACTCAATCTTCTACGGTTTGGAGATTGATTTATTTATTCTTTCTCTATATTTGGAAAATCTACGGCTTTACAAGATTCAGCAGCGTTTGTTACATGCACATGAAGTTTCATCAAATTTTGACAAGCACATGACTAGTTTGAAGTTTTTTTGGATTAAATGTAGGAAATAAAATGACATTTTAGATTTTCTCCAATTAACTTTTTTACTTGTCTTTTTGGATTGTGAAATAGTAGAGTTTGGCTATAGTTCGTGACTTGGAGCACCCTATTTTCAGTAATTATCTCTAGGCTTTTTATTTGAGAGGCTTGCATTTGGATCAATATAACCTATTTCCCATTCAGATTTAAGATCAACAAACATGTTGTGAGTCACATTCTAGATATCTACCTATCTATCTATCAATCCATCTATACACACAAATACATGTGTCTATGTTTTCTGGTTTTTTTCCATTAAACTTCTTCAACAACCTTTTCATTATCCCCTTACATTTTCCTATAGATAATTCTTGAGTCGAATAAAGTATTCCACTTCTTGGTTACCCAACAACTTTCTCTCACCACACTTGTTTTATAACTCAACTCCCATCCAAACAACTCAGAACCACACTACTTAGATTACATCGTCTTGCATGGAATCCACTGATGAAGCACTAAATAATCTCACTTAGCACATGCTGTCATAAAACAGAAAAATCCATGAATAATCTTTCCTGATTCTTTTGCAAGTGACAATGTCACAAAAGAATTCATAGTAATTGGTTGATTGAAAATCACTAAAATGAGTGGAATAAAGCAAAGCTTCTTGGAAACTATTGCTCACCTCGTTTCAATGTGTTAGTGCAACCTTGCATGCCAAGAATGTTCAAAAAATTTAAGCCATTTTCAAAATTCTTTCTTCTTTAGACTCCAAGATACTCTGAAGCAACCCTTATTCTCAACTCTTGACCCACTCCCCATCCTCTTATGACTTCAATGGACATGTACATGTTTATGATGATCTTAGCCCCTTCATTGGTGCATCTTTTCAAAGATGCATTGGAGAAGGGATAGCTCAAATAAACTATAAACACTATCATTGCTTTCCACACAATGATGATTGCTCACAATTTGCCTGAATCTTATGGTATCTTGCTCAAAAGAAAGTTCTTAGCACATATAGGGAGAAGTTGAGTTGTGTCCACTAAGTTCCAACCATGCATTGAAGACCAAACATGGCAAGGTTGGGTGGGGAGATTGATGTAGGGTCTGAGAGTCCACTTTGTTAGATTGTGAACTTTGCAATTGTGGGTGAGGTTGACCGCTACTACTATGCATAATTAAGATAGATTTATGTGACTATATAAACATAAGAATTCAAGGAGTTCACCTAGACAATATTCTTCCATGACATCAATGAGGAAAATAATGGCTTTCCTTCGAGGCAAAGTTTTTTTGGATGTGGCAATAGGTATTGAAATCGTTCAAATATTAGCAATGCAAAGATGAAGTATGTCATGATGTTTGCAGAATAAAATTTGCAAATCTATAAATGCAACTGGCTCCACAAAGGACAAAGATCCAGAGATTCTGCTTTCTGATTTGAATTAGGAGTTTTATTATCAGACGAACTTCTCAATCAATATTCATGACTACATTTCCTGTTTACAAACAAATGAACCATGCATATGGTTTATTGGTTGTTGCAGATGAAATATAGCAGAAGCGATAATGAAATGAAAAAAGATACAAATGTTTCTGGTTTACAACTACGAATATCCTGAATGGCCTTAAAGCGTCGAAATACTCACATCTCCAGAGTTTGGAATCACAACATCTCTTTCTTCATCAAAGTAATCCTTCCAAGGCAAAGGTGAATATCTTCCAGAATGAGACCTGAAAATGAAACGCTACAATTACCGGGTAGAGAAGTTGAGATATGTTACAAATTTTTCATCCATATGCGTAGGACAAGGAAGCATGCCCCACGTGGTAGCACCGATATGATTACTAGCATCATCAATTAACTATTAGTAGCATAAACTTCGGATTATGGTTGTGCTACTTTTAAGCATGCTTGTGGACCTTTACACCATGAGTGTGTAAACTCGACAGCCTTTTTCGCCTTTAGTAAACGTTCATATTGTCTTTTTAGAAGCTTTAGGCAAGCTTATGGTAGAAGTTTGCAGCAATGAAGAAGCAAACACAGAGCCCGAGAGCTTTCCATGGGACTGCAAAAATCTGCTTATGCTTAAATATTGTTTTTCTTCTGCAAAACTTAGGTCCTAGAGAATGTGAAGGAGGGTGAAACCAGAGGTTTCAAATGTCTTCTTACTGTGTAGTATAAGCAGAAACCGAAGTGAAGCTCTCCATGGCAGGAACAGCTCGGAAAATCAATGATCGAAATCCTGAACTTGGCTTAAGTGAATCACTAGCACTTAATCGTTTCTTGGACTGTGAAATGATCACAGTTCACTCCAGCCTCGGATGCGTGGAAAGTTGAAAATTGGAGCGAGAAGAGAGAGAATATCAATTTCTGGAATGTTAATGTCGTCGGTTTTGATTTTCTAAAGGTCTGTGAACATTGCAGATGCCTTGTTTCACTTCAATGAAAATGGTCTTGTTCTGCTTGACTTTCCAGCTTGGGCATATTTGACTTTCTTTTTCTTTATAGACCTTACATTTTGTTGGAAAGAGTTACAACGTGGAAAGAGAAATATAAAGAAAGCGGATAGATATTTCGTCTTTGGGGTGTGCGAACATGTTAATTTCTTTTGACCACAATAAAGATTAAGATGGGAAGTGTCTAAATGGGGATGAGCTACCAAAGTTTGTAATCCTCTTGAAGAGGAGGAAATGTGAGTTCCCAAAGGAAGATTTCTAGGGTTCTCATCAAAGTTCACCTTAGTTTTTCTCTTTCAAATATTGCATTTACCTTCATGTGTGATATTATTCCATACATGCGTGATAGTATTCCATAGGAAAGCGAAGCTATTATGCAAAAGTGGAATCTCCGTTGTTGATATCCCATGTTTCCAGAAAGAAAGAAAAAATCAAATTAGATTGAACTCAAATGGTCTATATTGAAGTGTATTTAAATTTGAAACTAGCAATAATGAATCCACAAAGTATATGTAATTCCCTAATGAAGGTGTCTGCATAGGGCCACAGATATCACTATGAAAAAGCTATAATTTAGGTGTAACTCTAACTTAACCATCTTTTGGGAAGGAGGAATGCTTCATATTTCCCAAAATACAACCTTCATAGACATGTTTTGCCTCAAATTTGGGTGAGGCAGACACGATTTTAGATTTCTACAGGTGAAGCAAGCTAACCAAAGTGTTCATGTCAAAGCTTTGCATCTGAGATAGTTTGAGAATCATGAATTGCACATGTTGAATTATTCTATGATCTTATATAGACCATGATATATAAATGTCAGAAGCAATGATAACATCACCGTTTGAGAGACCATGAATTGCATATCTATCATCAACAAATTGACAAACCAAGCCAATCTTGACTAGCGCTAAAATTGATAACATATCTTTCTTCATCCCTCACACGTATAAAGCATGTGACAGTGTGAAAGAACTACCATCCATAGTAGTCAAAATTATCTTTCCAACTCCCATTACAAGATAATAGGAGTTGTTAACATATGTGACAATACTCCTTGTAGGAGCATGCTCAGGTGAAGTGAAGAAACTATGTTGCAAGGTAATATGTTTGGTTACACCAATATCAAAGTACCAAACATATGAATTTACTAAAGTCATAGATTGTCATGAAAAGATGGGTCAGAGCTTCAAACAATAGTAAATAGCAATTCTTCATTCTAAACAAGACTAGAAGACTCTATTTTAGGTGTAGAGGCATCTACAACAACCATTTGAACCTCCTTCTTCTTTGGCTCCTTTGCAACCAGTTTAGGATAGCTCTTTATGACATGATCATTTTCCTTATAGTACTTGCAAAACTGTTTTTGCTTTTTTATTTTTCTTATCATCTTTGTCTTCCTTCTTCGATTCTCTAGGATTAGCATATTTTTGCATACTAGTAGATGAGTCCCATTTACATTTGTTCTTATGACTAGCTAAGAAAGTTGGACTTGCAACATGCATAATTGACTTGTTATGCCTAAATTGACCTTCTTCTAGCAAAACAGAGGCTAAGTCCTCAAAGGTTAAGGCATTTGTATTGCCTTTTATAATTAACCAAAGAGTAGAAGCAAAACTTTGATATGAATCTAGAAAACCATTAAGAACATATGCATAAGTGAACTATTTGGCAAGATTTCATCAATAAGAATCAATTGTTGTTTCAAATCTTTGATCTTTCTCAAAAATAATCCATCAAATCTCCTTCATTCATATGCTCACTCTCTATATATTTTTGGAGGTAAGCAACACGAACCTCATTTCTTGTCTGGTATAATGTTGTAGGAGTATCCAAGCATCTTCTGTTGTCTTCCATAAGAGAATATGATGGATAATGGCATGTTTGATAGAGAAAGCTATCAATGCATGTGCATGTGCATCCCTTCCATCCCAATGAAATTTCTCTATAGTAGATGTAGCAAGAACCACAACACGACCAAGAAATTGAACATCATGATCTTCAACACCATTTGCATCACCTTCAATCAGTGTATTTGTAAGTGTAGTAGGACATTTTTCAACACCCTACACAATATTCCACAAGCCTTTTGCTATCAATACATGTCACATCATGTATAACCATAATGGGTAATTATTACCATCCAACTTATCCTCAATAGCCAACATATGGAATACATCATTGCTTTCAGCCATGGCTAATAAGCGTGAAATTGGTTGTATCTCAAAAGTTGAACAAAAATATCCAATGGAGCTCAGCTATGCCTATAGCAGTCTTTGAGGTGCTTGTACTAGCAAACCAAAACATAAATCTATGTGTAGCATAGAAGGACAAAATTGCCAACATAGTCATTATGATAGCGGTTCGGAGCTCAAAATGAACTCAAATAAAAATTTTGATGCCACAAAACAAAGCTATTTTCAACTCCTAATCGCCTCGAGTATGCTCACCAATTTTTGTGTGATTCTGAGACTAGGACTGGAGCAGTGTCAATGATGTTCTAGAGAAAGTGGCGACCTACTTTGATACCAATTTTTGGAGTTTGAGGTCTATGGAAGCACATGAAAAACACAAAAAAGAAGAAGAAGAAACTAGGAGAACAACACAATACTAAATGTGTTACCAAGTGAATGCACAAAAATAAGTGATCCATAGGGTTATAGAAGTATATACAAGCCAAGGGAAAAAACCTCCTAAAGAGGGAAAAAAGGTGCCTCTTTGGTCTTTTAAGTGTGTTCACACACATCATTACCAAAAATATGTCAATACCAAGCTGGAGTATGTGATAGAATAATAAATATGTCAACAACAATGTAGAGTATGTGATACAATACTAAAAAAATGACACACATGAGTTGCTTGATATACCACCTAAGAGAAAGATGATCAAAACTAATCTAGAAATCCAAATATAAAGTAGACGGTACTTTAGATAAGTATAAAGCTACGCTTGTTACATAAGGATTCTCATCAGTGGAAGGATTTAATGTCAAAGAGATATTTGCACCAATAGTTCAAACGTCCAGTACTATTTTCATGGGACTTGCGATTGCTTCACGTATGAAGTGGCTTGTATTCGAGATGGTTGTAAAATCAGCAATTTTGAATGAATACCCAAAGAGGAGGCGTATGCATCTCAATCACTAGGTTTTGGCATAACCCATTTAGAGAACAAATTTGTAGACTCTAATAATTATTTTATGATCTTGACCAAGCTCCAAGAGCTTGGTACGAATGAATTGCTAGTTTTTCAAAAATTTAAGTTTTCAAAGAAATAATTTTGATGCAAACGTATATGTTATGAGAAAAGATAATCAGCTAGTGGTTGTCATTTTGAATGTAGATGATTTGATCATTATATGGGATTATGAAAATCTTGTCAAGCAATTCCGTGAGAGATTAAGCAATAAGTTTGAGATGATAAATCTTAGATTTCTCCATTATTGCCTTGGAATTGAAGTATGGAAAGGGAGATGGGATTTTCATATCACGATAAAAATATGCTATATAAATCCTTGAATATTTTGGGACGATGAACTACAAAACACCTATGGAAGTAAAACTTAAAATTTTAACAAATGTTGATACACTTAATATAGATGAAAAGAAGTACAAAAATCTTGGTGGGTGCTATAAAGTTGTATGTAGAGAAAATAACCAGAGATCTTAGAAACATGAATAGGGGCAATGCAGAATTTTTTGTGTGTAATATTTCCCCATACACTTCGTTGGACGATTCCCATAATGGAGTATTTATAGAATTGTTCTTCAATACATAAAAAAATGGAGTTTACAAAAAACAACCTTTGTATTTTGTTGATTTTCACAAATTCATGTTAAAAGATAAATAAGGTATGCGATATTAAAGAATCTATTACAATCAAACATTTGGCGATCACAGGGCGATAATTATGGACTCTAATTTGGCGATCACAGGGCAATAATTATGGACTCTAATTTTCTAGATGGGTGACTTAGTTTTGTTTTTTAATTCAAAAATGAAGGATCAAGTGGGTAAATTCAAACTATGATAGATTGGTCCTTTTCGGATGCATCAGGAGATTGGACCAACTACATCCCAATTAGCCATGTTGGTAGGTGATATTTTACGAACTCCGATCAATGGGTCCAAGCTGCGGCCTTATCATGGATAAAGTTGTAGGCACCATTGTATATAGTGTACATAGTCTCGAAATAAAGTGAATTTATCACGCATTTAATAAAGAAATCATGGCTACATGCATGATGGGTGGCAATTGAAGGTGGCTCTTTGAAGTAAATCTTCAACTCGACTTGGAATCAACCACATTCCTCGATCCAAGTTCAAGTAGGCATGTTCAAAATACATTGAACATGCAAGATACAATTGTGGATACTTCTAGATACTTATGGTCCAATCCGAAAACCCCTCCTAAAACAATCCACAATAAGTCAGATCTGAAAAGTGCAGAAGCAAGTAATGGGGGCATGGACCCTTGGTAGACATTTTGTAAGTCTACAATTGAGCTACCACTAGGAGATTTATTGAATCTAGTCCCTGATTTTTGGGACACTTTATTGAAAAGTGTGCCAAAACTTGATTCAATAAAAAGTGCAGCAGAACAAGCCCAGGTAAATACGGTGGAAACAGAGCAGGATGAACTAGTAGACTATGCAGTCTCGCTGATTTCAATGTGGTTTAAAAATACTCAAATTTCTTAATTCCTAATTGATGGTGGGTCTAGTGTTAATATTGCCACTATGCCTACTTGCCGACAACTAGGCTGGACAAACGTGCAACCAGCCGCGTTCTATATTCATATGGTAGATTAGTCAAGAGTTCAACCGATTGGACTAATTAAAGATATAACGATATAGAATATTCCTTTTAGAGTGAACTTTGTGGTAATCAACTAATTGGGAAAAGTAATGATTATAATATTTGTCTTGGATGCCCCTAGCTTAAGCAGGCTAAAGTTCAGCAAGATTGGGGATCTCAAGCAATTACTTTTTGACGTGGACATAAGAAATATTCCATTCCCTTGGAGGACAAGTAGTATCCAAAGGCTCAAATATCATCTATTTTAGAACCGCCACACATGATCGTTGGGTTAGAAGAAGATAGAGAACTGAAATTTCTAGAAGCTAATCGTGATTTATGGTCGGTAGGATTAATTGATATTCTGGAGGCACTGGCTAAACTTGAACAAGATCTGGTAGTAGCGAATGTGCAAACTGAGAAGATGTCCTTTCCACTTGATGAAGAAATAGCATGGTTGGTGAAAGATGACATTCTCACCCAAACTAATGTGCATATTCAGGAAGATCAAGTGGAACAGGTAAACCTAGGAACCGAATGTTCAACGCAAAATGTTCAAATCAGTGTTGATATAGTGGGTGCATTTTGACAAGCATTAATTCAACTTTTATATGAGTTCAAGGATGTGTTTGCCTGGAATTACTCAAATATGAAGGGAATAGACCCTAAATTCTATTAGCACAAGATTGTACTTAAACCAAATGCTTCACCGATTATCCAACAATGTTATTGAATGAATCCTAATTTTGCAAAGCATGTGAAGGAAGAATTGGATAAATTATTGAAGGTAGGGTTCATCATTCCCATTGAATATCCGGAGTGGGTGTCTCCCATTGTAATTTTTGCTAAGAAAAATAAGAAATTACGAATTTGTGTGGACTACAAAAAGTTAAATCCTGCTACAATTCCACATCCTTTTCCTCTACCATTTTTAGATACTATGTTAGATGAAGTTGCTGCTAGGGAAATGTATTCCTTTCTAAATGGATTCAATGGTTATAACAAGGCTAGAATTGGAATCTGATATACCCAAAACTGTGTTTATCACAAATTGGGGTGTTTATGCATGTACTACAATGTGGTTTGGATTATGAATTGTCCCTAGTACATTCAAGCATTGTATGCAGTAGATTTTTGTGCCTTTCTTGAATAATGTCATGAGAGTATTTTTGGATGATTTCTTAGTTTCAAGGTACCAAATAGATCACCTAGAACAACTAAGACTCTATTTTACTAAATGTCGAGAAGTTCATTTAAGTTTAAATCTAGTTAAATCAGTTTTTGGAGTCAAATGCGATAAGCTGTTGGATCACGTTATTTCTCGTATAGGGATTGTTGTTGATTTGGACAATATTAATGTGGTTTTAGAAGTACCACCACACCACACTCCTAAGGAGGTACTTTGATTTTTAGGGTAGATTTGATGGCATGGATGCCACTTGTGCTTCTTAGCTCATATTGCTATGCCCTTAAATGAAATTCGTTGTAGGGATTGAGTGATGTAATTCTGCAAGAGATCTTGGGCAAGGGTATGTTTAGTAATCTTGAGGCCTCGTGCTAGATCAACTTTGAGCTTTTCCCAATCAATTGCATGAGGTTCATCCTTGGGTAGGAGTCTGTAGTGCATTGAATATACCATTTGTTCACACACAAAAAGTTTTAACAAATGCTGGGCCTATTGATAAATGCTTCAGAATTATATTCCCAAAATTCCATGGTGAACATTTCTTCGAATGTTAGCTTATAATATGTATTTAAATGTTTGATTCGGTAGTGCCACACATAACATAGCTGGAGAGATGACATGGTACTCATATCATAGACTAAATCACCATTACTATGCTCGAATCCTAGGGTAGAAACATGGGTTGCAAGGACACACGGGAAGACTTTGAATGTTGTCTGCATAAGATCAAAAATTTTGATGACCATATAAGTGGCCACATCTATCATTCTGTATAGAGGAGGGACTTGCCTGATGGTTACCATCATGTAGCCTATAGTAGGAGGACCCCAAGGTGGTGCAAAAAAGGGGTAATTTAGCCAATCTTGGCACTACTTATTATTCTCTACTTTAATTGCAAAAACTATCCAAGGGTGATGATGAGGTACAAGACCGTAGTATGGATTACACTTGAGGTGTAGAGGGGTCTTGGTCCACATGTACATCATCTTTGGATATTCTTGTAGTAACTCTTTCCTCCAATTAGGTTGAAAAATGCTACCTCATTGAGGTTAGGTGGTAGGTCCACTATTCAAATTGTGTTGCATGGGTTGACTTCTTCCCCATGATTTTCTCAATGGCTAAATTGTATTCTACCATGTATATAAAATATATACTATAATTCATTGATGGAAATATACCTTGTCGGTGCCAGTTCTGCAAAATATGGAGATTTGAGAAGTCTCTGCAATAGTTATCATGGGCTGTAACTATGCCTCGACACATGTTGAGTGAGTTTTGCCTAATTCTTTGATGGTTTTCATCCATGCGTGTGTAGGCAATTCAAAGGTGTCCTTGCCTTTACACATAACATGACCACCAATGTGGGTTGGGGTTCATATTCTTCCTCAAAGGTGGGTTCGACTAGAATGGTTACTGTTTCTTCGGCCTCTAGTATGTCGCATGGTGAGTTAGGTTGGGGGATCTTTGAGTGATCTGGTACTTGACTTTGAAGTTCTAACACACGTTCCCTTAAGGTGTTCGATTCCTCCAAGAGTTTTGGCAATGTGACTACTTGTGTGGTAGGTGGGGTTGTAGGTGCTCTGAGGCATAAAGTGGCATTATTGTTTCGGAGTGCTTCACATTGTTAACTTGTCGTAATCTTCAAGAAGGCATGCATGGTCATCCAACATCATTTTCATGGTCACTAAGGGAACAACCTTGAAGCGATTGGGATTGATAGGTTCCTCTAGGTGGTCTAGTGCAGCTTCAAAGTTCTAGTGATTTTGTACTTGTAAGCGTTGGTTTTCTTCTTTGGTTGTAGCTAAGTGGCATCATAGGAGTCCCATATTTCTCGTTAATTGGGCCTTCTAGATGACCTGTTGTTGTAGTTGTTCTTCTACATCTACAATGGCATCCTTGGTCTGTTGCTCTAACTCTAGTTCCATTGAATGATAAGATTCACAAAGTTCTTGATGAGTTGCATTGAGTGATGCATTTTCAATGGTCAATGAGTTGAGATTAACCTGTCGTTGAGTGGTCATTTGTTGTAAGGCCTAATAATGATGTCCTAATGAAGAAAATTATTCAGTAACTTGATGTATACAGGGAAACATTTGTTGAAACACAATATCTACAATGGACAAGGAAAATAATGATGGGGTGCCTAAAAAGGCATGTTGTTCAATTTTTAATGTAGGGGGAATGGGGGTTTGGTAGGTGAGTGTGGATGCCATGGTGATGGTGGAGAAGTTCTTGGACATGGGTGTGTGAGTAGTGGTGATGGACATGAGTGGAGGTGCATTGGGTGGTGAAATATCCATATCACTAGAAGATGGATCTAGTGAACTGATAGTGAAAAGTGGTGTGATTGTGGGTGATTGTGTGGGGGTGAATATGAGATTTACAAAGGTCGATGAATAGGTTACATGAATGGGTGCAAACACTGATGGATGAGGAATATGGGATTGTTGACGTAGTGTGTTGGGGCCAGGATGTAGCACTAATGAAAGATTAATTAGAGTATGGGGGTGGTGAAAGGGTGCTGAGGGAAGGGAATAGGTGGAACAAAAGAAGCTAAGAAGGGGTTGACGGCTATTGGTTGGAAGGCTGATGTGGTAAATGATGTTGATGGTGGTGTGGAAGTGGTGAGGAAGGGATTAACCTATTCTTGTGATCCTCATCTATATCCTTATTCAAGAATAACTCAATACTCTTGTTATCTTGAGGGATCCATTCTAGGTTGATCACTCCATTCAACATAGATTTACCTCTCAGTGTTCTAGGTTCACCATCTAATTGTTCATGTTCTAAGGTACCCCTTTCCGATTCAGGAATTACTATTCCAAATTCATTGTAACTATGAGCTTGATTGAAGATTATGTACATCATTCCCTCCTTTTGATATAAGCATCTCTCTAAAATTTGACCACTGGATGTTCCAATCCAATGAGTTGATCAGGGTTTCTTAATTGAGTGATAGACCTTCTCAAACCATCCTCATAGATGTGAGAACCTAATTGGTTGGTTCGAATGTACTCTAGCTGAGTTTTAAATGGCCCTTCAGGTCTTTCTAAGTATGCTACGCCTGAACCCCTTCTAGTCTCTCTAGGCTATAGGACATTTCTGACTCACTTGTTTTCGAGCTTATTTCATATGGGTATCCACTCAATTGTTGAGCCCAAGATCTTGCAGTAGTTCTAACATCAGCCTTAGATGACCTAATGCTACATAAGTCGACCTTTCCTATGTGTCTTCTTGATATGAGGTTCATTAATTGTACCTCCTTTAGGCATTCGACTAGTCCAAAATCTGGGTCTCACTAAATCCCTTTGAGTCAATTATTTGGTTCGTTGATTTTCCCCCTAAGTTCTTGTCTTATAAATATTCAATCATCAGGTATCGTTTTTTGTGATGTGTTTAAGTTTTCATATCCTAAAAATTAAGTTCTTTGTCTTGGTGCACTTACACTCTCTTAGCACTTGAATCCCACTTGTCCCTATCCAATCTATGATTTTTTCCTTGTTAGTAATTGATTTGAATAGGTCGGCTAGATTACTTAGTGTCCTTGCTTTCACTCCTAAGAGTCCTTGAATGGCTTCGGTACAGGTGTCACGGCCGAACCGAGCTTCTTCTTTTCTACTTTTCAATCACCAAAAACTTTCAATAAAGATGACCTTTGGTTGCCCTATATCAACAATTCAATAATTAAGGAAAAATATTTCAAAAGATTCAAAAACCCTAATTTGGCCGTTTTTATTGAACCATCGTAATGGTCTGGTAGGATCGCAATGGTCATGCACTGTTGCGATGGTCTTACCCAATCACGATGGTGAGGTCTCTTGTCACGATGATATGAACCAATCGTGATGGTCAATGGTCGTTGCAATGGCATGAGCCAATCACGATGGCCAATGGGCACATTGGTTTGAAGGCACTGTGATGGTATGAACCAATTGCAATGGCATGGTGTCTCGTCATGATGGCATGCAATGAGCATGATGGTTAAGTGTCATCGTGATATCTTGAGCCAATCGTGATGGTCTCGTATCGTCACGATGGCTTGAACCAATCGCAATGGTGATGCATCGTCATGATGGCATGAACCAATCATGATGGTTCAAAAAGTAGAATCTTTTTGGATGCAACAATGGATTTCTTAGTGTGCAATTACTGTTGAAGAATCACTCACAAATTTGACATACAGACAGACATAAAGACGAAGAAAGACAAAAGAAAAGCAGAAACAAAGCATTCAAAAAAACAAGCCTTAGTGAAGGGACAAATTCACGACTGTAATATAGTTCATAGAAACTTCCAGAAATACGAGTTTTGAATCTCGGAACAAAATGTATATATATGAGTGAAGATGAGAGCGCATAGAACGGGAATAGAAGAGAGCGCATAGAACCGGAATAGAATAGTTCATATAGAAATTGAGGATAGTGATATAGAAGATGCCAGAGATTGCGTATGTAGAGATGAATAATAGAACCTGAATTCTCGGGTATTCATATGAGAGAGATGGTAAGGAATAACTACTCAGAGTAGGAGAGTTTTCCATAGCTATGAGCAAAGTAAGGCCAAGCTATTTTTGTACACATCTTCTCTAATAGAAAACACATGTTCATGTGGAAGTTTGAGTGCATTCCTTGTATATGAAGAAATCTGAGTGATTTCATGTTACTGTGAAAGTTAGTTAACAATTACAGTTTTCTCAGTAAATGTTTTCCGATACATCTACAAGTTAGATCTCGCAACATAGTGTAAAGGTTTTCATGAGAGATAGCTCATCTTGAAGCCAATAGTCTTAACTATAAGTTGATCAAAAGACTTCTGTGAAACGGGACAAGTACGCACAGTACTGTGTCTGAAAGTAAAGACATTCAAAACTGGTGAAGTTTTTTCATAAACTTCAGATAGTGTTCATTCACTGAAGGAAGCTCAGGTATTACTTCCTTACTTCATCAACAATCATTTAAAGTAATTACAAATAGAATTGCAGTTGATTCCGATAAGATTCTGGTGCAATTACGCGACAGTCCGGTAACAGTCCGGTGAAGTTCCAGTGATATTTCGGTGAAGTAACAGTCTGGTGAAGTTCCGATGATATTCCGGTGGATTTAAAATACATTTGTAAAGTTCTCAATTTCAGGTAGTTTACTAAGCTACTGATGATTATAGAGGTGTTCTAATATCACTCTAGCTTAGTTCTGGTAGCGTGGTGAATTCCGCAGTTGAGCTTTAGCTAGTTAAGCTCACTCGCCGCATCAACAAGTATTACAAGAGCTCAACAGTTGATGATAAGCAGTTAGATGTCAACAAGTAGTTAGAGCTCAACAAGTGGTATCAGAGCATAAAAGGTTTTGAAGAGAAGAGAAGGTCCTCAAGAGTAAACGGAAGAAAAGATACAAGAGAATTCAAAGAACTTTCACAAGAAAGGTGAAAGCTGAGATGATCTGCAACAAACGGCGTCAAGAAATGTTCCGAAGTAATTCTCAAGGGTAAAGGTTTGTAAAAGGTAAAACTTTTTAACATTACACTCACCGGAAGTAACAGAAACAAGAAGATTATGGCATATCATATCTCTATTGACAAATTGAATAGAGATAATTATCCCGCATGGGTAATGCGAATGGAAGCCTTACTTATGAGTAAGGACTTAATGATATATGTGACATGAGAAGAAAAGAAGCCGACTTTCGAAGATGCGAGTCAACCAAAGAAAGAAGAGTTAGAAGCCTTGAAGCTGTGGCAGAAGAAAGATGCAACGGCAAGAGCTTATATCTACAATACCATTATAGATCATCTACTACCGCACATTAGAGGTCTGGAGAAAGCGGAAGACATATGGAGTGCATTGGAAGATCATTTCCAAAATACGACGAAAGTTAGGAAAGCTAGCTTATGGTCAGAGTTTACAACATTCAAGAAAAAGCAAAGTCAAAGCATTAGTGATTATGTCACTAAGATGAAAGACTTGGCGGATAGTCTTGGATCTATTGATGAAGATATTGAAGACCATAGACTAATAGCACAAGTACTTGCAGGTTTGAGAGGAGATGAAAGGTGGAAACCTTTCGTACTCTCAACTGAACTTTCTTTAAATCATTTTGTACCAGATTTAAATCAGTTGCTTGGACTAATGTTAACGTTTGAGCAAGATTTGAAGATAGACGGAGATAAAGGACATAGCTCGGCTATGTATGCAAAGAATAAGAAGAAAGGTGATAAAGGTAAAGAAAAAGATGAAGAAGAGGTGTCTACTCAAGAAAATTTTGCAAGAGGAGGTAATGTAAGAAGTAAAAGTAGAGGTAAAGGAAGAGGTAATCAGACTAACAACAAGAAGAATTGTTGGATCTGTGGATTAAGAAATCATTTGGATCATGATTGCTGGTATAATTCTCAAGGATCAAGTCAGAATCAGAACAATAACAGTAGAGGCAGAAGCGGAAGATATCAAAGAGGAAGACAAAGCCAAAGAGGCAGATATGGTAGAGGTGGAGCAAGAAGTTGGGGACAGAATCAGTCTCACAACACTACCTACTACAATTATGCAAATGATACACAAAATGACAGTCATACAACGTTGATGATGAACTCGATAAGTGTGTCAGAGAATGAAGACCTCAAGGTATTCTATATTGACTCTGGTTGTTCAAATCATTTGTCAGGAAATATAGAATTGTTATCAGAACTTGAAGAAGGTATTTCAAATCATAAAATACAAACAGGTGATAACACAAAACATAATGTAAGGTCAATTGGAAAAGTAAAGTGTAAGAATGGAGCTGACCTACTAACAAATGTTTTGTATGTTCCAACAATCCCGAAGAATTTGATTAGTGTGGGACAGATAGTAGAAAAAGGTTTTCAAGTCACGTTTACAAATGAAGGAGTATTTGTTGAAGATCCAGAGAATGGATACATTCAAATTGTCCATGGTAAAAAGGAAGGTAGACTTTTTACTCTTAAAGTACAAGGGAATGTTGGTCAAGCCTTGATCACACATGGTGATAAAGCATTTACAGAGTTAGACCTCTGGCATAAGAGGTTAGGACATTTTAATGAAACAGGAATCAAAACTATGGTGGAAAAACAATCCGTGAGAGGATTACCAAATATGAAGAATCAACATATGATTCACAAGTGCGACGCCTGTCAGATGGGAAAAGCCCACAGGTTACCATTTCAGAAGAAAGGGTACAAACACGATGATGTGTTAGAACTCATACATACATATGTATGGGGACCAACAAAAGAAGGGTCAATCAGTGGCTCAAGGTATTACATTCTTTTTATTGATGATGCAACAAGATGGATAACTCTTTATGTTTTGAAAGAGAAGTCAAAAGTATTTGAAGCTTTCAGGCATTTTCATGCATATGTTGAAAGACTTACAGGACAAAAACTCAAAAGACTAAGGTCTGATGGAGGAGGAGAATATTTTTCTCGAGAGTTCAATGATTATTTGTGGAGTGCAGGTATCAAAAGAGAAATAACTTGTAGGTATACACTGCAACAAAATGGAGTAGCAAGAAGGAGAAACCGAACTCTAGTTGAGTTTGCAAGAGCAATGCTAAAGGAGAAGAATTGTCCAAATTATCTTTGGGCTGAGGCTGTAAATACAGCTACATATCTGGTAAATAGATTACCATGTACAACTTTAAATGGGATGACCCCTTATGAAGCTTGGTTGGGCAAGAAACCAACACTTGATCATTGTAAAGTGTTTGGATCAGTTGCTTATGCTTATGTACCATCACAACTGAGACATAAGCTTGAACCAAAAGCTGAAAAATACGTGTTCATCGGATATGATGAAAAACAAATGGGTTATAGGTTATGGAGTCCTTTAACCAAACAGTTTATTGTTTCCAGAGATGTAACATTTGATGAAGGAAAAAGTTGGCATACAAACATAGAGTATAATGAAGAAACAATTAAAGAAGAGATAAGAAGGAAAGAAAAAGGAAAATCACATATGCAGGGGAATGAAGATGAAGATCATATGCAAGCAAGTACGTCCAGGATCAGATCAAGTATGAGAAACGAAGATGGACCAAGATTTGATGAAGATGTGTATTCAGATACACATGAAGAATATGAGCTAAGAAGGTCAAACAGAGTAAGGAAAGAACCAACAAGGTATTCCTATGATACTTCTTATTTGACTCAGAAAAACTATGCTTACTTAGTAAAGGAAGATGAAGAGCCCCAGAATTACAGTGAAGCAAAAGGTAAGAAACAATGGGAAGAAGCAATGAAGGAAGAGTTCAATGCTCTTGAAGAGAACAAGACTTGGGAACTTGTTCCAAAACCAAATGGTAAGAAAGTGATTGGAAATAAATGGGTTTACAAAGTCAAGAAACTTGCAGATGGAAGGATAGCCAGATACAAAGCTAGATTGGTGGTCAAAGGCTATGCTCAGACACATGGCATAGATTATGATGAGACGTTTAGTCCGATGGCAAAGATGTCAACCATAAGGACATTGATTGCTATAGCAGCATCAAAAGGATGGAAGCTAAGTCACCTGGATATAAAGAATGCATTTTTAAATGGATATATATCAGATGAAGTCTACATGGAACAACCTGAAGGGTTTGAAAGTTCCAGTTACCCAAATCATTTTTGCAGATTAAGAAGATCTCTCTATGGATTGAAGCAAGCTCCAAGAGCTTGGAATTATAGACTTGTGAAGTATCTCAATGATCTTGGATACCAAAGCTCAAAGGCTGATGCAAGTCTACTCATTAAGAGAATAGATGAAGGTATGATCTACATTTGTATTTATGTAGATGACATAATAATCACAGGAACCTCAGATGAAGGAATCAAAGAGGTAAAAAGATTGCTTGAAAAAGAGTTCAAGATCAGTGACCTAGGGAAGTTATCATACTTTCTTGGAATGGAAGTCGCATATACAGATCATGGCATATATGTTTTGCAAGAAAGGTATGTCCTAAACTTACTGAAGAAGTTTAACATGAAGAATTGCAGAGAAGCTTCAACACCGCTTGAAGTAAATCATACTCAGCAAATATGGTGGTGCAAAGTTTAAAGATATGAGGAAGCATCAGTCGTTAGTGGGAAGCTTAATTTATGCTACACTAACAAGACCTGATCTCAGTTATGCAGTGGAAGTTCTCTCACAGTTTATGCATTGTCCGAAGGATCAACATTGGGTTGCAGGACAAAGAGTTCTTAGATATATCAAAAGAACTATATAAAAGAAGGATTATATTATCCTTTTACGTCAGATATAAAGTTGAGAGCATACAATGACTCAGACTGGGCAGGAAGTCAAGATGACAGAAGGTCAACACATGGGTATATGATATACCTAGGAGATAAGATTGTAAGCTGGTGTTCAAAGAAGCAACACACAGTGGCTTTATCGTCAACAGATGTAGAATATAAAGGACTTGTGGAAGAAGAAAAATAAGTGATATGGATGCAGACCTTGTTCAAAAGCATGGGTATTGATCAAGGTATACCTATCATACATGGAGACAATATGAGTTCGTTGTATCTTGCAACAAATCCAGTATTTCATGCAAGAAAAAAACACATAGAGATTCAATATCATTTCCTGAGGGAAAAGGTAATTGAAAAAGAGGTTGAAATAGTATACACTCCTACAAAAGATTAGATAGCAGATATTATGACAACGCTTAGATGGAGGAAAGACAAGCAAATTCAAAGAAATGGCAGGTATAAAAGAAAAGAAGAATATATGAAAGATTAGACAATGCAAATTAGTGTTTGAGGGTTGAAGAATCACTCACAAATTTGACATACAGACAGACATAAAGAAGAAGAAAGACAAAAGAAAAGCAGAAACAAAGCATTCAGAAAAACAAGCTTTAGTGAAGGGACAAATTCACGACTGTAATATAGTTCATAGAAACTTCCAGAAATACGAGTTTTGAATCTCGGAACAAAATGTATATATATGAGTGAAGATGAGAGCGCATAGAATGGGAATAGAAGAGAGCGCATAGAACCAGAATAGAATAGTTCATATAGAAACTGAGGATAGTGATATAGAAGATGCCAGAGATTGCGTATGTAGAGATGAATAATAGAACCTGAATTGTCGGGTATTCATCTGAGAGAGATGGTAAGGAATAACTACTCAGAGTAGGAGAGTTTTCCATAGCTATGAGCAAAGTAAGGCCAAGCTATTTTTGTACACATCTTCTCTAATAGAAAACACATGTTCATGTGGAAGTTTGAGCGCATTCCTTGTATATGAAGAAATCTGAGTGATTTCATGTTACTGTGAAAGTTAGTTAACAGTTACAGTTTTCTCAGTAAATGTTTTCCGGTACATTTACAAGTTAGATCTCGCAACATAGTGTAAAGTTTTTCATGAGAGATAACCCATCTTGAAGACAGTAGTCTCAACTATAAGTTGATCAAAAGACTTCTGTGAAACGGGACAAGTACGCACAATACTGTGTCTGAAAGTAAAGACATTCAGAACTGGTGAAGTTTTTTCATAAACTTCAGATAGTGTTCATTCACTGAAGGAAGCTCAGGTATTACTTCCTTACTTCATCAGCAATCATTTAAAGTAATTACAAACAGAATTGCAGTTGATTTCGGTAAGATTCCGGTGCAATTATGGCGATAGTCCGGTAACAGTCCGGTGATATTCCGGTGAAGTAACAGTCTAGTGAAGTTCCGGTGATATTCCAGTGGATTTAAAATACAGTTGTAAAGTTTTCAGTTTCAGGTAGTTTGCTAAGCTACTGATGATTATAGAGGTGTTCTAATATCACTCTAGCTTAATTCTTGTAGCGTGGTGAATTCCGAAGTTGAGCTTTAGCTAGTTAAACTCACTCGCCGCGTCAACAAGTATTACAAGAGCTCAACAGTAGATGATAAGCAGTTAGATGTCAACAAGTAGTTAGAGCTCAATAATTACTCAATTAGCTCTTACACTCACACTCTTACAATCTAACTTTTTCTAACCTTGTAACCTCTCAAAATGAGCTTTCTAGCTCCCTTTATATTTTTTTGACTAGTTTTGACCGGTTTGGACCTAGTGTTCAACTTAGTTAAGAAATAAATCCTAAAACTCATTTGGAGGTCCAAATGAAGTCCAAAAATTATGAAACTTGGAATGAGCAATCTATCTAGGCTCCTCAAGCTTGAGGACTCCATGGTTTAAAGAAAATGGAGTGGCTCATGACAAAATTGGGTTTTCTATGTTACATATGTTACATGGGTAGTTATTATAATCACTATTGAGACTTTTATCAGTTATAATGAAACAATCTTTTTGAAAATGAAGGGGCCTAGTCTCCCAATCTTCATGCATCTCCTTTTACATACTTCATCATCACCGATGCCTATGGCCATTGCCAGTGCCACTACTAACAGAGGCCATTCACATCAATATCGACAATGCTCATATGCTTGTAGATAAGGAGGAGCAGATTACATCTCTTCTGAAGAATAAGGATGAATTGCAAAAGTACTTGGCTGATAAAGAAGCTACCTTTGTGTCAAAAAACTGTAGAGCTTCAACAAATTTAGTTGCGATAGGAAGAAGAAGAGGAAACAAGTAAAGAACTTTTGGAAAAGCTTAGTACAGAGTTTACAAAAGCCAAATCTGATGCTGCTGCCTGACTATCTAGCTTCATAATAATCTGGATGAAGATCTTTTTCAAGAAATTATTTATTCCAGAGCATCTAGTCTCTGAGAAATTCTTGATGAGTTTCTTTATGACTTAGTTAGGATACGCAATCCTCAATCTGATATGGATGAGCCTTAGTAGTGGGTTCAAGTTCACCATGCATGCTAGTGTTAAGCCGCCACGAGTGTGGCTAAGTTTATAAATCCATAATTATATATTTTGTAATATAGGTTGATTGAACTTTTGGAGTATTCAATAGACGTTCATCCGTGTAACTAAAGATATGGAGAGTAATAAGTACTTCCTATTCATATGACAAGCGGGATCTCCTTCCACAGAAGAAAGAGTGGTCCAGTCTAAATTGCATACACATGCAGATTGTATCCTATAAAACTTTGCTCATTAATATATAGATAGATTTGATGCAATGACTCTACGTATATCATCGTGTCATTCTATTAAGTTGTGTTTTAATGTTAGATGGTATATCATAAGGGAATAGAAACACACTGGAGTAATCTTTGGTATTCCCCATTCCCCAAACCCACTCTATTCTCCATACCAATATTAAAGAATCTACTACAACCAAACAATACGAACAACCATTGAGCATGGAAATTTAGAATCACACCATACTTTCAAGGTAGAGGTTTGTATGGTTTGATTGATGGCACATATATCAAACCTATATTATGAGAGGATCCAAATCAGAAATAATTGAAGGAATTTAGAATTTTCAATGAAAGAGACAAAAGGGTTATTTTTATTTTATCATGAACTATTCAATATTCAATGGTATACAAGATCTAGAAACAAGTAGGGATGTTTGGCTTGCATTGGAAAGATTGTGTGCTATAGGTACAAGAGGAAGGAATATTCAACTAAAAATGAGTTGAACAAGAAAGATACAAGGACATCAATCAATGATTACTTATTGAAGGTTAAAGAGATTGCAAATAATCTAGGATCAATTCAAGCTCATGAGGGGGATGATGACTTGGTTGCACATACTCTCAATGGACTCAAGGATGATGAGAGATGGAAACCATTAATTAGTTCTATTTATGTCAGAGGAGAATTACTAGATTTTGAACAGTTGTTGCTCTCATGGTCATGGAGGAGATGAATCTAAATGGATCTACTTCAAAAAGGAAAGGATATCAAGGGTAGGCTCTCTATGCAGGATCATCAAGAGGAGGAAGCAGAGTTACAAGAGATTTGAATAGAGGTCAAGAAAGAAGGATTAATGATCAAGGGACTTCAAGTGACTCCTTCAACACAAGGAAGAGAAACATCAAGTGCTAGAGGTATGATAGCCTACTACAACTATAATCAAAGACAAAGGAGTGAAGATAAGAACAATTGCTACATATGTGGCAAGCATGGAAACTATGTCAAAGATTGCTATCAAAATGAGAATAATCAAGGTGGTAATTGAAGAGGAGGCTACTCAAGAAGAGGTAAACAACAAGGAAATTATGCAATTGAAGGTAAAAGCGGTGATTATGATTCTCTTCTTATGATGAATGCAGAAAATAAGATGAATTGCAATAGTGATGTGTCATATGTAGATAGTGGTTGCTCTAACCACATGTCTCATGATACTTCATGGTTTTCAAATATGCATAATCAATCATGTAAAGGTCATGTTGAAACAAGAGATGATAGATGCATTAGATTATGCAAGTTAGATATGTTTTCATGTAGGATAAGTGCAAGACAAATTGCTTAAAGGATGTACTTTATGTACCATCTATCACTAATAATTTTATGTTGGTTGGTCAAATGGTAGATTGCAAGTAAGATTTAATCATGCAAGTTGCTTCATTGAGGATCCAAAGCAAATGAGGTTAATTGTTAGAGGTAAAAAACAAGGTAGATTGTTAACATTCAAGGTAAACCTAAATCATAAAAACTATTTCTATTATGATATGCATAGAATAGTAGAGCTGGATCTATGGCACAAAAGGATTGGCCACATGAATGCACATAGAGTAAAGGAGCTATCAAAGAAGAGAATTGTTGAAGGATTACATGATCTTACCAAGCAAAATATGATGCATCTTTGTGAAGTGTGTCAAATGGGCAAGCAATGTAGAAAACCTTTCAAGCATTCAAGCTATGTAAGTGATGGTTTGCTAGAACTTATACACACAGATGTGTGGGGTCCTACTAAAGAGGCATACACACACAAACACATACACAAACATAAATACATACACACACATGCACATACACACACACACACACTCACATGCATACATACACACATGCATACACATACATAGACATATACACATATACACTCACATACACACATACATACACATGCATACACACATACACATGCATACAAACACATACACATGCATACACACATACACACACATATATACAAACATATAGACACACACACACATGCATACACATATTGTTGAAGCTGAAGGTGGACACACAAGAAGAAGGAGCAAGTAGGGAGCTCCAAGAAGTGTATGTCAAATTTTCAGAAGAAATCCCTATAAAAATAGTGTTTCTCATCACTAAAAACCATTGTAAATACCATTTTCTATTTTTGTAACTCCATTTTGTTCAAGCTGAGGAATCCTAGAGCTTGAGGAGTATTAGAAGTATCATCCTACCAATTTTCATAATTTTTAGACTTCGTTTGAGCCCTCAAATAAGCCCTGGAACCTAATTTTTAACTAGGCCAGACACTAGGTCTGGACAGGGCCAAAACTACTCAAAAAACTATAGCAAATATATACCTCTCTATTTTCTTCCTTCTTCATGTACAACGAAGGATCTGCACTACTTGGGTTGTATCCACACTTAGTTAGATACTCTACCAATCTTTGATTCCATGCTCTTGGTGCTTGCTTCAAGCCATAAAGTGCCTTCTTCAACCTGCAAACAAAATCTGGATGGTTTTCATCTTCAAATCCAACCGGTTGACTCATGTATACCTCTCTTGTAGTTCTCCATTGAGAAAGGCATTTTTGATGTCAAGTTGATATAATGGCCATCTCCTTGAAGCACCGATTGCTATTAAGGTTCTGATAGTTCCCATCTTTGCAACAGGGCTGAAAACTTCATCATAATCTATGCCTTGTGTTTGTTTAAATCCTTTGGCAAATAATCTAGCTTTATATCTAGCTAGTGAACCATCATCATTCCTCTTTACTTTAAACACCCATTTGTTTGGAACAATCTTCATACCTTCTTTCTTTGGCACTAGCTCCCATGTGTGATTATCTTTGAGAGCTTTGATCTCCTCTTTCATAGCTTGCTTCCATTCCTTTTGTGTGCAAGCTTCTTCATATGTCTCAGGCTCTTTGTCTTTGATAACCTGCATCATGTATGCAAAATGTGTCGCCATAAAACTATCATAACTCAACCTTTGAGTTGGATACCTTGTCCTTGAAGATCTTCTTTCATTGCCTTTAGAGAGTTGCTTCTTTAACCTATTTAGCTTTACCATCGGAGTGATTACCTCTTCATATTCTTTTTCATTTGCATCTACCTCACTATTTGGAGTAGCACTTGCCTCTTTGGCTCTACTATGAGCTGAATTTGGAGACAAAGAATGACTCCCCCTCCATGCTGAACATTCTTCGTTTGATGTAGATGCCTCTGGACCTGAAGCCTTTGTGCTTGATTGTTGAACTTCTCTTTGATTTGTTCCTGCATAATCATCACAATCTTCTTCAAGAATCTTTTCCTTTCCTTTATCTTCATACCATGGTCTTAGTTCATCAAAGACCACATCTCGCGAGGCTCT
Organism: Ceratopteris richardii; assembly: GCA_020310875.1. Lineage (NCBI taxonomy): Eukaryota > Viridiplantae > Streptophyta > Polypodiopsida > Polypodiales > Pteridaceae > Ceratopteris > Ceratopteris richardii. The sequence continues at coordinate 65,758,755 of CM035435.1, forward strand.
TAATTCCTTTGTTCTAGGGTTGTAGCACTTGTATCCTTTTTGCTCCATCGAGTAGCCGATGAAAATGCATTTTTTTGATCTTGGTTCCATCTTTGTTCTAACTTCTTGTGGAATGTGAACAAAGCAAACACATCCAAACACTTTGAGGTGTGCAAGATCAGGTTTCTTACCGGAATATACCTCTTATGGAGTCAAGTGATGTATTCCCGATGTTGTGCACCTATTCATCAAGTAAATGGTGGTTGTGGTAGCTTCAACCCAATAGTACAATGGTACCTTCATCTCGTTGAGCATGCATCTTGCAATTTCAGCAATTTGCCTATTTTTCCTCTCAGCTACTCCATTTTGTTGTGGTGTATACCTACAAGTGAATTGTCTTTTGATCCCATTCTCTTGTAGAAAATCTGAAAATTCTTTGGAGAAGTATTCTCCTACCATCGGACCTTAAGGTTTTGATAGACCTTCCTGTTTCCTTTTCAACTTCAGCTTTGAATCTTTTGAATATAGAAAACACCTCTGATTTTTGCTTCATACAAAACAACCATACCTTTCTTGAGTGATCATCAATGAAGGTGACAAAAAATCTATTACCAGCCATTGATGCCTCTTGGTTGGTCCCCATACATCCGTATGTATCAAGTCCAAGACATTTGGAGCCACATAATTGCTCCTCTTGAATGGCTCCCTCGTTTGCTTTCCTAGTTGACAAGCTTCACATAACTCATGTCGTCCAATGCTATTAAATTTTGGAAGACCTCTTACCACTTCATGTTTGCTCATGTCCTTCAGCTTTGGAATGTTGATGTGTCCTATTCTTTTGTGCCATAAGTCCAGCTCTGAAATCTTCTTGTTCCCACATTGAATGTACATGACCTTTCCATGTGGATGTTGGACATCCAAAGTGAACATCCTTCCTTCTCTTCTACCTCGAGCAATGACCTTGAAGCCTTCCTTTGGATTCTTTACGAAGCACCCATTCTCATTGAATATGACATGATAACCCTTCTCTACCATTTGTCCTACTGAAATCAAGTTCTTTGAAATTGTAGGAACATGAAGAACATTAGATAGTACCTTTGCTCTACTTGTATCTCCAAGCCTTATATCTCCAATGTGTTCAATCATGTGTTGAGTATCATCACCTGTTTCAACACATCCTTTTCCACTTGGTACCTGTAGATTAGTGAACAAACTTCCTTGGCATGACATATGGTTACTACAACCTGAATCAATGTACCATTTTTTGTCATCTTCACAAGAGCTTCTATACTCATGTCTCATTGCAAGTAGTGTGTCCTTGCTTCCTTCACTTGAGGTGCTTGCATAGTTGCTTTGGTTCCTTTGATTGCCTCCATTTGGTCTTCCATTCTTCAGCCAACATTCACTAGCATAGTGTCCTACTTTACCACAATGATAGCATGTTATACCTTTATGAGAATTGTAGGAGCTTCGGCCTCTTCCTCTACTTCTACCTTGAACTCTTCCTTGTGTGTTGGCATTTGATGCATCCTTGTTGTCTTCCGAATTGTTTTGATTGTAGTTGGAGTGGTTGTGAACTCTTCCTTTTCCTCTTGAGCCTCCTCTTGAGTTTCTTCCTTTGCCTCGACCTGCATATAACATTTGGTTGTGGCTGTCCTTTCCTTTGGGACCATCGAAGCTAAGCTCTTCTGTGACAAGATGAGGGATTAGTCTTTCAAAACCTGGATATACATCTTTCAAGTTAATGGAAGTTATAAAAGGCTTCCATCTTTCATCTTCTCTCAAGCCATTGAGAGTATAACACACAAGATCTTCGTCTTCGTCTTCAACCGTTGTGCCAATAGAAGCTAAAGCATCGCTTAGCTCCTTAATCTTCAAAGTATATTCAACTATGGATTGACTCGAACTTTTCTTGATTGTGTTCAACTCATTCTTGAGTTGAAGTTTCCTAGCTTTGGTATCTGTTGAATACATCCTTTCAAGAGCTTCCCAAGCATCCTTAGCTTTCTCTAGATGTTGAATATGACCTACCATGGCATTAGTAATGACTTGCGAAATAAGGAACATGACTCTCCTATTCCTCTCCTCCCATTCTTTTGCTTGCCTCCTTTGGACTTCGGTGGCCATAGCTTGATTGATTTGAGGTTGAGCATCATCGCCGCTCACAATACCCCATAAGCCTTTGCCCATTAGGTAGTTGGTCATTCTAAACCTCCACACTGGATAGTTATCCTTATCCAACTTCTCTACTTGTTGACCCAAGTCAGCCATTGAAGAGTATGAAAGAATTTGAGAGTTACCTCGAATAGTTATAGTCCTTTTGCTCTTGCGTTTGTGAAGCTCCTCCTTGTTTTATAGCTCCTCTTTTGATTTTCTTTATCTCCAGCTTTGTTGATGAAGCTTCAGCACCAAGTTTGCTCTGATACCAACTGTGGAGAATGAGTTCTCCTATGCACAACGGAAATGTGTAGTGAACCACCCTTGTATGTCCAGCACTTGGACAAATAGCTACACCGCCGGAGTGGGTAACTCTGGAGTAGGGCATCTTTCTAGGTACTGTCTGAATCTTCTACCTGCTAGTCGCATTGTTTCTTGGGGTGTCTGCTTGAAACTGTGGATCAAAGATGATGTGTTATGCTTGATGCCACTCTTGGAAAATTCTACAATGAATTCGTCTAACAGATGACCTATATCGCGATAGTTGCGACTACTCAGTGGTTGAAACCAAGCCAAGGCAGTGCCCTTAAGAGTCAAACCAAATGCCTCATACTGGGTGAACAAGTCCTCAACCTGTTCAGCTCTTAACACTTGTTTGAACTCGGCCACATGATCATAAGGATCTCCTGTCCCGTCAAAATAATTCTTCATTGCCTTGATCACTTGGGTGGGTCTAAGGGTTCTTGGGTGCTCTCGGGGTCTAGGCAATGGAAAATCCTATTCATCTCTTTGTTGCCTATGTGCTTGATGTCTCTCTCTTTCAGGTCTTTCATTTTCAAATCCTGATCTATTCTTGCCCACGGTGTGTGCAAAACTTACCTCATGTCTCTCTCTAGTTCTTTCTCTCTGGGCTTCATGCGCGTGGGATGATCCTACTCCTTGGAGACCATGGGAAACATTGGATCTTGGTGGAGGAAAATCAATTCACTCTTTCAAGTATATGCATGTCTATCATGTTCTGTTACCAAGAACATCTTCTCTTATGTGTTATCTAGGTAGACAACTTTGCCTGGTATCTCAGGATCTTTGAATTCATAGATGATGACTATGCCCAATTGGCTAGGTTGATCTGGCTTGAATCTCCAAAAGGCTTCCTCTGTTTCTCTATTCAAGAATAGTTCTATGCTTTTGTTGTCTTGAGGAATCCAGTCTGGAGTGATCACTCTGGTCAAAACTGACTTACCTCTAGAAGTCTGGGGTCCTTGTCCTACTTTTCCTTGTTATAGGTCTCCTATCTCATTCTCAGGAATGACATTTCCAAACTCATCAGTCCTATCTGGTAGGTTGGTGACCACATACATGGTTCCTTCCTTATCAATGTATGAACCCTCTTCGAACTTGACCACTGGGTGTTCAAGTCCAAAGGGTTGATCTGGATTTTTGAGTTGGACCACTGATCGCCTTAGGCCGTCCTCATAGATGCAAGCACCTAATCGGTTGGTCCGAATATATTCCAATTGTGTCTTATAGGGACCTTCTGGTGTTTGTAGATGGGCAGTTCCTGAGCCACCTACAGGTTTCCCCATGCTAAAAGACATTTCTGAGTCACTTGTGTCAGAGTTTAGTACGTAAGGACAACCACTTAGTTGTTGTGCCCAAGACTTAGCTGTGTGGTTGACACTAGACTGAGAAGATCTAATGCTTTGTCTATCCTTGCCTAGGTGTCTGCTAGATCTCAGGTTCTTAAACTTTGGTTAAGAGTCCAAAATTTCCCCTTGGTATGGCTCAAAATCCTTTGGAGTCCCCTTGTTTCCCTAGTCCCACCTGAGGGTCAACTTCAAATTAGTCTATCTGAAAATCAACGCATTATTCTTAAAAAAAGCAGTTGAGATCGTGTAGGATTCAAAACGAGCTTTCCAACGAGCTATAGAGCTCAAAAAATGGACTTTGGATGAAAAAGTTATGTCAAATCAGGCTCCTGGGTGTCAAAATAGGCAAACAGGCACTTTTGGAAAAAATCGCGATTTTGTGAAATCCAGAGAATCACGATGCTGTGAATCTCAAGAGAATCGCGATGCTGTGAATCTCAAGAGAATCGCGATGCTGTGACTCTCAAGAGAATCGCGATTTTGTACCTTGGATGAAAATCGTGTTTTAGAGAATCGTGTTCTAGAGAATCGTGATGCTGTGAATCTCAAGAGAATCGCGATGCTGTGAATCTCAAGAGAATCGCGATGCTGTGACTCTCAAGAGAATCACGATTTTATAGAATCTCAAGAGAATCGTGATGCTGTGAATCTTAAGAGAATCGCGATGCTGTGACTCTCAAGAGAATCGTGTTTTGAAAATCGCGATTTTTGTACCTTGGATGAAAATCGTGTTCTAGAGAATCGTGTTCTAGAGAATCGCGTTCTAGAGAATCGTGTTCTAGAGAATCGCGATGCTCTGAATCTCAAGAGAATCGCGATGCTGTGAATCTCAAGAGAATCGCGATGCTGTGAATCTCAAGAGAATCGCGATGCTGTGACTCTCAAAAGAATCGCGATTTTGTAGAATCTCAAGAGAATCGCGATGCTGTGAATCTCAAGAGAATCACGATGCTGTGACTCTCAAGAGAATCGTGTTTTGAAAATCGCGTTTTTGTATCTTGGATGAAAATCGTGTTTTAGAGAATTGTGCTCTAGAGAATCACGATTTTGTACCTTGGATGAAAATCGTGTTTTTGAAAATTGCGATTGCCAACAGAGAATCGTGTTTTCTCAGAATCGTGTTTTCTCAGAATCGTGTTTTTGACGTGAAAATCGCGATTGCCAATAGAGAATCGTGTTTTTGAAAATTGCGATTGCCAACAGAGAATTGTGGTTTGTGTTTTTGACATGAAAATTGCGATTGCCAACAGAGAATCGTGTTTTTGAAAACGTGATTGCCAACAGAGAATCGTGTTTGATTACAATCGTGTTTTTGGCTGAAAATCGTGATTTGTGAGAATCGCGATTTTGAGCACAACCACAGAATTGCGATTCTGAGAATGACCCGAGAATTGTGTTCTTTTCAAAAGGCTGCTAGGCGGGAAACAGAGAATCGTGATTTTCAAAAAAAATTGAATTTTCATAGAATTGCGATTTTCATCATAGAATCGTGTTTTTTTGGCGGGAACTTTGAATTTTTGAGCACCGAGCAATGGCGAGCTCCGTATGAGCAGAAAATCATGAAAAACACAAGCGCTTGCTCTCCCTTGCACTTCCTAACTCCTGCTCACACAATAATGCATAAAAAATGGTGAAAATGCACTAAAAAACAAGAAATTTCTATGAAGAAGAAGATGGAGATCTTGATGATGATGAAGATGAAGAAGAAAAATCAGAAAAATAACAGAAATGAAAGTTTTTTTACCTTCCAACGTCGCAAATCTATGATCTTACCGTCACAACGCTCGTCCTCGAAGCTCTCTCCCCGGCAATGGCACCAAAATTTGGTGTAGCTCAAGCGTAAGCACCACCTCCTTTACTTGTCAATCCACGGAGACGTGAGGACCGGTATGAAGACCACGAGCAAGTGAAGGCACAAGTGCGTGAGTGAAAGCACACAAGCATGCACACACATACACACACATGCACACAAGGTAAGATCAAAGAGAGGAACAATGGAAAACTTTGATTGCAAAAGAGTTCTCTTACAAAAGCTCTATTCTCTAACAAGATAACCCCAAAAATGAGCTCTCTAGCTCTTTTTATAGTTTTTTGAGTAGTTTTGGCCCTGTCCAGACCTAGTGTCTGGCCTAGTTAAAAATTAGGTTCCAGGGCTTATTTGAGGGCTCAAACGAAGTCTAAAAATTATGAAAATTGGTAGGATGATACTTCTAATATCCTCAAGCTCGAGGACTCCTCAATTTGAACAAAATGGAGTTACAAAAATAGAAAATGATATTTACAATGCTTTTTAGTGATGAGAATCACTATTTTTATAGGGATTTCTTCTGAAAATTTGACATACACTTCTTGGAGCTCCCTACTTGCTCCTTCTTCTTGTGTGTCCACCTTCAGCTTCAACACATATGTACACACATACACTCACATGCATACAAACACACACATAATAGACACACATATACACACATATAGACACACATACACTTACATATACACATAGATACACATGCATACACATACACACATACACACATACACACACATATTCATACACACACATGCACACACACATACACATATAGACACACATACAATCACATGCATACATACATAGATGCATATACATACATACACATATACACACACATACACACATACATACACATTCATACACACACATATACATGCACTATGCATACATAGACACACATGCATACTCATGCATATGCATGCATACACATGCATATGCATGCATACATACACACATATGCATACACACACATGCATACACACACATACACATATACAAACACATATACAATCACTTACACACATATAAATACACATGCAAAGGCACACATACACATACACATACACATACACATACACATACACACATACACATACAAACACATATACATACACACAAATAGACACACATATACACATGTACACATACACACACATGTATATACACATATGTACATATACACATAGACACACATATACACACATACACATATACATACACACACATGTACATACACACATTGACACACACACATACAAATACACACACATGTACATACACACATAGACTCACACATACACATATATATGCACACACATACATCTACACTCACATGAATACAAAACACATGTATACACATGCATATGCATACATAAATACACACATGCATACACACATATATGCATATACACAGATATGCATACACACACATATATGCATACACACACATACACATATACACACACAAATACAGTCATGTACACGCATATACATACATATGCATACACACATATACACATAAAAACACATACACATACACCCACATACACCCACATACACCCACATACACATACACACATATACACATACACACATATATACATACACACATATATACATACACACATATACACTCATACACACATACACATACACATACACATACACATACACATACACATACACATACACATACACATACACATACACATACACATACACATACACATACACATACACATACACATACACATACACATACACATACACATACACATACACATACACATACACATACACATACACATACACATACACATACACATACACATACACATACACATACACATAACATACACATACACATACACATACACATACACATACACATACACATACACATACACATACACATACACATACACATACACATACACATACACATACACATACACATACACATACACATACACATACACATACACATACACATACACATACACATACACATACACATACACATACACATACACATACACATACACATACACATACACATACACATACACATACACATACACATACACATACACATACACATACACATACACATACACATACACATACACATACACATACACATACACATACACATACACATACACATACACATACACATACACATACACATACACATACACATACACATACACATACACATACACATACACATACACATACACATACACATACACATACACATACACATACACATACACATACACATACACATACACATACACATACACATACACATACACATACACATACACATACACATACACATACACATACACATACACATACACATACACATACACATACACATACACATACACATACACATACACATACACATACACATACACATACACATACACATACACATACACATACACATACACATACACATACACATACACATACACATACACATACACATACACATACACATACACATACACATACACATACACATACACATACACATACACATACACATACACATACACATACACATACACATACACATACACATACACATACACATACACATACACATACACATACACATACACATACACATACACATACACATACACATACACATACACATACACATACACATACACATACACATACACATACACATACACATACACATACACATACACATACACATACACATACACATACACATACACATACACATACACATACACATACACATACACATACACATACACATACACATACAATACACATACACATACACATACACATACACATACACATACACATACACATACACATACACATACACATACACATACACATACACATACACATACACATACACATACACATACACATACACATACACATACACATACACATACACATACACATACACATACACATACACATACACATACACATACACATACACATACACATACACATACACATACACATACACATACACATACACATACACATACACATACACATACACATACACATACACATACACATACACATACACATACACATACACATACACATACACATACACATACACATACACATACACATACACATACACATACACATACACATACACATACACATACACATACACATACACATACACATACACATACACATACACATACACATACACATACACATACACATACACATACACATACACATACACATACACATACACATACACATACACATACACATACACATACACATACACATACACATACACATACACATACACATACACATACACATACACATACACATACACATACACATACACATACACATACACATACACATACACATACACATACACATACACATACACATACACATACACATACACATACACATACACATACACATACACATACACATACACATACACATACACATACACATACACATACACATTGTTGAAGCTCAAGGTCAAGGACAAAGCATGGAAGCGCATCAAGGAAGTGGACACACAAGAAGAAGGAGCAAGTAGGGAGCTCCAAGAAGCACCTGTCAAATTTTCAAAAGAAATCCCTATAAAAATAGTGATTTTTATCACTAAAAACCATTGTAAATACCATTTCCCATTTTTTGTAACTCCATTTTGTTCAAGCCGAGGAGTCCTCGAGCTTGAGGAGTATTAGAACTACCATCCTACCAATTTTCATAATTTTTAGACACAGTTTGAGCCCCCAAATAAGCCCTGGAACCTATTTTTTAACTAGGCCGGACACTAGGTCTGGACAGGACCAAAACCACTCAAAAACTATAAAAAGGGCTGGAGAGCTCATTTTTGAGGTTAGCTTGTTGTAGATTTCAGCTTTGTAAGAGAGCTCTTGTATAATCGAAGATCTTCCATTGTTCCACTCCTTGCTCTTACTTTGTGCGCGTGTGTGTGTATGTGTGTGCATGCTTGTGTGCTTTCACTCACGCACTTGTGCCATCACTTACTCACGGTCTTCATACCGGTCCTCACGTCTCCACGGATTGACATTTATGAGGTGTATCTCCTCACGTTGGTACTCACCATTGTGCTAGAGTGACACCAAATTTGGCGCCGTTGCCGGGGAGAGAGCTTGGAGGACGAGCGTGTGACGGTAAGACGTAGAGTAGCGACGTTGGAAGGTAAAAAAATCACCATTTTCAGTTTAATTTCTGAGTTTTTTCTTCTTCTTCATCTTCACCTTCATCATCATCTTCTTCCCTCTTCGTATTCTCTAATTTTTTCCATTTTCGCCACTACATTCACTCGTTTTTTACTCGTGGACGTGAGGAACAAGCTTAGGAGGAGCTGAGAACCAAAAACGCTGAAGAAAAAACACTGAAAAACTCTCAAAAACACCAGAATCTGAGCGGTGGTATCGCGGCGTGAGAGGAACAGCGCCTGGTATTGCGAGCGTTGTATCGCGACTTTGGAGAGTGACTTTGCATCTACAGGCTGATAGAAGTGAGAAGGTGGACACAAGGTACACAAATCTGCAAAAGTTTTTGAATTTGGGTGTCAAAATCTCCAAGTATCGTGTCCGGTTGAGTTGTGGTATCGCGATACTAGAACTCCCGTGTATCGCGATACTTGTTGAGGTATCGTATCGTGCATGCCCACTTGAGGTATCGCGATACCATTCTGGTATCGTATCGTCAAGTGTTGGTATCGCGATCGCGGTCGCCCCGGTGGTATCGTATCGTGGGCTATACTAGTATCGTATCGCGTCAAATTTCTGGTATCGTATCGTGCACTTTGTGGTATCGTATCGCGTGGCACAAGCAGTATCGTATCGCGGTTGGAGTGGTATCGTATCGTCCCAATCACTGGTATCGTATCGCCAACTAATCAAGTATCGTATCGTGCAAAATTAGAGATATCGTATCGCCTCCAATTTCAGTATCGTATCGCCTCAACGGTATCGTATCGTCCAATCCCGTGGTATCGTATCGCGACGGTCACAGTATCGTATCGTCTAAGAGAGCAGTATCGTATCGTGAGGTTGGTATCGCGATCGCAGTTATCCTAGTGGTATCGTATCGTCTAGGTGGTATCGTCTGAAGGGGTATCGTGTAAGACAAAGGTATCGTATCGTGGAAAATATGGTATCGTATCGCCTGTTCTGAGTTCCCAGAGAGATCCTGTTTCCCTGTTTTAACCCCCAAAACCCTGAACTGGCATAACTTTCTCATACGAAATCCGTTTGCTGTGATTTTGGTTTTGTTGGAAAGCTCGTGGGGAATACAACCAAAACATCGACTGGTTATGGTTAAATTAATACCAGGATTATTAGATAGGGTATTTTGAAGTTGACCCTCAGGAAAATTGGAAAACCAAGGTGTTCCAAAGGATTTTGAGCAATAGAAGAGAACTTTGGGACTAGAGACCAAGGCTTATGAACCTGAGATCTGGCAGACACTTAGGCAAGGATAGACAAAGCATTAGGTCATCTGAGGCTAGTGTCAACCATACATCCAAGTCTTGGGCTCAACAGCTTAGTGGTTATCCTTACACACGAAGTTCAGAAACCAGTGACTCGGAAATGTCTTTTAGCATGGAGAGACCCACACATAGCTCAGGCACTGCCTATTTACAGACACTAGAAGGTCCCTATAAGACCCAATTGGAGTATATCAGGACCAACCAATTAGGTGCTCGCATCTATGAGGATGGTCTAAGACGATCAGTGGTTCAACTCAAGAATCCTGACCAACCCTTTGGACTTGAACACCCAGTGGTCAAGTTTGAAGAGGGTGCTTACATTGATAAGGAAGGAACCATGTATGTGGTTACCAACTTACCAGATAGGACAGATGAGTTTGGAAATATCATTCCGTAGAATGAGATAGGAGACCTAGAGCAAGGAGACCTAGGAGGAGAACCCAAGACCCCTAGAGGTAAGTCAGTCTTAACCAGAGTGCTCACTCCAAAATGGATTCCTCAAGATAATAAAAGCATAGAACTATTCGTGAATAGAGAAACGGAGGAAGCCTTTTGGAGATTTAGGCCAGATCAACCCAGCCCAGTAGTCACCATCTACGAATTCAAGGACCCAGAGACACCAGGGAAAGCTGTCTACCTAGATCACACATCTCAGAAATTATTCTTGGTATCAGATCATGACAGGCATGCTTACACTTGGCAAGGCGAATCAATTTTCCCTCCACCAAGATCTAATGTTTCCCAGGGCCTCCAAGGAGCCGGATCATCCAAGGCTCATGAAACCTAGAGAGAAAGAACTAGAGAGAGACCGGAGGTAAGCTTTGCAGACACTATAGGCAGAGACAGATCAGGATATGGAACGGAAAGACTTGAAAGGGAGAGACATAGAGTTCATAGACATCAAAGAGATGATCATGATTTCCCATTGCCTAGACCACGAGAACACTCAAGAACCCTTAGACCCTCTCAAGTGGTTAAGACAATGAAGAACTACTTTGATGGATTTGGAGATCCTTATGATCATGTGGCGGAGTTCAAACAAGTGCTAAGAGCTGAACAGGTTGAAGACTTATTCACCCAGTTCGAGGCATTTGGTTTGACTCTTAAGGGTACTGCCTTAGCTTGGTTTCAACCTCTAAACAGTCGCAACTATAGAGAGATAGGTCAGCTTCTAGAAGAATTCATTGTAGAATTTTCCAAGAGTGGTATCAGGCATAACACATCATCCTTGATCCACAGCTTCAAACAGACACCCCAAGAAACAGTGCGACTTGCAGGAAGAAGGTTTAGACAGTACTTGGAAAGATGCCCTGTACCAGAATTACCCACATTAGCTAAACAGGTGGCACTGTTTTTAGATGGCCTGTTGAGCACAAAATTAAGGTCATATGTATACTTGAAAGAGCCTAGATCCATAGAAGAGTGTATACGGATATGCATTGACATAGAAGACAACTTGGGTGAGGAGTTAGGACTATCCAAACTCTATAAGGACTCTGATAGTTCTACAAGTCATACCTCTAGAGCCTCCACTGAGATAGATGAGATAGCTGAGCAAGTGGCCAAAAAGCTAGGAGTTCAAAATAGACAAATGCCAAGGGTCACCTCAGTGAAGCGATGTTATACATGTGGAGGAGATCACATGGCTAATGTTTGTCCGTTGACGACTCAATCCCAAGGAAACCCTAATGCTCTATATTGCACCATTGAGAGGAAATATACAAATCATACGACCCAAGATTGCCCCTATAACAGGCAGGCTGTTAGACAAAATTATCAACAACCTTACCAGCAAGGTAGGTATCAGAATCAGTACCAACAGCCATATTATAGGCCACAACAATATCAACCTCAATACCAGCAGCAATATCAGGCACCATATAGGCCACAACCTGTCCTAGGAAACCAACCGCCAGCTCCTGCCAATGTGATCCCAGTTAAATATACGATGGCGGAGGAGAACCCTAATAGAGCATTGGTGCCACTAACCCCATTGGTCTCAGAAAATGATTCTCACGCTCATGGTTCAGACTACTTCCATGAAGATAGTCCACATGCTTATTATATAGAATCCCCTGAGCAAAGTGAGACTTCTCAGTGTCAATATGAGACACCACCTATGGAACAAAATTGGGAGCCAGAATACTCCAATGTCATGTATACGAATCCAAATCCTAGGCCCCAATTGAGACAAGTAAGACCACAAGCCCCTAGAGGACCATGCTTTAGATGTCAGGGTGACCATTTCATTCGTGAATGTCCCCACCAACCAGCTCTGGGACTAGGACAGAACATCACAATACAAGGCTTTTGTCCTGAGTGCGGCAAGGAACATCTTCCTAGAGAGTGTCCCAGGAATCCCTCTAGTGCACCCAAGGTCACACCCATCAACGTGGTAGGCTTAGTGGCAGATTCAAGTCCAAGTAGTAGTAAGGTGGCTCCTGTACAGGCAGTTACTAGGGCACAGACTGCACAACAAGCAAAACCATCCGAGCAATCGGAGTCAAGTGAGTCAGGAGAGCCTAGTAAGAGGAAACCAAGAACATGGAAGGATACCAGAGAGAAGGCTAATCGCAAGTGGAACAAAAAGCTATCCGAGCTAGAAGAAAGCCTAAGGGATACCAAAACAAAAATAGAAGACATTGCATCTCAAAGCCCCTCACATACCGAAGCTCCATCCACTCCACCTCACTCCACCCCACCACCCATTCTAAATAACCCACAACCAGGGTCTGTTCTTGCAGATCCAACCCCAGAAGGCTTGGACATGATGTTCAAGGCCTACCAGGCTCGTCTTCAAGAAGGGCCAACAACTGCAAACTTGGACAAGAGTTACCCGAGAGCAGATTTAGAGATTGAACGGATGAAAATGTGCATGAAAATGGTAGAACAAGCTCAAGCTATACTTGAGACTAGTCAAAAGTTCAATCAGACAAACTCTGTCAAACCGGATTTGCATTTCCAAGGCTTACTAGAAAGATTAGAGCAGTTGGTAAACAAACCACAAGTTTCTTTACCTCCACAGGCTCAACCAGTTATTGAAAGAGGAAGCTCACCACCAATGGGAGCTTATGCTCCTAATTCCACGGATGCTGGAATACCTCCTTCAATTCAACAATACTCTCAAGAGTTCTTGCGGGAAATACAAGAAGAGAAATGGGCCAAGGAGAAGGGTAACTCCCCTCCTATTCCTGAGATTGATGATCTTCAGGATCAATTTCCCCAAGACATTCCGTCTATCTATGGAGATCAAACAGAGCAACAAGAGGATGAGAGATTAGATTTTGAATCTAATTCCTTACAAGAGTTGCCTCATTTCACAGGCCCATGGGAATCTGAATCTCTCTAGATCAGAGCTCCCACAATATTGGTAAGAAATGAAGACTCAGTGATTCCAAGAAACACTGATGTTGTGAAGAACACTAAGGTTCAATGTCATCTCACTGTGGAAGAGCTGCTCAAAGCAAAACCTGAGCTCTGGAATCATGTGAAGGATCAGGTTCCAGAACTTGAATCCAATATGCCCAAAGTAGGTTCTAAGCAAAAAGTTCCAGAGATACCTCTTGACAAGATAGGAGACATGAGCGAAGGTGAAGAAGGTAACACTTATCTTCCGATCACCTATCAAGGTTACAAAACCAAAGCAATCGTAGATTCAGGTGCTGGTGTTGCTATTGCGACCACCTCCTTGTGGAAGCGATGGGGCAAACCCACCTTAAGACCAACGAGAATGAAACTTCAAATGGCAGATGGTCATTTTGAAAGACCTCTAGGATTGCTTGAAGGGATAACTCTAACCACTTGTGGTGTAGAGTTTGAACATACATTTGCTATATGTGACTTTGAGAAAAATAATGTCTACGAATGATCCTAGGAAGACCCTTCCTACGACAATTGCAAATAGTACAGGATTGGGGAACCAACTCCTTGTACTTACAGCACTTAGGGGTCACCACCAAGGTCAATTTGAAGGATTACACCTTCAGAGATGTACCACCCCTACAGTGGAATCCTATCCACAAAGCGAAAGAAGATTCTATCTCCGTGCATTCTGGAAGTTCACCTGATCCATCATGGCTGCATGAAGATACTCACTTGTGGATGTGCAAGGTCGCAGAGGAAGAGGAAAAGCGCCTAAAAGCGAGAGAAGAAGGAACTCCCCCAGGAGATAGACCAATAAAAGACCCAGCCTATACACCGATGATATTTCCAGATGAGGAATTTGAACCTCATGGTTGGGCAAAAATCTTAGCTACCATGGACATAGCAGTCAATGAAGAACAATGGACACCTCATTGTGATGAGGAGGGTTATGATATTTCAGTGTTCATGTGTCAGCCCCTGTTGGAAGAGTGTGATCCTAGTGAGTTCATAGAAGAAGAAGAGAATGACGATGATCTAGAATCCATTGTGATGGATACTTACTTTGACTCAGAGGAACACTATTTAGAAGACATAGGAGTGTTAACCCAAAAAGAAGAAGAACCCCTCACGAGTATTAAAACGATAAATTCAAAGGAAGGAGGTCAAAAGAAAAAGAAAAGAAAAGCAGTAAAATAAGAAGAGGAAGAATCGTTGTTTGAAGTACCAGAAAATTTCAAGAAATATGAAGTGGAAGACCGAAAAATTTTGGTACGAATGCCTAAGAGAGAGGCCATTATAGGAGAAGCATATGACAATAAAGAAAAGACCAAAAAAATTGTAGTGACCATTGAAGGGAACGAAGAACGATGTACGTACATAGGAGATGACCTAAGTGCAAAAGAAGAAGCAGAGCTTGTAGCTCTATTAAGGGAATATAGGGATGTGTTCGCATGGCACTATAGAGACTTGAAAGGAGTAGATCCAAAGATTTGCTCTCATACGATTCCGATGACCGCTGATGCCAAGCCCACCAAACAAAAGCCCTACACATATAATGACAATTATGAAGCCAAAATAAAGGAGGAAATTGACAGGCTGATTGAAGCTGGATTCATCTATGAGATTGAGCACACTGAATGGGTGTCCCCCATTGTGGTGGTGCCCAAGAAGAATGGGAAATTGCGAGTGTGCATTAACCTTAAAAAAGTTAATGCCGCTACGATCAGAGATAGTTATCCACTTCCAATCACCGAACATCTATTGGAGCATGTTGCAGGCAAGGAAGTTTATAGTTTCCTTGATGGATTTTCAGGTTACAACCAAGTAGCCATTGCCCCCGAAGATCAACACAAAACGGCCTTTGCCACAGAATGGGGAATCTTTGCATTTCGTGTGATGCCATTTGGGCTCACCAATGCACCTGCAACATTCCAAAGGCTCATGTGTCATGTCTTCAAAGAGTTCTTGCGGAAGAGCTTAGAAGTATATGTGGATGATTTATGTGCGCATTCCCAACAGAGAAGTTACCACATCCCTGAGCTCAGACAAATCTTCAACAAGTGTAGAGATTATCGAGTGTGTCTGAACCCAGAGAAGTGTGTGTTCATGGTACGACAAGGTAAAATCTTAGGTCACATTGTTTCTAAGAATGGAATTTCAACAGATGAAGACAAGGTAAGAGCGATAGCAGAGTTGCCAAGACCAAGAAATGTTAAAGAGGTACAGGCCTTTATGGGCCATTGTGGATATTACCGTAGGTTTATCCACATGTATGCCATCATAGCTAAACCTCTTTATGGGTTGTTAACAAATTTTGAGTGGAACGAGGAATGCGAGAATTCCTTCAACGAGCTAAAAAGACGCTTGTGCTCAGCACCAATACTGACCACTCCTGATTGGAGTAAACCATTCCATGTCCATGTAGATGCCTCCAATCATGCAATAGGATGTGTGCTAGCACAACCAACAGGTGAAGGAAACCTAGATTTGCCGATAGCATATGCTAGTAGGCAATTAAATGCAGCTGAACGAAATTATACCACAACGGAGAGAGAAGGCTTAGGCATGGTATACGGTGTGAAGAAGTTTAGACACTATCTATTGGCCAATAAGTTCAAGTTTTTCATTGATCATCAAGCTTTACTATATTTGGTCAATAAACCTTGCAATACAGGCCGCTTGGTGAGATGGTTCCTCTTACTAATGGAATACGACTTTGAAGTGGTTGTCAGGAAAGGTAGAACCCATCTTAGGGCAGACCATCTTTCTCGCATCACTTCAGGAGAGCCACCACAAGGAGTGTCTGATGAATTGCCCGATGCTTATCTGTTCAATTTGGAAGTTGTTCCTAAATGGGCAAACAAGTTGGTACCAGTCCTAACCTTCGGTCCTGCAAATAAGAATGTGAAAACAAGCAAAGAAGAAATTGTAAAATCACAAAAGTATCAAATATTGGCCGGAAGCATGTACAAACAAGATCCAGAGGGCGTATTAGCTTGTTGTGTCGAGGACAATGAACATATTAGTTGGTTGCAACAAGCCCATGAGGGATTGCTAGGAAATCATTACTCTAAACAACGAACATTGCAGAATCTAAAACGTTTAGGAGTGTATTGGCCTAGCATGGACAAAGAAATACAGGAGTGGATCCAGAATTGTCCAGTGTGCCAGAAGAGGCCCCCAGTGGAGCATGCCACTCTTTATCATGTGTCATTAATCCCAGATTGGAGTGCTCCATTGGTTGAGTTCATGAGATCGGGAACATTACTCAATCAGGCTAGTCTTGCAAGAAAACGGAGCATGGAGCAAGAGGCTCAAGACTATGCATTAGTAGGAGACAAATTATATCGGAGAGGCAAAGATGGATACTTAAGACTATGCGTTCATGAATCAGACTATTTGAAAGTCTTAGAAACTGCACACAACGGTGCTGCAGGTGGACACTTTGGGCCTGACAGAGTAATTAAGACCATTTTATTCTCAGGACTTTGGTGGCCCACTCTTCATATGGATGCACATACTTATGTGAAGAAATGTGACACATGCCAACGTGCCCAGTATCCGATAAGAAAAGATGAGATGCCTTTAAGGCCAATGATGGGAGGGCGCGCATTCTCGAAGTGGGGCATAGACTTTGTTGGTCCTATTAACCCCCCAGCTAGAAACTCCCATGCAGAATACATTATTGTAGCCACAGATTACCTTACAAAGTGGGGTGGAAGTAAAAGCCACGACAAAGAATGATGCTCAAACAACGGCTAAGTTCTTATTCGAAAATGTGTTCACTAGGTACGGGTTACCAATAGAGTTGGTTAGTGATAGAGGTACGCACTTCTTGAATGAGGTCATTGAAAATCTCCTTCAAGAATTCATGGTGATATATAAGAAGTCTGCCCCCTATCACCCACAAGCTAACGGACAAGCCGAGAGCACGAATAAGATCCTATGTAACGTATTGACGAAACTTGTAAATAATAAACGCTCTGGCTGGGACAAACAACTTCATCATGCTGTTTGGGCATACCGAGTTGCCTACAAAACGGTACTCAATGCTACCCCATTTCAGATGGTTTTTGGACAGAATGCTGTGCTACCATTAGACTTCCTAATCCCTTCCTTGAAAGTAGCACAAGAGCATGAGTGGAATGGACATGAGTTGTCTTCCAGGATCTTTGATCTAGAACACTTAGGTGAGACGAGGCTACGAGCAGCAGCAGGCATTTATGCTGCAAAGAAAAGGCAAAAGGCATACTTTGATGCCCATGTAAAGAATAAAGGCTTGAAGGAAGGAGATCTAGTGCTGGTTTATACGCTAAAGCAACATGCCCGCAAATTGGAGAAACGAGGATATGGACCCATGATCATTAATAGACTCTCCACTAGCGGTGCAGTTCAATTGGCCACTTTAGAAGGTGATATCCTACCAAACTATATTAGTGGATGCCGAGTCAAGTTATATCAAGAACCTCTTACAGAGGAAATGCTCATGAGACTCAACACTGCTAAGAAGCGAAAAGAAGAGGAGTTAAGGGTTAGAGAAGAAGCACAAGCAGAGGCGAGAGAACGCATCAGAAGAAATAAGCTACGGCGGCTAGGCCTAGATGTCAACACAAAAGCTCCAAAATATCACATGGACATGTGCCAAAAATCGGGCATAACTACTTCTCAAATAATTGATCGACGACCCTTTGCGACTATAGAGGTAGGACAAGGAAAGAGTGTAAGGACTGTGAGAGCATTGGTTGACTCAGGAGCAGCAACTAGTGCAGTTCGATTTTCATACTGCCAAGACCTGCAATTGGACATCAAGCCCATAGAAGCCTATCTCATAGGATTAGGAGGTGTGGAAACACCCTGTTTGGGCGAGGTGGAACTTCCCATCTACCTTCAAGATGTTCCAATAAAAGTCAAAATGCTAGTGTGTCATGATGAGGACCTCACAGAACCACTTGTCTTGGGTCAAGATTGGATTTACGACCATGCTGTCAACTTGAACCTAAGAAGTCAACTTCTTCAAGTTTGGGTATATGATCAATGCATTACATTAGAATTGGAGAATCGCATGTCCACTGAAACTGACACCACACACTCTCTTTGTTCCTCTAAGGCTAATCTTCTCGAACAAGATGTTGTAGATGTCAAAAGCTCTATGATCCAGACGGACGCAATCACGGAAGGACAGTCGCAAAGGCAAGATGAACCTTCTTCTTGTTTTTTAAAAAGCAAAGCATCCACAGGAGCTCAACCTCAGAAGCAAGCAAAACAGTGCAAGACAGCCAGTCTATCAAATAGACAAAGAGCCCTCAAGAAGAAAGAAGTGTTGGGCATGACACAGATCTGGGTAAAGAAAGGTGTACAACCATCGATGTTGCCTCAAGGACTCCCACCCAACCAGATCGACCATGACTACAGAAGGACCAAGCACCTACGACAGGGTCAAGCACAAAGAATCCATCAAATTTAGGTACCGAAGCTATCAATGAAGGCCGACCACAATCAGGTACAAATTTGGGTGCCTAAAAAATTAGCTACAGCTCAACAAGGGCGATTACAGATGTGGGTACCCAAGAAGCTCTTACACGTACAAAGACCTATGCTCCCCACCATGCGAAAGGCCTCAACAAAGAAGCCAAGGAAAGCAAAGGATAAGAACAGAGCACAAAGACCAAAAGAAGCTAAACTCAACCCTTCTACAAAAAAAGGTAGGCACTCACCCAGGATATGGGTTTGGAAGCCAAAAGCACAGGCAACATCCACAGAACCAAGGGGCCAACCACACTGGATACCAAAGTTTGGACAACATCCAAAGAAGAACTGGCCTGAGGTGATCTCTACAGGGCCAAATACTATTCGGAAATGGGTTTCCATTAGGAGGATAACATCATTTCGAGATCCAATCGACACCTCCAAACAAAGAATGCATCAACTATGCGAGTAACATCAAAGGCCTCGACGTGCAGCAACCATGTGCCTTTGGCATAACCTTGTCTTTTGCACCATTGAGGTCATGCACTTCCAAAGTATGCATCAACATAGGGCCACATTACATGGCCATGCATAGACACAATTGAGAAATCCCAGGCACATGAGACACAATTTTCACATGCAAAATATGTTATTGACACTAACCTCTTTCTTCTTGTTTGATGCCATCGTGTTCCAAAACAACAAAAAAAAAAAAAAAAAAAAAAAAAGGACTGTGCAAAGAAGAGGACTGTGCTTGAAAATGCTCATCAGCGAACTTTCAGCAAGAACATCCATCAACAAAAAGGACAAGCCGATGGTCAAACACCATGATGGAACTACAACACGAAGAGATGAAGATCAACGGACCCTTCACCATGGTAAGACGTGTATGTTTCAACAACACTATAACCATGATAGATTAGGAAACCTCTTCGTCAGCATACCCTTGAACACTTAGCTCAAGCCCCAATCTCTTGCACCATACTTCTTGCCATGCATTTTCCAAGTACGCATACGTAGGGCCACATTACTAGGCCATGCACAAGGCACATATTTTGTTCAACCCATGCACTAATGTACTGACCCACCATTCATTACGGGTTACAAGTACTTGGCATGAAAACTATGAAAATCCATCTTTGGACGAACCAGACGACATCAAGATGACAACAACAAGAACAAGGAAGCCATCCACCACCGAGAGTTGCTCACAATCAACATTGACCACCTCCTTTGAGCAGCTAGCAGTTTTGGAAAACTCACAAATGCATCATCCAGATGGCATACAAGGCAGAAGTACGTACAAAGGGACTACAAACTGCAAGAGATAACAGTGGCAAAGTGAAGAACCGGACAAACGACCCGGTTACATTGGGAAAAGGGATCATCCCTGTTGGACGCAAAGGACGCTACCTCTCAACGTACTACATGGAACGACCAATACAACAAGGGTCTGTCAGGGACGACAGACTCAAGAGGGGGGGGAGTGTTGAAGCTCAAGGTCAAGGACAAAGCATGGAAGCGCATCAAGGAAGTGGACACACAAGAAGAAGGAGCAAGTAGGGAGCTCCAAGAAGCACCTGTCAAATTTTCAAAAGAAATCCCTATAAAAATAGTGATTTTTATCACTAAAAACCATTGTAAATACCATTTCCCATTTTTTGTAACTCCATTTTGTTCAAGCCGAGGAGTCCTCGAGCTTGAGGAGTATTAGAACTACCATCCTACCAATTTTCATAATTTTTAGACACAGTTTGAGCCCCCAAATAAGCCCTGGAACCTATTTTTTAACTAGGCCAGACACTAGGTCTGGACAGGACCAAAACCACTCAAAAACTATAAAAAGGGCTGGAGAGCTCATTTTTGAGGTTAGCTTGTTGTAGATTTCAGCTTTGTAAGAGAGCTCTTGTATAATCGAAGATCTTCCATTGTTCCACTCCTTGCTCTTACTTTGTGCGTGTGTGTGTGTATGTGTGTGCATGCTTGTGTGCTTTCACTCACGCACTTGTGCCATCACTTGCTCACGGTCTTCATACCGGTCCTCACGTCTCCACGGATTGACATTTATGAGGTGTATCTCCTCACGTTGGTACTCACCATTGTGCTAGAGTGACACACATACACATACACATACACATACACATACACATACACATACACATACACATACACATACACATACACATACACATACACATACACATACACATACACATACACATACACATACACATACACATACACATACACATACACATACACATACACATACACATACACATACACATACACATACACATACACATACACATACACATACACATACACATACACATACACATACACATACACATACACATACACATACACATACACATACACATACACATACACATACACATACACATACACATACACATACACATACACATACACATACACATACACATACACATACACATACACATACACATACACATACACATACACATACACATACACATACACATACACATACACATACACATACACATACACATACACATACACATACACATACACATACACATACACATACACATACACATACACATACACATACACATACACATACACATACACATACACATACACATACACATACACATACACATACACATACACATACACATACACATACACATACACATACACATACACATACACATACACACACATGTACATACACACACATACACATACACACATGTATATACACACACATATACACACATACATACACATATACACACACATACATATAGTCACATGCATACATACACACACATTCATACACAAGTACATGCATACATACATACATACATACATACATACATACATACACATGCATACACATATACACATACACACATATACATACTCACACACACACATATAAACACACATAAAATCACATACACACATATATATACACATGCATACACACATATATATACACATGCATACACATACACATACGCATACGCATACGCATACGCATACGCATACGCATACGCATACGCATACGCATACGCATACGCATACGCATACGCATACGCATACGCATACGCATACGCATACGCATACGCATACGCATACGCATACGCATACGCATACGCATACGCATACGCATACGCATACGCATACGCATACACACACATATACACACATGCACACACATACACACATACACACATACACACATACACACATACACACATACACATACACATACAATCACATATACATACACACATATCAACACAAATATACACACATAGACATAGACACACATATAGAAACACACACATACACATATACACATACATATACACTCACATGCATACAAAACACATGTATACACATGCATATGCATCAATACATACACACATGCATACACACATATACACATACACACACATATGCATACACACACACTAAACATATACACACATATAGTCACATACACATATAAATACACATGCATACACACACATACACACATACACATACACACATACACATACACACATACACACATACACATACACACACATACACATACACATACACATATATACATATGCATACACACATAGACACATACACACACGTGTACATACACACACATATACACATAAACACACATGTACATACACACATAGACACACATACATACACATATCCACACACATACATACAATCACATGCATACATAAGTATATGCGTACATACATGCATACAGACATATGCATGTACACACACATATACATAAACACATACACAAATACACATATACACACACATACAAATATAAACACACATAAGGGACATACACACATATATATACATGCATACACACACATATACATACACACATACACACATACATATACACATACACACATACATATACACATACACACATACATATACACATACACACATACACACATACACACATACACACATACACACATACACACATACACACATACACACATACACACATACACACATACACACATACACACATACACACATACACACATACACACATACACACATACACACATACACACATACACACATACACACATACACACATACACACATACACACATACACACATACACACATACACACATACACACATACACATACATACACATATACATACACACACATAGACACACACACACACATACACTCACATGCATAGATACACATGCATGCATACATACATACACACATGCATACACACACACATACACATACACACACATATGCATACACAAACATACATACACACATACATATACACACATGCAAAAAAAATTTTACACTTGGCTAGGCATTGGAAGATTTATGTACAACTTGTGAAGATTCACATGAACCATGGCTTATGGATTTTCATCTTTAATCCTTTGTAAAAGTCAAATGACTTAAAAGAATCTTGTAAATCCACTAAACTCATGGAATTAGATAGAATGAGAATCTATGACTTCACTTAGAGAGAATATCTCCTAGAATAAGGGATCACATTTTAATGAGAGCCAAATTTGAATTCAAACTCAAATTTGAAGGTAGCATCTATAAAAACACTTTGAAATCTCGTGGCCATTATACTCCCTTAGAGAGCCATTCATTTGATCAATAGTAGAGGTTGAGTAGCACACTTCATTGCTCACTCACCTCACAATCATTTGGCATTATTCCTTTGGCCAATTATGTTGTAAATTCATGTTTCATAATACATATACATCATTAAGTATATCTATTGGTCTCTCTGTCATTGTCACTCAGAATAGTGTTCTTATCTTGCTCATATCTCAGTCAGTAGCCCATCATTTTCAATGTTCTATAGCTCATTGGAACAAGATCAAAGTCTATTACATGATGAAAAAGTTTGAAGGCATTGCATTTAGTCAATTGGAAGAAAAGCATCTTGAAGTGGTCACTGGTAATTTTCTACAGAGGTCCTAAAAAGTCAAGGGTAATGCTTCACTTGCTAAATTGATTGCTCTGTGTATAGTCAATCATTTTAAGTGATTCCACTTGTAATCATTAGATATTTAAGCTAACTAGATGTATCTAGAAGGATTTTTTCTAATTGCTACTGTACTGGGAGTACTGAGCTTAAGAAGTAGCAGGTGTGTGAACCAAATTAGCAAGTTTTTATGACTTGTGACCTGTGAAGTTATCTGTTTTGGATTAATCATTACATGCATCATCTCCAAAGTACATAGGCACTTATTTAGTGTCATTGGAAAGAAAAAAGGGCCTATAACTCAACTCTGAAGCAACAAAGGGCAGGTACAGAGCAGGGATTAGCAGTACCAACTCATTTCTTGGAGTGTCCATCCATCTTTCCCAATAGTGGTATCAGAGCAAATTGAGGTAAAATGGGAGATGATTTTCCTTCTTTTATTGATAAATTGGATAGGAACAAGTACCAAGCATGGTCTTTGAGGATGAAGAAACACTTGCAAGGAAGGAGTCTCTATGGATACATATCAGGAGATGAGGAGATGCCCATTTTCAGAAGCAAAGGAAAACCTACAAGAGAGGAGCATGAAAGAATCAATTCATGGTGTGCGAAAGATTTCCTTCTTCCACACATTAGGAACTGTAAGACATCCCAAGAGACTTGGGAAACATTTTCTTCATATTTTTCTTCCAACACAAGGGCTAGGAAGAACCAATTGTGGATTGAGTTCACCATTCAAAGAAAGCAACCCAAGCAAATCATTTCAGAGTATGTGACCAAAATTCAAGGATGTGGCTGACCAATTGGCAAGCATAGGAGAGGAGATTGAAGAGGAGCAGATAGTAAGGCAAGTAATCAATGCCATCAAGGCCGATGACAAATGGGAAAGCTTCACAACTACCATGGACTTGTACATGGACATGCAGATTCCAGATCTCACCACACTCATGGGGAAACTCTTTACCCATGAAGCCAAGCTCAACAAAAATGGAGATTCATCAAGAGGTAATAACTCTTCTGCCCCATACATAGATAAAGGCAAGTCTAAAGAGAAAGGGAAAAACAAAATGATTCAGGATGAAGGTACTACTTCTGAAGCTAACTATGGAGGGAAAGGTAGGAACTCAAGAGGTAGGGGCAGAGGAGGTAAGCAAGGTAGGGGGAGACCTTTCAAATTTTCCCCATGTAATATTTGTGGTTTATCAAATCACACCACAGATGAGTGTTATAAGAACTTCAAGAATCAGAGAGGTAGAGGTTTTCAAAGAGGTGGCTACACACAATCAAGAGGAAGATTCAACCACCATCAAGGCTACAATAACAACTACAACAACAATTACAATAACAACTACCAAGGAGGCTACAAATATAGGAAAGACTACAAAAATTACACAGAGGAACAAGAGAATTCCCTTTTGATTATGAATATGACTTCAAAGCAAGGTATGAATGATGGCCATCTCTTCTACATTGACTAAGGATGTTCAAACCATGTGGCAGGCAAGGTAGCTCTTCTCTCTAACCTTGAGGAACCTAAGGGAAAGCACCAAGTGCAAACAGGCGATGAAACCAAGCATTCAGTGGTCAAGGTAGGAAAGGTTAAAACCTATGATGGAAATAGAAATCTGTTGAGCAGGGTTCTATATGTACCAATCACAAAGAATTTGATGAGTGATGGATAGATTGTGGAAAAGGGTTTGCAGGTTAGGTTCAACAAATATGGAGCATTTGTGGAGGATCCCTGTAACATAATCCTGGTAGGAGATGGTTGAACCACACCCTAAGAGAGAGGATTAGGAAGTAATCCTCAACCATGGCTTTTGGGGCAAGTGGTTAGCCCATCACATTCCTAACCAAGAGGTTGTGAGTTCAATTCCTTGCATTGGTATCAGAGCCTAGGAAGTAGGCTTGGGCAAGGTGGAATGATCCAATGGCCTCTAAAAAAGGCGCTTGGGCATCCTCTATGTGAAAGGGTAGGAATTGTGGAAGGCGCGCGCGTCGGTTTCAAGGATGGACCTAACATAGATTGGGGTGTATCTCTCAATCCGTAGGTCGGATTGAGGCGTGTAATATACCGTTGGAAAGATCTCGGAACGAACTTTCCAATGAGCTATCTTGGAAGTGTGAATTCCTTGGAAATCCTTGTCTGGCACTTGATTGAGTGTTCAAGATACCAAGCATGGGTGAGAACAAGGTTCAAGACTGAGGTTGAGAACAAGGGCTCGAGACACCAAGGTTGCGAACAAGAAGGTTCAAGACACCAAGGTTGAGAGCAAGGGTTCAAGAGACCAAGGTTGCGAACAAGGTTCAAGAAATTGTGCGAGGTTGAGGAACATCAATTCAAGGGCACCTAGGGAGTTCAAGGGACTGATCACCGAGGCTAGAGGGATACAAGAGTAGATCATTGAGGACAATGATCGACCAAGGGGGGAAGAATGTAACATAATCCTGGTAGGAGATGGTTGAACCACACCCTAAGAGAGAGGATTAGGAAGTAATCCTCAACCATGGCTTTTGGGGCAAGTGGTTAGCCCATCACATTCCTAACCAAGAGGTTGTGAGTTCAATTCCTTGCAATCCCCAACATGGGTTCAAAAGAATTTCCAAATGAGAAAAGATAGGTAGGTTATTTACATTTGAACTTGAAGATACAAAGAATATTGCACTTTATAACTACAAAGATCAAACATTGTCAGAGCTTGAGATTTGGCATAGAGATTAGGGCATATTGGCGAGAGAACCTTAAAGAAAATATGTAGAGATCAATGTGTGCTTGGGATACCTAATGTATCCAAGCAACACATGATCTATAAATGTGGTGCTTGTCAGTTTGGAAAATCTCACAGGTTACCCTTCTCAAAGAAAGGCTACATGCATGAGGATTACTTGGAGATTGTCCATATAGATGTATGGGGACCAAGTAGGGACCCTTCAATTTTTGGATCAAGGTATTATGTATCTTTCATTGATGATATCAGTAGGTGGACTATCTTATATTTTATGAAGCACAAAGATGAAGTGTTCAGTTGCTTTAAGAAGTATCTTGAACTTGTGGAAAACCAAATAGGAAGAAGCCTAAAAAGAATAAGGTCAGATGGAGGAGGTGAGTACTTCTCAAATGAACTTGATGCATTCTTGCAGGATAGAGGAATTAAAAGAGAAATCACAACAAGGTATATCCCTGAGAAAAATAGGGTGGCAGAGAGGAGAAATAGGTTGATTGTTGAAACAGCTAGGTCAATGCCAAATGAGAAAAAAATTACCAAATTATTTGTGGGCAGAGAGTGTATCTACTGCCACTTATCTTGTTAATAGGTTGCCATCCAAATCACTTGATGGGATGACCCCATATGAAGCATGACATGGTAGAAGACAATGACTTGATCATTGCAGGATCTTTGGATGTGTTGCTTATGTGCATATCCCATCTCAAATCAGAGGTAAGCTAGACCCTAAGGCAAAAAAGTGCATCTTCATAGGGTATGATTTAAATCAGAAAGGATATAGAGCCATCATCATATGAAGAGGTAAAGACCAAGGCAGAATGAAAGGAAGCTATGGATGAAGAAATTGAAGCACTCAAGGAGAATGATACTTGGAAGCTAGTGCCAAAGAAGGAGTCTATGAAGGTAATTGGTTCTAGATGGATCTATAAAATCAAGAGAGATTTAGATGGATCAATAAACAAGTATAAAGCTAGACTTGTGGCTAAGGGTTTTGCACAAACCCAAGGAGTTGATTATGAAGAGACTTTCTCATGTGTGGCCAAAATACCAACCATCAAGGTATTGGTAAGTGTGGCTGCATCAAGGAATTGGAATATGGACCAATTGGATGTGAAAAATGCTTTTTTTTTAATGGCTGGATTTCAGAGGAGGTGTACAGGACTCAACCTCTAGGCTATGAAAAACCAAGCAAGCTATCATATTTGTGTAAGCCAAAAAAAGCTCTTTATGGATTGAAGCAGGCAGCTAGGGCATGGAATCATAGGTTGACTACCTATCTCCAAGATCAAGGATTCATCATGAGCAAAGGAGATACTTCTCTGTTTGTCAAGAGAAGCAATTTAGAGGTGATATACCTATGTGTGTATGTTGATGATATCATACTTATAGGTAATGATGCCAATGGCATCAAGCAGATCAAGAATCAAATGATGCAGGAGTTCAAAATCAGTGATCTAAGGTCACTAAAGTATTTTCTTGGACTTGAATTAGTCTATACAAATTCTGGAATTTATATCTCTCAAAGAAAGTATGTGCAGGACATGTTAAAGAAGTTTCACTTGCAGGATGCCAAGGTAACTAGTAATCCTATGGAGGTAAACAAAAAATTATTGCTTTACTTGCTAAATTGATTTCTCTTTGTATAGTCAATGATTTTAAGTGATTCTACTTGGAATCATCAGCTCTTTATGTTAGTTAGATATCCCCAAAAGGAATTTTTCTAATTTCTACTGTGCTGGGAGTACGGAGCTTAAGAAGCAATAGGTGTGTGAACCAAATTAGCAAGTTTTTTATGACTTGTGACCTGTGAAGTTATCCGGCTTGGATTAATCATTACATGCATCATCTCCAAAGTACATAGGCACTTATTTAGTGTCATTGGAAAGCTAAAAGGGCCTATAACTCAACTCTGAAGCAACAAAGGGCAGTTACAGAGCAGGGATTAGTAGTACCAACTCATTTCTTGGAGTGTGTTGCAGAGCTAAAAGGAGCACAAAGCAGAGAAAAAGACGGGCCCCAAAATTTTTCCGATTTGGACATCATATTTTTGTATCATAACCATTCTTGTAATATATTTTCCGTTGTAAATGCACTAGAGTCCTCTAGATGCATCCCCACAGAAGATTAGAGATTTACCCATGTAAAATAGTAGGAAATTAGTCTTTTAGTAAATAAAGTGCCGGTCTCTTGTGTGAAAGGACCATTTTTAGGGCACAAGTATATAAGTCAAATGTGACTCTTTGTAAAGAACTTTTTGCCATTGTGAGAATAGAGAGCACAGAAATTCGAATTTGTGTCTTCTTCACTCTGTATCTTCTTCTCTGTGAGCTTATATGCATGTGTATTGCTTGGAAAGAGTGCTTGTGAGTGTTGTCTATCCATGAAAGTGTTTATTTGCTGTAGGAAAGGTGCATGCGAAGTGTAGGATGTGCTGAAGTGTAGGAAGGTATTTCCCGTGACTCAGTATTTCACTCATAACTTGAAGTAGGAGCATCAAAATTGAGTGAAACCACTGCCATTGGATGCGTCTTCTCGAGAGCTTCGAAACGCATATGCTATTTGCTATATTTGGAGCTCGGAGCTGAGAGAAAAGTCCAAAATACTGACGGCTGCTGCACCAAGTATCGTTTCGCCATGACCGACAATTGAAGCTTGTTTGGATAAGTCTTTGCCTTGTTTACACTCTTTGAGTAGTTCATCTGCATTGATCATCACATGATTGCATGTCCTCATACACTCGGCTAGGTTTGTATACTCTTTGGATTGATAATTAAAAGCGTGTATCCCCACTATATGCACTTGAGAGGGGATTGAGGTATAGTCTCTTTCTTCGCAAGTCCCTAAGTTGGTACTTAGGTCAACACACTTTTTGGCGCCGTTGCCGGAGAGTGACGAATCAAACCGAGGCATTCGTGTGATGGTGAGTAGCTTTTTGCATTGAAGTAAGAAGAGGAGTGGTGATTTTCTCTTCTTTGGTAAGTCATCTTCAGCCGCACTTACTACTTCTCATTCTTGGAGTGTGTGTAGTGAGTTGTTAGTTTAGGGAAGTGTGTAGAAGGAGTAGAGTAGGAGTAGTTAGAGAGTAGACCAAGCCACTAGAGTAGAGTTTTCTTTTTGAAAGCAAGAAAATCCCAAGTATAAAAGCCAAAAAAAGTCATTTGCAAATCACTTGTGTTTTTGAACAAGTATCGTGAGCAGAGACAGTCGAGTATCGTTTCAGAGCTATAGAGAGCTAGGCAGAGCAAAAGAGGGTGCTAGAAGAGTGGGAAAGAACATAAGAGGTGAGCCCTTCTATTGCTAGTTCTTTTTCATCACTCAAAATCAATTTTTGTATGAAACGATCTGCGTCAGGTATCGTTTACGACCTACAGGGTAAAAAAGGTGTGTTTTGATTGATACAGAGAGAGTGGAGAGGGTAGGAGAGCTAGTACAACAAGCTTATTAAAGCAAAATTTTAAAAATCTCTTTCTAAATTTGTCCAAGGGTCAAGTATCGTTTTGCTCCCGCGGTCGAGTATCGCGATACTTAGCAAGTATTGTTTTGCTCCTATGGTCGAGTATCGCGATATTTCCCTCCGATCATGTATCGTTTCATACCAATCGCGATACTTGGATAGAGATCGTTTCGGGCCAGAGATCGTTTGGCCAGAGATCGTCTCAGCCAAAGATCGTAAATCGTATATCGTTTCAGACTCAAAGATCGCGTATCGTTTCAGCTTGAAAGATCGTGTATCGTTTTGGGTCAGAGATCGGTATCGTTTGGCCAAGAGATCGTTTTGACCAAAGATCGCGATATTCACCAGCGATCATATATCGTCTGGATCAAAGATCGTGTATCGTTTCAGCTTGAAAGATCATGTATCGTCTCTCAGAGATCGCGATACCTACCAAAGTTCGTGTATCGTTTCGTTCAGGTATCGTCGATCGTTTCCACTTCAGAGATCGTGTATTGTTTTGAGCAAGTATCAAGTATCGTTTGTGCCAGAGATCGTGTATCGTTTGGTTCATAGGTCGTGTATCGTTTATCAGAGATCGCGATCTTTATCAGAGATCGTGTATCGCCTGTGTCCAAATATCGAGTATCGCTTGAGCCCAAAGATCGTGTATCGTTGAACCTGGAGTCAAGTATCGTGATCTGGAAAAAATTCTTTTCCAGTCATTTCCTAGCAAAGTCTTCTAGAAATTCTGACCTTTAGTGAAGAATCCCAGAGGCTAGAGGATTGCAAGGGCTGATCAGAATGAACCTGAGATCCGGAAGAACCCTAGGAAGCCGAAGAAGTGTAATCTCTTCTGTAGGTAGTGTAGCAGAGCAAAGTAACCGTTCACATTATTCAGAGATCTCCAGTGAGTCAGAGGAAGAAATTCCCATGGCTTCAGAGGATATGCAGAACACATTACCCATGATTGGCATGATGTCAATCATTGAGGGAGAGTACAGGACCTCCTTGGAGTATGTGAACACCAACCAAAATGAGATCCCTATTTATTTGGATGGTCTAAACAGATCAGTGGCCAGGTTAAAGAAAGCGTCAGAGGCTTACATAGTGCCTAGACCAGCAGTCAAGTACGTAGGAGGATTTTACATGGACAAAAGAGATATCCAATATGTTGCCACAGAACACCCAGAAAACATTAATGAAATTGGTGAAGAAAATAATGCTTCAAACTTAAATGGAGGAGGGAATGAAGAGCAAGTAACTACACCTAGAGGGAGATCTATGGTTGCTAGGATATGGAGGGAAGACCTGATTCCCCAAGACGACTCCCTAATGGATGTGTATTTGATCAATGGGATAGAGCATCTTCTTAGAGCACATTCTTCAATATGGGAAGCTGCCCCTAATCCAGTCACCATCTATGAGTTACAAGATCCTGATTTCTCCACCATCATCACATATCTAGATAAGAATCAGAGAAGATATTGGCCCCTAACAGAAGCGAAAAGAGCTGAGTTGAAATATCAGAATATCCCAGTGTTTCCCCCTAGGGACCAAGCCACTACTTCAAGAAATCCACTTGGAACATCCTAGAATGATTCGTATCAGCAGACGGGTCAAACACAACAAACACAGCAAACACAAATCCCAGTTAGACCACATGTACAGTTTGCCATGCCTGCAAATAACCCTAATTACCAACCCCAACCAACCATTGACCCAAGACAGGGAATTCATGCTCCAGTCAGATCGCCGGTAGTAAGAGGACCAGGCATACCAATAGGAAGACCAATTTTCTCAGTAATGCCTAGACCACCCGAAGCAGGAAGAAGATTAAGGCCAATTCAAGTTGCCAAATGCATGAGAAACCACTATGATGGCTCTAGTGAACCTTACAATCATATAGCTGAATTTAAACAAGTAATCAGAGCCGAACAGGTAGAAGACTTTTTGATTCAATATGAGTCCTTTGGTCTTACTTTGTCAGACACTGCGTTAGCATGGTTTCAACCATTGGACCCTAATACTTTTCAAAACATGGAGCAAGTATACCAAGAAATGATTGAGGAATTCACTAAGTCAGGAATTAAAAACAATTCTTCATCATTGATCCATAGCTTCAAGCAAGTCCCTACCGAATCAGTAAGATTGGCCGCAAGAAGATTCAAACAGTATGTGGACAGATGCCCAGTAGAAGAGAGACCTACCCAAAATAAAATGGTATCATTATTTTTGGAAGGATTGTTGAACGGATCTTTGAGATCATTGGTATATGTAAAGAGAGTTCAGACTTTGCAAGAATGCATGAAGGAATGTATAGATCTAGAAGACAACCTAGCAGAGGACCTGAAAATACCTCAAGGTAGCTTGAAAAGTGAAGATTCGGCCAGTAGCACATCAATCCCTAAAAACAATGTGGAGGAAATAGCCGATTTGGTAGCAAAGAAGTTGAACGTTCAAGGACAGAGGAACTACCCCAATAACCCTATGAGAGTACCCATGCTCAGAAGATGTATGCAGTGCGGAGGTGATCATCCTTCTCACTTGTGTACTAGGGGAGTAGTCCCACCACCTGTTTATGCTTATAATAGACCCACTGTCCCAGGATCTCTACAATATTGTAGTATAGAACAAAAATATACAAATCACAGTACAGAAAATTGCCCTTACAATAGGCAGGCGAGACTAGCACAGCCATACATGAGACCTTATGGATACCCTCAGAGAGATCAAGGAGGTGAAGCCTTTAGATATCCCACTTATCAGCAATAGGCACCAGTGCCACGACCATATGCGTATCAAGGATACACCCAACCACAACCTGTACTAGGACAACAACCACCCCATCCTCAGAACGTTGTCTCAGTCAAGAGAGCTCAACCTGAAGAAAATCTAGAGAGAGCAATAGTCCCAGCCACACCTTTGGTTAATAATGAATCATATGACTCATCATATGACCATAGTCAAGGAGCATATCCCTCTTATGAGAACTCACTGATAGACTATGGACAAGCATACGACCCATATGCTTATGACATAGAAACACAAGATAGCTCGTATGGTTATGAGCAGGACTATGTGTCATTAATGTACACAGCTCCTAGAGCAACCATACCACCCCGACCCATAAACAGACCGCCTGTACCCAGAGGACCATGTTACAGATGTGGAGGTGATCACTATATCAGAGAATGCACATTGCCAAACCCACCACCACCACAACGAGTCTGGGAAGGCTACTGTAGTGATTGTGGTAAGGAACACCTTTTCAGAGACTGCCCCAAGAATCCCAACAAGGTTACATCTAACGTGCAAATCAATGTGATAGAAGTAATCGAGTCATCAGGGAGCGATAAAGAATACACTGTACCATTGAAAGCGATAACGAGAGCTAAAGCTAGAGAGATCCCAGAAAAAGCTGAAAAACACAATCAGAGTGACATAGCGACGAATACACCCACACCACAGAGAGTGGAAGACTCGGAAGAGCCTGAGAAAAGCATGGTAAGTAAAAGAACCCAACGATGGAAGAACCATAGAGATAGGATAAAAGAAAAGAAATTACTGCGGAAAAAGGAAAATGAGAAGAACGAACAGAATCCAAAAGAGGAACAGAAAAAGGAAGAAGAAATTAAAAGTGAAAAGTATAAGAAAGAAGAGGTTGAATCAGTCTTAGCAGATCCCATGCCTGAAGAATTAGCTATGTGGATTCAGGCATACAAGGCACGAATAAGAGCCGGACAGACCATCGAACAACATGAAAGAGAATACCCTAGAGGTGACCTAGAGAAAGAGAGGTTGGAAATCTGCAAAAAATTGATAGAAGTTGCTCAACAAACTTTAGAAAAACCTGTATTGCCATTGCCCAAGACCCGAATTCCTGAAAGAGAATTCCAAGTGTGCATCAACACCAATGACCATGAAAAACCTGAAGTAAGAAAGACACTTAATGGCAATTATTGTGAGGAAAAAAGGGAAGGATCCGTTGTTCCCGAAGTAGAAGGAGAATGGCCTAAAGATTTATGGGCTAGAGTCCAAGAGGACAGATGGAGGAGAGTGGAAGGGATTGAACCACCCTTTGAAGAATTAGAAGCAAAAAATGAAATAGAGGGTTCAATACCTGAATTGAATTCAGAAGAAATTTTACCAATGGATCCTAGTGACGAAGGAGATGATGGAATCAAGGAATTGCCCAATTACACAGGGGAGTACGAACATAATTCTGAACTGTATTGCATCCCCTCAATAAGGAAAAAAGAACCAAACCCATCAGTCCAAACATCGGACATCATACAACATCTTAAAAAAGTAAAAATCCCTTGTACACTAACATTAGAGGAATTGTTGAAGGTTAAACCACATTTGAAGGAGAAATTGACCAGTCAATTGGAGGTCAAAACGAAAGAAAAAGAGATATCTGATGAAATAAATACTATAAAGATCCTAGTGGATAAGGTAGGGGACTTTAGTGAGGGAGATGAAGGAAACACTTGCCTTCCAATTACCTTTAGGGGTTATACGACCAAAGCCATCTTAGATTCAGGAGCTGGTGTAGGCATTGCTACTAGAGAAATCTGGGAGAAATGGGGAAAACCAGCTTTAAGACCAACACGTATGAAAATACAAATGGCTGACGGACACACAGAAAGACCCTTGGGATTATTGGAACGTGTAGTGTTCACCACATGCGGAGTCGAATTTGAACACACCTTAGCAATTTGCCAATTTGAAAGGCCAAGCAATTATGAAATGATATTGGGGAGACCTTTCATGAGACAGTTAAAGGTTGTGCAAGATTGGGGAAAAGATGCTGTATACCTACAACATGAAGGAACAACCACGAGAATAAATCTCCACACTTATACATACCAAATGTTCCTCCTTTACAATGGAATCAAATTCACAAGGAGGAAGATGATCATTCAATTCACAGCATAAGTTATAGTGACCAATCTTGGATGAACGAGGACACTCATCTATGGATATGCCAAACTGCCAAAAAAGAAGAGGATAGGAGGAAAGGATGGCAACAAAGGCAAGGAGTAGCTAGGTCTGTACAAGATCGAGCATACATGCCTCAAGTCTTTTTAGATGAAGAATTCGAACCTCATGGTTGGTGTTATGATTGCACTTCATCCATTTTGCCATGGCTTCTTGCGAACGCTGCTCGCTCTGCCGTCGACACACACAGAAGGATGACTTCGTTCTCCTCCCAGCCGCGTCCGAGATCGTCAGTCTCATCCCGAGACTCTCCTCCTCTCTCACTACCAAGGTGGAGTGATCATAGTAATGCCATGTGGCATTCTCTAAAAAACTCCCATATAAATCATATGACATTTCCTTCCCCTTGAAAATATTTTCGTCCTCGAAAATATAAATGAAATGTCCGTAATGGTAGAAGAAAGTGCTCGGACTCCCCTGAACCCCATGCACTCTATGTACATGGTCATCTCTGTGTGTTGTTTCCCCGTATCCTTCCCCTTAAGAAGTCTCATATGAGATCCTCTCAAGGATGGGAAACCGTTTGAGTGGTGCCTACTATCTCCCATGTACACTTCACCTCCAAACTATCACTCCCATAACATACTACATCATCCAAATGACCTAAGTCCATATGATGTATCCTCTATGGAGTAATAGCATGTAAAGCAAGTGTAAAGGCGCCAAACTTGTAAGCTTGACCGTATCCTAATGGAGATAATAAACCATATAATAAAGGTGCCATATAATAAGTGACTCCAAACCCATCTAAGACTAGATGATAGATTGCCCTCATACCACTCTAGGTCTTTTTAACCTTGAGTGTAATCACAAGTAGTAGTTTTGTCTAAACTACCTTGTGAACTATGCAAATCCATCATCTAACTCACGGTGGTAAAATGCAATCTCTACATTTCACCAACCGAGAAGTCTGTGGTTTGTCATCCTTTACCATTGGACTAGGTTCTATTGGAAGAGCATCTATTGGCACTTGTGCAAACTCTAATTTTTCTCTTCCTTGTAGTTTGCCATATGAATGTAGAAAACATTCCCTTTGAGATTCAGATAATCCCTAAGTACCCATTCTCCTAACTGATGTTTACTCATCATACTCATGATGTAACACCAACTAAGAGTTTGGTACCCTACTAGGTTAGATATATTCCTATCTCTTGGAAACTGAAAAGAGAAGTATCATCAATCTACTCCCAGTCTAACTAATGTCAATAACTAGATTATCTCATCTAGTCAAAGACCATCACTGAAAATAGCATAACTGTTTCTCTCTAGAGTTCACAAATGAGACTCAATCTAACCATCATGATTAACTGATCTCCCTCTTGCCTTTGATAGAAGAGTGCCACTTCTATCTAGACAACCTAAAAGTGAGAAAGTGAAACTCTCTCCATGTCTTTCTCTTTATTCAATCTCTTCTAAGGAAAAGAGCTCTGGTAGTGGAATCTATTCCACTTTCCCTTTCCTTTTGGAAGAGACTCCTTTGAATCCATTTGCTCTGGTAGTGGAATCATACTCCCATGTGAAGGAAAATTACATTGAAAAGTAGAGGAAATGAATTTCTTCTCTAAAATATAGACTAAGAGATATTTCCCAAATACCTCTTCTCTGAAAGAGCAGGAGCTAAAGTGAGACCACTGAGCTATCATGAGATCTCTCCTTGATCTCTAAGCTAATTCCCACTTTCTCCTTTCCTTAAAAGAGAAACTCATGAATTTATTTAGTCCTCTGTTCCATACTAATGGATAATCCTTCATTACACATATTCCTATGAAGATGGAGAACAGATCTCCCGTAACCAATGAAGGTGTATGTAGTGAAGAGTGGAGAAAATAAATCCTTAATAAGGGTCAACGCCCTCTACTAAAATGGTCAACAATGATATGACATGATACCGTAAACACATGTGTATCCATAGTAAAGAACTATCTCTGCCAACCATACTGTATGCATGGATCTATACGATCCACTCAAACTAATGGAATTATCTTTCTTGAAAGACTAAAAAATGAGTATGTGATACCAATGGTGATAAAATCACCTATCACATTCTCTACTGGAAGAATAAATCTTCCCCATACTGTGAAGGATAACTCCCAATCCTAGTAGGAGATGTCTACTAAAAGCTCTCCTCTGATCTAGTGAGACATGACGCCATGAATGATGAGTCCTTTTCTCCCTGGCCATAGAAGAAGAGTGCTCAATGGGAAGTCGTTTCCACCGTCCCATACCAGTGGAACCTTCTTCCAATCCATGGTTTCATACCTACACTAAACCAAATATATATTCCATATATATATAATGGAATATATAGGTGGACTCTAATGAATCCCATGTCCTCAACTCATATCAGTGGACTCAAATGAGTCCCATGTCCTCAAACTAGTTAGTTTGGTTCTAGTCAATGTGTGACAATGGATATCCCTTTCTGTTCCAAACCAACTTGTTCCTAGGTACAAAGACTGAGTCTAAGTACCTCTCTGTAGATCCCGATATACATATATATGTATTGGGTACCCCAACTGTTCCTAACTAAGGGATCTATGCTCTATACCATAGAGCTAGTGCCATACCTGTGGCCTTCCTAACCATCACT
Organism: Ceratopteris richardii; assembly: GCA_020310875.1. Taxonomy (NCBI): domain Eukaryota; kingdom Viridiplantae; phylum Streptophyta; class Polypodiopsida; order Polypodiales; family Pteridaceae; genus Ceratopteris; species Ceratopteris richardii. The sequence continues at coordinate 65,797,497 of CM035435.1, forward strand.
TGAATCACATACGCACCCGTCGATGCTACTCATGAAACCCATCTCTGGGATCCCATCTTATTGGTTTCCTTAGTAGTGTAGCAGAAATGCTTCACTACTCGCTCAAGTGATGTGCAAGAGTGAAACTAGTCACTCTTTGGGTATTTTTAATAATACCACAAAGTCTCCTATACATCATGTGAGACTCTTGTGAAGATAAATAAATCTTCACTAACTTGGAGATTATAAAAAATGCATCTCCCGTGCCTGAATGCAACTTCCTGAACTTATAGGATTGCTTGTGCACACTACTAATGGTGAAGGTGTAGCTCCTTCCCTAAACAATCCTATAATCTAAATCCATAAGGATTTTGTGTAGGGATCCTGTTACTACTGAAGTTGCCTTATATAAAATACTATGATGGTACTAAGTCCATCAAATACATGCGTAGAAGCATGCCTATACCTTATTGACGTTTGCAGAAAAAGGCATTATGGCAAGTGCGTATATAACGCCATGAGGGGGGAAATTTTTTGACAGCATTTCCCCAGGAAATGGAATCCCAAAAAAAATTAAACCATAGCTCAGTGGCACATAGGCCACCCAATAACATAGGGCTTGACAGGCCCATGGCATGCACGCCATAAACTCAAATATGGATTCCATGACCTGCAAAAACACAAAAGCATTTGCTATCAACCATTCCCGGTGTTGCATAGCCATATGGTTTCTGTAATCTTCTTTCCTGCAAACAATCAAAAGGTATACTTCCTGCATGTTGATCCATAATTTAAGAGCTTAAACAATGATCAACATTTGATGTATGCAATTCCCTTCATGCATGTAGATAGAGAACATGCCATAACATAAATAAAATGCCAAAAAGCATAAAGTATACGTCCCTGAGTAGTCTGATTTTGGAATTGCATGCATCCAACCGCTCTCGACAAGCTTCGAGACCTCTGCACCTTCCTCCTCAGGTCCTAACATACACTTTGAAGTGTCCGAAAATATCGGAGCACTCGCCAAAACATAAAGCATGGTGAGATGATTACAAAAATAATGCAAATTTAGCTCAAAAATGCATTAGTAATCCTTCTTTAGACCTGCAAAAACCACTTTAGGACCTGAAAATTTTCATAAACTGAAATATAAAGCATGTGCAAATAGGTCGAAGTGAAATTACTCAAATCGCCTTCCCGGTTTGAAAGATATGGCTCCCGGAAGGTAGTTGCCAAAAACTGTTCAGACTTTGCAGAGCTGTTCAGACCTGCAAAAATTTTTACTTTCCAAAATTTTATTTCATAAACTGAAATTAGACCTTGTGCTCTTCGAAACGAGCCATAGCACGTCCAATTTGGAGTTTTCTAGCCCAAGATATGGCCATTCCAAACGGGACATGTCAAACTAGTGGACTGTTGGAGGGGCTGGAAAAAGTGTAAAAATATGATTTTTGGGGTGCCCAAAAGCATTCTTCCCTCATGCAAATCCTAAAATTCTCTCCATAACCTCAGAGAGTGGTATATGAAGATGCTTGAGCCATTTTTTACCTTTCCAAATCCTCCTTTCATGCATGCTAATTTGCTCCCCAAAAGAGGCCTAAATCAAGATTTTGCTTTTATGCAAAAACTTAAATGGGAGCTCTTAGCAAGCTTCTAATCCACTCTAAATGTGGATTTCTCTTGGATTATATACAATAATCCATGGAAAGCCTCTAATTGATCTTTATTCCTACTCCCAGAAGTGGAGTTGGACTAAATTTAACATTTAAATTTTTTCCAAAAAGTGCGGGAAGGGGGGTCTTTGAGGAAGTAAAATTCCTCCTTAACTTATCATTTTAATGAATCTAATGATTCGCCTAAGAAGTCCATTCACCATACTCTTAGTAAATATACTTTTTCCCATCCATCCATAGCTATCGCACCTCTTTTTCCCTCTTCCAAAATGGGAATTTCTTAGATTTAGGTGCTGAAATTTTTATCAAACTGTGATGGAAGGGGGTTTTGTGGAGCTTCAAACTCCCATCAAACTGAGGTATCTTATGGATTTCTTGATTGTATATGGAAGTCAATAGACTACACTCTAAGTGTGCATGGTTTTTTCCATAAATCTATGAAAAATACCTTCTCTTTTCCCCTTCCCAAAATGGCTACTTATCCAAAATAGCTCCTGAAATTTATGTAAAAATCATAAAAATAGAGTATTTTAGAGATACTCTAAACTTGGCCTTCTTGTAATTGGAGGGAATCTTTGATCCTAGATGAGAATATATATACCTCATACTCTCCGTACATATGATTTCCCTCCCGGATCTTGGCCTCCTAACAGTTCATGGTGCTTCTCGAAAATGCAAACCTCTCAAAATTGAAATAATAATACTTGTGATTAACACGAAGCTCCATGCCTGTAAATTTGAAATCAAGACCTGGGACAAGTCCTGGAGTATATGCTCTTCATTCGTAGACTCTTCATATGCAGCAGGTGCATCTCATCTCTCTCTCTTGTTTGATTTGGTAGATGCCGTTCATCGATGAACAGAGGCTTTGAAAACTGTTGTATCGACATGCCATGCGACCACCAAACAAACAGAGGAAATGTATCTTCATAGTGACAAGGCGCTTTGATTCAGAAGCCCGATTACTTATCCACTTCCTTGAGATAATACGATCTTCAAGCATCTTAATCTGCGACTCTTCATATCGCAATACATTATCCACAGCCTTTCCGACCTTCGTTAGAAACCACGCGTCATAAGAGTCCTGAGGCCCAACAAAGGCGGCGTAGCTTATTGGCAAAGTCATTTGACTTCATAGCTCCATGTTCTGGGTTCAAGACTACAGCGCGGGCGACGTGGCTATGCCATATTCCTCCCATATAATCGGGCTGAGTTCGAATCTTGCCTCCAGCAGCGACGTGCGGAAACGTTGGCTGGATCGTGTGCTCTGATACCAGTGTTATGATTGCACTTCATCCATTTTGCCATGGCTTCTTGCGAACGCTGCTCGCTCTGCCGTCGACACACACAGAAGGATGACTTCGTTCTCCTCCCAGCCGCGTCCGAGATCGTCAGTCTCATCCCGAGACTCTCCTCCTCTCTCACTACCAAGGTGGAGTGATCATAGTAATGCCATGTGGCATTCTCTAAAAAACTCCCATATAAATCATATGACAGTTGGATGGAGATTTTAGCGACCCTTGATGTATGCGTAAATGAAGAAGTGATAACGTTGTGATACTTGTCAACGAACCAAATATCCAATTAGGAGAGATGAAATGCCACTTAGACCCATGATGAGTGCCAGAGCTTTCACGAAATGGGGAATAGACTTCATAGGACCTATTAGCCCACCAGCGAAAGGATCCCATGCCGAATATATAATAGTAGCCACAGTCTACCTGACCAAATGGGTTGAAGCCAAAGCAACCAAGAAAAATGACGCAAGAACTACGGCCACGTTTCTCTTTGAGAACGTTTTCACTAGATTTGGATTACCAATAGAAATTGTGAGTGATAGAGGTACGCACTTTGTGAATAAAGTCATAGAAGCTCTACTGAATGAATTCTTGGTAATTCATAAGACATCAGCTCCTTATTGTTGGTGCATTTCAAGCCTTCACACATTGGCTTGGAACCTTGGAAGATTAGCTTGGAACCATTGAAGGATATCTTCATTTGATGCAAGGACCATAAGAACTTATGCTTATAAGTTCTTACCTTTTTACTCATTGTAAAAAGTCTATATGACTTGGCATTTACATATAATCACTTTAATCACCTACCTACTTGATTGTATTCGTGGAAAAGTAGATGGCTTAGTGGAGAGAATATCTCCCTACTTTTAGTAGAGATATTCTAGGGAGCCTACATTTGAATTTCAAATTCAAATGATCATTCAACTCATATAAAAGTGGAGAGAAAAAACTTGCGGGTGTGTCACTCACTTTAGCTCACTCCCCGAGGCATTCTACTGCTGTAACCGTGTGTATGTTAGTGCTACTCCATAGCCTACACCACCACACCTCAATTAGCTATGCTTGTCATGCTAATGAGCTTGTATAATCATATCAATCAATAGATATATACACATTCATCATATCTGGTTCTCTGTGTTTTCTACTTCAAGTCTGTCAACTTCCAAGGAGCATTTCTCAGTGCTCACTGAACCAAATCAAGAGTTCAATAGCTCGTTAGAACCAGCTCAAGGTCTTCTACAAGCATACAAAATTTCAGAAGATTTCATTCAGCCATTTTCGAGAAATCGGCTTCGAAGTCACCTCTGGTCTATCTCTGCAACTCTCCTAAAAAGTCGGGGGTAATCATAATTTTGCTAAATCAATTTCTCTGGATGTGGTTTATCATTTCTTCTCATTCCACTTGCAAATGATAGCTTATTAAGGTACTTTAACACTCCCAAAAGGAATTGTTTCAATTGCAAGTGTGCTGGTCACACTGAGCATAACACTGAGCAGGTATCATTACAGAAATAGCAAGTTTTCTAGAATTTGTGAAGTGCAAAGTTGTCTGTTTTGATTTGGTCATTACACAAATCATTTGCAAAGCACATATATGCTTTCTTGATATCATTTGAAAGCTCAAGGTGTGTACGCATTTCTGGAATCAAAGGAGGGCTGGTGTGAAGCAGGTATAGCAGCACCAACTCATTTCTTGAGTGCATCCAACCATCACTCCCAATACTTATCACCCACAAGCCAATGGACAAGCCGAAAGTTCGAATAAAATCTTGTGTACAGTTCTCACCAAAATTGTTAACGATGGTAGATCAGATTGGGATAAGCAATTACATAATGCTTTATGGGCATTTCGAGTAGCCTATAAAACCGCCATAGGCACTACTCCTTTTAACTTAGTATATGGACAAAATGCTATTTTGCTAATTGATTACTTAATTCCCACTCTGAGAGTAGCAACTACTTACGAGTGGACAGGACATGAACTATCAGCTCAATTGGATCAAATAGAAAAGCTTCACGAAACTAGGTTACAAACAGTAGCAGGCATTTATGCTGCTAAACGACTTTGATGCTCACATTAAGGACAGAAATTTGAAGGAAGGAGATTTAGTTTTGGTATACACCTTGAAACAACACGCTAAGAAGTTGCAGAAGAGAGGATATGGTCCATTAATCATTAATCATATATCTACAAGTGGAGCCATCAGCTTAGCAACCTTAGATGGAGATGTATTACCAAACTACATCAGTGGATGTAGAGTAAAAAAATATCTAGAACCATTGACCGAAGAAACAATGTCTCGATTACTCAAAGGCAAGAATAGACGCGTAGAAGAGGAAAGGATACGAGAAGAAGCGAGACAGGAAGCACTAGAAAGAATAAAGAAACGGAAAGAGTGGATGAGAGAGCGAGATGAGAGATATCGACTAGGAGAAGAACTCATCCCAATGGCTAATTTTAGAGCCACTCAAAACCTAGGTTCATAGAGAACGCGACCATATTTAAATTTGGGAGCAGGTAACACGGAGTACCACTTGGTGGATGCTCTCATTGACACAGGAGCTTCTGTAAGCTGTATCAAGCTTTCTTTGACCCAAAAACTCAAGGAGGAAGTACGCCCATCGATGGCACAGTTGATAGGAATAGGAGGAACGATTACTCAATGCATAGGTGAGATCACCTTACCTCTGCATCTTGGCAACAACACTATGGAACAAAAGCTATTAGTGTGTCATGATCAGGATTTACTTGAAGAGGTAGTGTTAAGTCAAGACTGGAATTACGAATATGAGGTGACCATTCAATTGGCTTTAGGATACATCTCAACCAGGATAGGACATCGTGAAGTATTCAGTCTGCTAGACGAACGACCAATCAAATCTGGGAGCAAAGAAAAAGAAATTCATTCCAACGAGCAAAGTCATGAATGTATGTTCACTGCCACTATAGAAACCTCTTCGTCAAGTACTATATGTGCTGACACATTGAGTTCTACTGGCACACCATCTTCTAGTATAGCAAGTCATGAGAGTGTCAATCAAGCTGAAACTGACCTCAGTAAGGCACTATGCCTAAGAGAGACTAGTCCTCTGAGTAATTCAAAATCTGTACCTATTAAAATATACCCTATTCCATACTCTAACCAAGCGTGGATAAAAAAAGATCAAGTGAAGGAGTATCTTCGACGACATAAGCACAACCGACATCAGAACAAACACTCAAATGAGAAAACAACTCAGTCGGAACAACGAAGTCATCGACGAACAGCTACAATATGGATTCCAAAGAAAGTAGTAGCCGCTCAATAGGATCGTTCGCAAATCTGGATTCCTAAGTCATGCGCTCCAAAGAAACTAAGCCGAAATGATGATCCTCAGCACAAGAAGAACCAATATGGTCCACAGGAAAAACAGCCACAACAAAAGAGCTACTGGAGAAAGAAGGAGTCTGTAATGGCAACCCGAGAGATTTACAAATCAGATAGAGCAAACATATAACAAGAAAAGAGCCACATTCATCGGAATTGGGCAACATACAACAAGGCCCAGCAAAATGAAGCAGATTTGGATACCGAAAGACAAAACAAACGGCATGCATCAACCAACTACTTCCAATTGCACACATATGGAGCCTTTGAGACCCAAAGTATGCATGATAGGGCCACATTACAAGGCCAAGCATTCGGCACTTCTTTCTTCTATTTCAGGATAGTCAAGCACATTTTCCTCTTGGGAAATAGGAGAGCACTAGTACATACATTAAGAAAATTACTCCAAAAATAATAACCGCTTCGGCTATAAACTAACTTTTCTAGTTTCCTTTTCAGATGAAAATATAAAAATACCTAAAAATGTGAAAAATCCAGGTATTACTTTTCTCACACACACGGGAAAGGGGCGACACCATTCACTCGGAGCAATATCGAGCTTATGACAAACAAATAAAGGAGGATTTCTGATAATATATGGCAACTAATTCATACTCTATATTGAATGTAGATGGCGTCTACTAATTCCGAAGCCCCACAAGAGGAAGAGGTCCAGCTTCTTCCATTGGAATCAGTAACAAGAGTAAGAGGCCATTGGTTTCGTGATGACCAACCAATCTCGGAACTTATCTTCATGGCAACTATCAAGATCATGGATAGGGATCACTATTTTCCAATCATGTCACAGGACTTCAAAACAATAATACAGGGATTACCTCATATCGAAGATGTATGGACACAAGCAGGGATAGATGCATTTCTTCGAATACCAATTTATTTACCTGATTTTCAGAGATGCACACAAGTAATGAACACACTGCAGCCTGCAGCTACAAAGATATCAGTTCCGGAAGCACGCATTTTGGATAAAGTCGGAACTTGGAAGACAATTCAATTCACACATGAGTTGATCAATAAAGCTTTTGGATGGAATCAAGCAAGAATTACTAGTGTCAAAGAGGAATGTCATGACCCTAAGAAGAGGTCCTTTGTGGAGATTAACAGAATAGACATCGAAGACGCTGTCCGTCTTGTGCACCAACATTTCTGTTTCCCTAATATGCACAGATACACGGCACCACAAAAGATTGTAGTACAACTACTACCACATGCCATGAGACAAATTGGGAACAAGGTGAATCTGACAGGGTATGTCCAAGAAAGACTATTTGAAGCCCAGAAGAAATGGGGCCAGAAGAAGTTTTTGAATGGCAGTTCTGCATTAACATTATTGATATATGAAGCCCTTGATATGAAAAATTGCTTACGGGAGATGCCGACCTCAGAAGGGCTAGCCAAATAGGCAAAATCCGCTACGGTCCCTAAGAAAAAGAAAGCAGTTGTTATGGTTGAAGAAGCAGGAACCAGCTCACAAAAACCTATGAGGGGTACAAAGCGTCTACGGGAGGAGGAAGCCCAAGCTACACCACAATCAAAGAGAACACATGTATTACCGAAGATCATGACGGCTCAAATGCCTATTACTAGGAGAGATCTTTCCGCTGCTCTCGAAGAGACACATCAGTACATGCAAGGGCAGGTAAACTTAAATGTCCAAGGTCATCATTATAGACAGGCGAGTCAAGAGAAACCACAACAGAGTACAGAGAAGACTCTAAAACAAGCTGGAAGATACAAAGAGCTGGGCATTGATGATTCTAGTACCAACACGGAATCCAGTCCTGAAAAAGACACTCTAGATACTGATATAAGAACAGAAACCCAAGAAGAAGAATGGAATGAAATTCATCAAATGGGAGTGACACCGAAAAAGCGAGTAGAAGAATCTATGGAACATGAGCATGTCCTTCAATTAAATGATACTACGAAGATAAGCATCAAGGAAGCTCCAACCAATGTTACAGATACAAAACAACCTGTTAAAGAGGAAGAACAAACTCCAGTGAGTAAGGAAACGGAGGAGCTACAAAACCAAGAACAGATTGTGATCGAGGAGCCAGAAGACACACCTCAGGAAAATCAAGCAAACATGGGGGCTGAGCCAAGGATCCAGCTTCAGATTAGGCAGCCCCATGACTGTTGGAACATCAAGCTTACACTATGCTTGAGGTGGATTTGATCTACATCAAAGGCTATTGCGTCGAAAGAATATCCGTTGGAGAGTTCTTTTTCATATGCTCATTTATTGTATTTTTTGAGAATATTTTGATGGCTCATTTACCGTTGTAAAAGCCTTGAGTTGTACACATGTAAAGGTACAAATATAGGGCCAAAATCCCACGAAATTTTGGTGGTTGAAGTTGCATTCAATCAAGCAATCAATCACCTAAAAGTAGATCAATCAAGATCTTCACTTTTCCTAGATTGTAGGGAAGTGAATTGATTCCCTCCAACAACCATTCCCACCTTCATTTGAATTCAAATTCAAGTTGTAAAAGTCGTGGAACACTCCTAGAGGCTATATAAGGAGTTGAAATCACTTGTACATTACATGGAAGCAATATACATACACTTGTGACCATCATTGTCTTGCTCCTTCAATTTCTGCATCATCTTCTTCGCCAACAGTAATCTTGCAGAGGCTGCTGCTCTCTCCTCAGAGCTCCAAATTGAGTGCAAGAGGACTCATTGGAAAGGTATCAGTGTCTAGTTTATGCCTGTAAATTTTCAAAGCATTTGGTTCAGCAGATTTGGAGAAATCTTAGTTTTTCTGCCTCGGGGTCAATCTCTGCGTATTCCTGAAAAATAGGAGGTACCACCGGTGAATGTCGCATTCATTCCTATAGCATATTTTGCTTATTCCTTATACTTTTGTGCATTCCATACACTCAACCCTATGTGTATCACTCCCATAAAAGGATTTTTTCTAATTGTAATCACGCTGGTCGCTATGGGCATTTGAAGTTCATTATCTCTTCCATAGATAGTAAGTTTTTTGAGCTAGTCGACCCGCGAACCTATCTATTTTGTATCGACTCATTCTCCTTGATGCTCCAAGGTACATAGTGTGTTTCTTTGCACTTATAGCATGCCTATAAGGTCTATTTGAGTCTCCAAAAGCTCAAGGGCTGGTCTTGTGCCGGTTGGCTTGACCAAACTTCATCGCTTCGAAACGCACTTTTCTACCTTCGACAAGCTTCTCCAAGTTCTTTCAGTGGTATCAGAGCTAGTTCAAGATGGGTGACGGCTTTCCCTCAATGATCGAGAAGCTTGATCGACACAACTACGCGGCTTGGAAAATCAGAATGGAGGCATACTTGCAAGGTAGAAATCTTTATGGAATTGTAGCAGGTGATGAAGCTATGCCTATTCCAAGATCCAAAGGAGGACCTACACAAGAGGAGACAGATAAGCTCACACTTTGGTGCGCAAGGGATGCTCAAGCAAGGTCGTACATACTAAACTCTATCTCTGACTTTCTATTACCACATATTAGAGGATGCAAGACATCTCAAGAGACTTGGGATGCCCTGGAGACTTTCTTTTCTGCTAGTACCAAAGCAAGAAAGAATCATCTTTGGAACGAGTTCAACCAAATGAAGAAGACACCTAAACAAACCATCACAGAGTTTGTTACCAAGGTCAAGGAGGTTGCGGATCAGTTAGCATCCATTGGAGAGCTGATTGAAGAAGAGGTCATCATGAGGCAAATTCTCAACGGCATTCGAAGTGATAAGCAATGGCAATCCTTCACGACGGCTTACGATCTCATCATGGATGTGCAAACTCCAGACTTCAACATCTTTCTTGGACAACTCTTCAATCAAGAAGCCAATAATAGCATAAAGGAAGGTAACTCTTATCATGGTAGTTCAACTAGTGCTCTATATGCAGATAAGAAGGATAAGAAGAAGAAAGGCAAGAAGAAGGAAGAAGACGAAGAAGAGACTTCCCAAGCCAACTTCGCAAGCAAGAGCAAGTGGAAAGGGAAGAAGAAAGGACCAAAGCAAGACAAAGCCAAAGGTCAGAATGTTCAACCTTGTGCCATATGCGATAAGACCAACCACACCACTCAGAATTGCTGGTTCAATGGGAAGACCCAGAAAGGAAGTGGAAGAGGTGGATATGGCGGCAATAGAGGCAGAGGTGGACACAACTTCAACAACAACAATATAAGCTATAATAGAAGGGACTACAACAATTATTCAGAAGATCAACCACATGAAGACTCATTACTTCTTATGAACCTAAGCCACAAAGAAGGTAAAGAAGATGATCATTTGTTCTACATAGATTCAGGATGTTCGAATCATGTTGCAGGCAACATTGCTCTTCTGTCTGACTTGGAAAGTCCAAAGCATAGACATGAAGTGCAAACAGGGGATGACACAAAGCACAATGTGGAGAAGATTGGTAATGTCAAAGCTTCCAATGGCAGGACAAACATTCTGAGTAAGGTTCTCTATGTACCCACTATCACTAAAAACCTAATCAGTGTAGGCCAAATAGTTGAAAAAGGCTTGCAAGTTAGGTTCACCCAACATGGAGCTTTTGTGGAAGATCCATGTGAAGGCTTCAAGAAGATAGCCCGAGGTGAGAAGCATGGTAGGCTCTTTACTTTTGAAGTAGGAGATACCAGGAACATAGCTCTATTCAACTTTGGGTCTCAAACCCTAAGTGAGCTTGAAGTGTGGCATAAGAGACTTGCTCATGTGAATGAAAGAACCTTGAAGGATATATGCAGGGATCAAAGTGTTCTAGGACTGCCGAACATATCAAAGCAACACATGATCAACAGGTGTGATGCATGTCAGATTGGGATCACTAAAGAAGCTCAGATCTGATGGAGGGGGAGAATACTTCTCCAAAGATTTTGATGAGTTCTTGCAGGATAAAGGTATCAAAAGGGAAGTGACTACCAGGTACTCTCCTCAACTAAATGGAATTGCAGAGAGGAGAAACAAGACATTGGTTGGATCAGCTCGAACAATGCTTGAAGAGAAGAAGTTGCCACATTATCTATGGGCAGAAGCTATTTCAACTGCAGTGTACCTTGTCAATCGACTACCATCCAAATCACTTCAAGGTATGACTCCTTATGAAGCATGGCATGGAAGAAAACCTAGTCTTGGACATTGCAAGGTTTTTGGTTGTTTAGCTTATGTTCATGTACCATCACAAATAAGAGGTAAGCTAGATGAAAGGGCAACAAAGGCAGTGTTTATTGGATATGATTCAACTCAGATGGGTTACAGGTTCTTCAATCCTTCAACCAAGCAATTCACTACAAGTAGAGATGTTGTGTTTGAAGAACACAGGTCTTGGTATGATGAAGACAAACAAAAGGTAACACTACCATATGATCTTGATTATGACTCTCATCAATTAGGAAGCAAGCATGATACACAGGTCCAGGATCCAAGAAGTGATACAGACGATGACCAAGATGAAAGAGAAAGGGATTACAAGCTATGGAAGTCAAGAGGCAAAGCAAAGATGCAAGAGGTTGGAGAATGCTCCAAACAAGCACCTAGAAGATCAGCAAGAGAGAAGAAACAACCAGAAAGGTATGGATATGATTCCACATTTGTTACAAAGCATTCAATCTACTTGGCAAAAGACTCTATTTCAGAGGAACCCTCAACCTATGAAGAGGCAAAGGGAAACCCTAATTGGGAAAAGGCCATGAACGAAGAGATAGATGCATTGAAGGAAATGGACACTTGGGATTTGGTTCCAATGTCGCCGAATCGAAAGGTAATTGGTTGCAGATGGGTATACAAAGTTAAAAGAAATTCAGATGGATCAGTTTGCAGGTACAAGGCAAGATTAGTTGCCAAAGGATGCTCACAAACTCATGGTATAGACTATGAGGAAACATTCTCACCAGTTGCAAATATGACTACAATCAGGACATTGATAAGTGTAGCTGCTGCAAGGAATTGGAGACTACTCCAACTTGATGTGAAAAATGCATTCCTAAATGGTTGGATAAGTGAAGAGGTATACATGTCACAACCACCAGGTTTTGAAAACCCTAATCATCCATCTTATGTTTGCAGACTTAAGAAAGCATTGTATGGATTGAAACAAGCTCCAAGAGCTTGGAATTACAGGTTGGTTACATATCTTCAAGACCAAGGGTTCAAAGCTAGCAGCTCCGATCCTTCTCTATTCATCAAAAGGGATCACAATGAGGTTATCTATCTATGTGTATATGTAGATGATATTATTGTGACAGGTGATGATCTAAATGGCATTCAAAGGATCAAGAGACACATGCAAGAGGAGTTCAAAATCAGTGACCTAGGTGAGCTCACATATTTCCTAGGTATGCAGGTGATATATACAGATGAAGGAATGTATTTGACTCAAAGAAGATACATTCAGGATCTTCTTCTCAAGTTCAAAATGGAGAACACTAAACCTGCAGGTACACCTTTGGAGATGAATCATAAACTTAGTGTTTATGAAGGTGAGAAAATTGAAGACATTAAAGAGTATCAAAGCTTGGTAGGTAGCTTGATATATGCTACTCACACAAGGGCAGACATCTCATATAGTGTGGGAGTGCTTAGTCAGTTCATGCACTCACCAAGAAGACCACACATGGATGCGGCTAAGAGAGTACTTAAGTATCTCAAAGGTACAATCAACGAAGGTATATTCTATCCTTACTCTTCCGATTTGGATATCAAAATCTACTCAGATGCAGATTGGGCAGGAGCTAAGGATGATAGAAAAAGTACATCTGGTTACTTAGCATTTGCAGGTTCGAAGCTAGTGTCATGGAGTTCCAAGAAGCAACCAACAGTTGCTTTATCTTCAACTGAAGCAGAGTACAGAGGCTTGACCATAGCAACTCAAGAGGCAATATGGTTAAAAGCATTGTATACAGATTTGGGACTTGTGAGTTCCAAACCTCACATATTTGGAGATAATGTAAGTTCCATGCATCTAGCGGCAAATCCTATTTTCCATGCGAGAACCAAGCACATAGAAGTCCATTATCACTTCATCAGGGAGAAGCTCATGGCAAAGGAGATCGACATTTCTTTTGTTCCGACTGAAAAGCAAGTAGCAGATATGATGACGAAGGCACTTGATGGAATAAAGCTTTGTAGATTCAAAGCTATGGCAGGTATTCAACCTATCAGAGAATGAAGACTCAAGCATACTTTAGCTTGAGGGGGAGCTGTTGGAACATCAAGCTTACACTATGCTTGAGGTGGATTTGATCTACATCAAAGGCTATTGCGTCGAAAGAATATCCGTTGGAGAGTTCTTTTTCATATGCTCATTTATTGTATTTTTTGAGAATATTTTGATGGCTCATTTACCGTTGTAAAAGCCTTGAGTTGTACACATGTAAAGGTACAAATATAGGGCCAAAATCCCACGAAATTTTGGTGGTTGAAGTTGCATTCAATCAAGCAATCAATCACCTAAAAGTAGATCAATCAAGATCTTCACTTTTCCTAGATTGTAGGGAAGTGAATTGATTCCCTCCAACAACCATTCCCACCTTCATTTGAATTCAAATTCAAGTTGTAAAAGTCGTGGAACACTCCTAGAGGCTATATAAGGAGTTGAAATCACTTGTACATTACATGGAAGCAATATACATACACTTGTGACCATCATTGTCTTGCTCCTTCAATTTCTGCATCATCTTCTTCACCAACAGTAATCTTGCAGAGGCTGCTGCTCTCTCCTCAGAGCTCCAAATTGAGTGCAAGAGGACTCATTGGAAAGGTATCAGTGTCTAGTTTATGCCTGTAAATTTTCAAAGCATTTGGTTCAGCCGATTTGGAGAAATCTTAGTTTTTCTACCTCGGGGTCAATCTCTGCATATTCCTGAAAAATAGGAGGTACCACCGGTGAATGTCGCATTCATTCCTATAGCATATTTTGCTTATTCCTTATACTTTTGTGCATTCCATACACTCAACCCTATGTGTATCACTCCCATAAAAGGATTTTTTCTAATTGTAATCACGCTGGTCTCTATGGGCATTTGAAGTTCATTATCTCTTCCATAGATAGTAAGTTTTTTGAGCTAGTCGACCCGCGAACCTATCTGTTTTGTATCGACTCATTCTCCTTGATGCTCCAAGGTACATAGTGTGTTTCTTTGCACTTATAGCATGCCTATAAGGTCTATTTGAGTCTCCAAAAGCTCAAGGGCTGGTCTTGTGCCGGTTGGCTTGACCAAACTTCATCGCTTCGAAACGCACTTTTCTACCTTCGACAAGCTTCTCCAAGTTCTTTCAATGACACTATATTACATGTCACACAGGGCAAAGATGTCAATACCGGCGAGGAACCGAGTATACCAAAAACATGGCTAAACGTGGATGTTACTCAGCTGAAGCCTGTAGTAAAGCAGATGATTCAAACAACCATGGATACACAACAGCAAATGATGGACATAGATGCAAATTATGATAAGGCCATGAGAGAAAAAAGTCAATTCCAGATAATGAGCGAACAACTGTCATCCCAACTCATCCAAGCACAAAAGGAGATAACGGCCAAAAACACGGAGTTGATCGAAATCAAAACGAAATGTGATATATTAGTGACTCAACACCACCAACTCCAGACACAGCTCGCAAATTCACAAAGATTATATAATGCAAGCGAGGCGGACAAAGAGAGAATGAGAGCTAGAAGTATGTTGCTCGAGACATAGCTAAAAGTATATATGGAAGAAAATGACACGTTACGAAACAGGAATAAGGAATTAATGAAGTCATTATTATATGATCAACCGATCGAGCAACAGGAATCCTCAGAAACGAAGGAACAAGAATTAAGAGATCAGATAGCACAATATGCAGATTTGCTAAGAAAAGAGCGCACACTAAGAGAAGAGTCGGAGCAGAAGTACAGTCAGGAGATCAATGAATTAAAAAAGCAGTTAAATATAGCACATGGAAAACTGGCCACAAGCTACAGTGAAAACATGGATAATGTGGCTGAAATCGGAAATGAGTTACTTGCAGCAAAAGAAGCACTCAGGGCAGCCATGCAAGAAGTAAAAGATAAAGATGAATGCATAGCACAATTAAAGACTCAAATAAAAGAGAAAGAACCGATCGGGACACCAGTAGTGCCAGATAATGAAAATCCTACTGACGAGGTAGAGGTAAGCCCTCTATCTCACCCGATCTATAATTCTCCAATACGTGAGCAGATGGCGGTTATACATGATGATCATCCAATGCCATACACTGCAGAAACAAGTCAGAAGGAACGGGCACTAGTGGTGTCCCGATTGACGGAGAATTTTGAAAATGAAGTCATTAAGGTGATGAAAGAGGCCAAAATCAAAGGTAAAGACCTGGACAAGACAATGAAGCCTTTCAATATTCCGTACGGACTATTGAAAGAGAAAACAAGATGATATATAAAGAAGATTACAAAGAAGAGTTTGGATTGATAATTAAAAGCGTGTATCCCCACTATATGCACTTGAGAGGGGATTGAGGTATAGTCTCTTTCTCCGCAAGTCCCTAAGTTGGTACTTAGGTCAACACAGAGTGTCCATCCATCTTTCCCAACACGATCAAGTATCCAAACGGGGATTGTTGAATGATAATATCATACTTGGTACTACTCTTGTGGACATGTATGCTAAATGTGGTGCTCTTACCAGGGCGAATGGTGTTTTTGATAGCCTTTCACATTGAGATGCTGTGGCTTGGGATGCAATGATAATTACATATGCCCAACAAGGGCCTAGCAAGGAAGTGTTTGTACATTTTAATTCTATGGAAAGAGAAGGCTTGGAGCCTTCTGCAATCACCCTTGGATGTATACTTTCTGCATGTAGGCATGGGGTCTAGTTGAAGATGGATGTGATTATTTCCATTCTCTCATTCCTAGTTGCAAAATCAAATCTTTGGTAGGACTAGTGGAGAAGGATGACATAAGGGGATATGCCCCATCATGACACGCATGCGGAGGAATATGGGTAGTGTCTCCAGGGGTTTTTTCCTCTTTTTCGAGGACCTATAGGGGGATGGCTAGTACATGCATCAGAGAGGAGGGTCAAGGGGGCAAGCCCCATCAACACACATGAGCAGGGTGGAGAAGTGAAGGTCGGGGGCTGGATTCAAAGGGGACGAAGGGAGATAAGGGGCCGTTTTTCGGTCTCTCTCAGGTTCGGCATCTCAGAGGGGGGGATACACACTGTGTATCTCAACATAATGGGAGAAGGGGTGTCCTCTCGTGTGTCGATTGTACAAGTTTCAAAGCAAAGAGCAATCCTAGAGAGGGAGGATTGAGCAAAACTTTTTTGCCTTGGGTCTAGTCGGTAATTTTTGTTGTTCCCTATTGTCACAATGAAGAGTGATTTTGGGCCTCATTGGGATCATCCAGTGGTGAGTGTGAACTTGATAGAGAAGGAGGTTTGCAAGAGGATCTAGTGGATTCAGGAGAGAGCTCATTGGATTCCTCCATTAGGGGAGGACACGTGGCTACTAGGGTGAAGTTTTTCTTGAGGGTTCTTCTTGGTGTAGGTCACAGAGAGCCAGAAGGAGGAGCAGAGAGAGATTGAGGGGGTTTTTTTCTTTCCTCCGTTTTGGGGGTTGACAAGGGGAAGAAAACACTCACAATGGGGGGAAGTTAACAGGAGGGATTCGAAGGAAAGAATTGGTCATCACCTTCAAGAGAGGAGAATGCCGAAGTTTGAGGGAAACTTGGATGCTAAGAGACACATTTGATGAAGTAGCTATCATCATTTTATGTTATCCTAGAAGGCATGCTCGAGTTCATCTGAAGGTAGAGACTTGTTTTTGTTCTCTCTTGCTTGTCAAACATCCGATGGTGCTACGAAGGCGAGCATAACTTCATTATCGAATAAAATTAGGCATGCTAGTTTTATAGAAGTGATCGCGATGAGTTCATATACAAAGGGAAGAGAAATCTTTGCAATAGGGGTTGATGGGCTATTGCTGTACACAAGTCAAGTGGATGAAGGATTGATTCTCAAAGGGACACAAATTTGATGTCTGCGAATGCAAGTCATCCGTGCTGTTGGGGAAAGTAGTCATGTGGAAAAAAAGGGATAATCAGTTCTGGTCGACAACTGCTATCTCTGAGGACTTGAATATGAATCAAGAAGAGGGAACCAGTGGATATGAGAATGGAGAGTATTGAAATCTGAGCACAGCGACACTTATCTGATAGAGGGGAGGAATCGGAGGGAGAATTGGCTCCGTCTCCTGGTCAAGCATGCTTGTGAAGGAAGGGTCTTTGCCGAAAATGGTAGGAGGGCATATGGAAGATCATTGGGGTTATGCATGTTGCAGTCATCGAAACCAAGAAGATTAAAGTCGGACAATGGATTGAACTTGGGAATCATTTCGATGATTTCAAATTCTGATTAAATGATAGATAAGTGACTGTGTGGGCTGACACTTCGGAAGGGGATCTTATTTGCTTTGCTTTGTGGAGATAAGAGACAATGTTATGCTTAATGACATTTGTGTATTGATAATGACTGCTACCATCTCCGTGAAAAATGTTTTCTTCTTGTGGCCTGCTTTTTCATATAATGAATCGTATTGAAGAAAAAGGGAAATGTGCTTCATATAAACAGAAAATGTTGGTTTTATGAATCTCGATATAGAGATAAATTCTATGAAAAAT
>CM035435.1:65820496-65845496 GCA_020310875.1 Ceratopteris richardii
TTCTCATGATCAGTGCATGTCTGCAGTAGACTCAGATGTTTGGTACTTTGACAGTGGGGCAACCAAACATATTACCTCGCAGCGCAGTTTCTTCTCTTCACTCGAGCCTGCCCCTACAGGGAATACTGTCACATGCGCCAATAACTCCTCTTATCCTGTTATGGGAGTTGGTAAGATCATTCTGACTACTGCTGATGGTAGTTCTTTCACTTTGTCAGATGCTTTATTTGTGCCAGGGATCAAAAAGAACCTGTTATCAGTTTCTGCATTAGCCAAGATTGGCTTGGTTGTGAAATTCGTTGATGACAGGTGTACAGTCCATGATCTCTCAAATGGCAATGTGATTATTGCTTCTGGCATTTTATGTCGTGGGCTGTATAAGCTCATAGACTATGAAAAATCTGTGAATGATTCGGCATGTGCAGTTCATGATTCTCAGGCTATGTCAGATGCAAAGCTTTGGCATGCACGCTTTGGTCATCTGAATTTTGCTAGTTTGTTACGCCTGCAGAAATCTGAAATGGTGTCCTCTTTGCCCAAACTTGAGGCACCTGGAAAACATGTTTGTGAAGGCTGTATTTTGGGCAAAATGCAGCGTTCTTCCTTTCCAAAAGATGGTACAGTTCGGGCTATGCAGAAATTGCAGCTTGTACATAGTGATGTCTGTGGTCCTATGCAGACACCCTCTTTTGGAAATTACCTTTACTTTGTGACTTTCATTGATGATTTTTCCAGGCATGCATGGGTATATCCACTCAAAGCAAAGTCCGAAGTGTTCATGTGCTTCAAACAGTTTTTGGTTTTGGCTGAAAATCTGTCAGCATGTAAAATGGGCACCCTCCGTTCTGATCGAGGGGGGGAATATATGTCTTCAGATTTTAATGCATTTCTGGCTGAACGTGGGATAAAACACCGGTGTACAGTGCCGTATACACCTCAACAGAATGGAGTTGCTGAACGAAAGAACAGGTCACTCATGGAGATGGCGAGGTGCATGGTCAAAAGTCAGGCTTTACCACATTGTTTCTGGCTTGAGGCTGTCATGTGTGCAGCATATGTACTGAACAGGTGTCCCACGAAAGCGTTGCAGTCTATCACTCCATATGAGGCTTGGCATGACCGCAAGCCATTTGTTGCTCATTTGCGTGTTTTTGGTTGTTTGGCATATGCATTAGTGCCTGAACAACATCGCAGAAAATTGGATGATAAGGCAGTAAAATGTATTTTTGTTGGGTACAGTTCTGAAAGTAAAGGCTATCGTCTGTATCATCCACAGACTAAACGCATTCTGGTTAGCCGTGATGTTGTCTTTGTGGAAGATGCTATTCAGCCATTGCTTTCATGTACTAAGGAGACATCTGTTAGCTCCAAAGACATGTATGATACTTTGATGCCTCTTTTTACAGGTGGACAGGCTAGCGCTGGTCCTAATGAGGCAACTTCTCAGCCTTTGCAGGTTTCATATGATGATGCAGATCATTCCATTTCTGATGCAGATTTACATGATGCACTTGTTGATGAGAGAGCTGATATTGAACAGGCAAAAACTATGCCAAAATGGCTGGTGCAGACTTTGCGTGACAACAAATTAGATGCACCTTTGTCATATCGTACTCGTTCAGGCTCTCATAGTACCTCCTTTGCATCAGATTGCTATGCTATGGCTGCATCTAGTCTCTGTGATGAGAATGAGCCTGTTTCTTTTGATGAAGCACAAAATTCAGAAAATTGGATGGCTGCTATGCAATCTGAATATGATGCTATAATGAAGAATGGTACATGGTCTTTATGTGACTTGCCTCCTGGCAAGAAGGCCATTGGCACTAAGTGGGTATACAAGCTGAAGCGTAAGCCTGATGGTACAGTTGACAGGTATAAGGCTAGGCTTGTTGCAAAGGGTTATGCGCAGGAAAGAGGCATTGATTTTGATGAGACCTTTGCACCTACATGCCGTATGAATACTGTTCGGAGCATTTGTGCACTTGCAGCCCATCATGGTTGGAATGTACATCAGTTGGACATTAAAACAGCATTTCTGAATGGTGACTTGCATGAAGAAGTGTATGTTTTTCAGCCCCGTGGCTTTGTGCAGAAAGGGCATGAAAACCAGGTGTGCAGGTTAAAGAAGGCGTTATATGGTTTAAAGCAAGCACCACGTGCTTGGTATGAGAAAATACATGCCTATCTGATTGCACATGGTTTTGAGAACAGTCCAACTGAAAGCACCTTATATGTTAAGCGTGCTAATGATGTGCTTTTGATCATTGTTGTCTATGTAGACGACATGCTGCTCACTGGTCCTCTTGAGAAGCATATTGCTGATTTCAAGGCTGATTTGCATGCCTCATTTGAGATGTCTGATTTGGGGCATTTGCATCACTATTTGGGCATTCAGTTTATGCAAGTTGATGGTGGAATGGCTTTGTGTCAAACGAAATATATTGACACATTATTGCAGCGTTTTGGCCTTGAAGACTGTAAGCCTATTGCCACTCCTATGGAGACAGGTTTACGATTGAGTCTTCATGATGCTGGAGATGCATTTGATGCTGTTCTCTATCAGCAGGCTGTTGGATGCTTGATTTACTTATGCATTACTCAGCCAGATATTCAGTTTGCTGTCTCACAGATGAGCAGGTTTATGCATTGCCCAGGAGTCACGCATTGGAAAGCGGTTAAGCGCATCTTTCGCTACTTGAGTGGTACTCGGCTACTTGGGTTGTTTTATCCCAAGGGGGGATCACTACCGCCAGATTTGCATGCTTTTTCTGACTCAGATTGGGCTGGTTGCTATGACACTCGTGTGTCCACCAGTGGTTTTTGCTTCATGCTTGGTAGCTCATGTATATCTTGGTTGAGCAAGAAGCAGCCTACTGTGGCCACTTCTAGTTGTGAGGCTGAGTATAGGGCAGCTTTCACAGCGACTGTTGAGTGTGTGTGGCTCAGACGCCTTATGGCTGATTTGGGTGTTGGCCAGTCTTCTGCCACCACCATCTTCACTGACAGTCAGAGTGCATTGGCAGTTGCGAGGAACCCTGTGTTCCATGCTCGCACTAAGCACATTGAGGTGCATTATCACTATGTCAGGGAGAGGTTCTCTGCTGGGGAGATCATCTTGGCATATGTGCCCACGCAGGAGAACATTGCAGACCTTTTCACGAAGGCTCTGCCTAGGGAGAAGTTTGAAGCTTTCCGCAAAGCTTTGGGCTTACTTCCTTTTGTGGAGTGATTTCCACATAGCTCGGCACTTCCTTATACATGAGTGCCAGCTCCTTGTTCACCGCATCACTCCCAGGGGGGATTTGTTGATATATTTAGGTAGTGATGTGTGTGAACACTCTAGGACCGCCAGGGCACTTTTTTCCCTCTTTAGAAGGTTTTTTTCCCCCGGCTTGTATATACGCCTATTGCCCTAATGGGCTACTTATCTTTGTACATTCTCTAGTAATACATTCAGTCTTGTGTGTTGTGCTCCAAGCTTCTTCTTCTTCCTTGTGCTGTTCGCGTGCTTCCGCAGACGTCTAACTCCAACAGTAGATACACATACATAAATATATAAATCACACATGTAGATATATACACATGACACACACATGCATACATACACACATGTATACAAATACATGCATACATAGTTGTAAACACACATGCATATATCACACATGTGGACATGCATACATACACATAAAACACACACACACACACACACACACACACACACACACACATATATATATATATATATATATATATATATATATATATATATATATATATATATATATATATATATATATATATATATATATATATATAGATATATATATATGTGTGTGTGTGTATGTATGTATGTATGTGTGTGTGTGCATACATACACATGCATATATCACAGTCACATTCATATACATAGACATATATCACACACATGCATGCACATACATTCACATGAAACACACATGTGTGCATACTAACACATATGCATACATATAACACACATGAATACACATATGAATGAATATACACATGCAAAGATCACACTCATATCCATATACATAGACATGTATCACACACATGCATACATACATGGGAGAGATTTTTGTCCTCGAAAATAAACCTGTATACAAATTGTAGGCATACCCCCAAGCTTCATGTTCTAACTAACAAGATCATCTTTTCATCTTTGTGGTGGGATTTGCCTTGTGTTATATTTGAATAAAGGAGAATCTACTATTTGATACCCATTAAAATGATTCAAGTTAACGATCACTAACTTGAGTTAGAAAGCTATAGAGCTCTTTGGGAAAAGTTAAGCTCTTTCCTTAAACATGATGCTCTAACCTACAAGTCTAATCTAGTCATGTTTTTCCATTATTACATCATTTTGGTAAGACATCAATATAGTTTCATCATCATTATCTTTATTGATTTTTGTTATTTCTTCTATTGTTAAATCTATATTCTCATTAATAACATCATCTGTTGATGGGTTTATATCAATTTTTGGTAGCTCATCTTCATCACATGTAGAATCATCAGAGTATTATTGTTTTCGTCTAGTAGATTATTATCCTTATCATGTTGAACAATTCCAATTTCTGTTTGACATGTCGGTAAATCAATATTTGATGATGAATCATGAACATGAATTTCTTTGATCTCTCTAACAATAAAGTTGTCAAGCAATATCCGATCTCTAAATTGAATATGAATGACCTGCCACCAAAGATGAGCATCATGGTTTTAATAAAAAAATACTTAGTCAATATGCATAGGAAGAATATACGATTCTCTAGTTAATCACATTATTTTTGAAGAGTCAATTGCCCAAAACCCACATAATTCCCTCCTCAATGTCAAATTATTACCTTATACTTGACTCCAAACCAATCAACCTTCAAAATAACCTATCAAAATATAAAAAAAAAATTCATTATTATGTGCTTACAAATATAATAAATTTTATCATAAAAAATATACATTTTAACCTTTTTGAAGATACAAAACGATATTTTGTAGATACCAACAACGACTCCTTCGTAGCCAAGTTCACGATCTATGAGGTTCATATCCTTTTAACTAGGACATGATAATTGCTTGAAAGAAGCAAGAATGCTGGAATCCTTTGTTTTACACAAAGAATCAATAACTTTGATTCTAATATGTTGTCCATAAGACCACATATTAGTGAAGATTTGGGCATGCAATAAAAAATAAATTATTAGAAGAGAAACTAATATACATATATGTGCAAAAATAGAGTATTAGTATAATCAAATTCCCTTTCTTTTATATAATTCATTCATTATTTGCATTGACTCATTTCATACGAGTATATAACCAATCTGTACGTGAAAGAAGATATATATGTATTCTCATTATCGTCAAGATTATGTCTATATATTTTATTTCTTTGTCTTTTATTTAAGAGATTTTGAAGTTCCTATTCATATTCATTAATAAATTCCCGCATGCATTTTCTATTATATGAAATAAAAGTAGAAATATCACTTTTTTGTTGCAATGTAAATTGAAATGGAACTCCCTCACCTAATAATACTTCATCTGTCAATTTTGAAGAAGAATCGTTAGTCCATGCACATGGAGCTTCTTCATGAACTCTTTCAAGGTATTCACTAACATAGTACATGCAATCCTCAAGCACCCATCCATTTTCCATAGATCCTTCTAGTTTTTCTCTTTGTCACACACAACCTTTCAATATGCCCATAAATTTCTTGACCCAAAACATCCATCGAGTGTTTACAACTTTGCAATCTCTATTTCATCCACAAGATGGATCGATAAATTAACCTGAATATAATAAAATGATGTTGGAAGCTCTTTCTCCATCAAAATAGTAGATCCTCACATTCACCTTTCTTTTGTGGGATTGTGTTTGTCAACATCTTTTGATATAATCCACCAATTATCAATCAAAAATTAAATTATAAGGAAATTAATTTATAAAGAAAAGATACCTTTCGTTGCACATCCATCGATAATAGGAGGTAGAACATGCTTTAGAAAGCTATGCCAATCACATTTCTTTAACCCAGATAAGCTCTTATCATCCAACGTAAACATGTTTTGGAAAGATGCTCTATATCATGTAGGTGTTTGAATTGACTGAATCCTATTGTTGATAGTTTGCATCTCCTTTCTTATAAGTATCCAAGGAGCAGGTCCATAAGTTGTTTCTTATTTATTTTTATCAAAAATTGGTCATTATTTTGGTTTTGAGTTTTGATCCTTTAAATCATTTCTTGATGCTATTGTGTATTTCAATCCAAGAAGATGTTGCCATAATGAATAACCAACATTCTTGAATATATGCATAAGATCAAGAAGATGATATATATTTAACTCTCTCCAATACTCCAAACAATATCATATCGACATATTCTCTACTAGTCATAATTTTCCTTTACATCTAATCTTCACATTCTCATCATATTCATCATTATTGAAGATTTCAGATTGTAGATCTGTAAGAGGCCCTTCTATCCATTTTTGATACCAATCCATAGGTGTCATTGGTTTTGGATACTGAACTATTTCAATCTTTCCATTAAAATGTATTGCTTTTCTTTTGCGTTGTAATGGATGATTGTCAGGCAAGAACCATCTATGTCAAAGATAAATATTTTTGTTGAGATTATTACTATAAACTAATCCCAATCAATCATCACAATAAGGGAAAACCTTATATCCCTTAGTAGATATTCTTGCATGCATGAAAACATAAAATTATAATTAGGATAACTCATATACAATTGTATATATATTAAATAAGAAAATTACATCATTGCCTAAAAAGATGGCATATCCTAATAAATCATATATAGTCCAAGCCACAATTTAATGAACCATAATGTGTCTTTGATTAATGCTTTTCAATACATCAATGAAATTAATACCTCTCCATAACTCTTTGAGATCATCAAACCTCCTAAAGAGGGAAAAAAGTGCCCGATAATCCTAGTGTGTTCACACACATCACTACCAAAATATAGCAACAAATCCCCCTTAGGAATGATGTGGTGAACAAGGAGCTGGCACTCATGTACAAGGAAGTTCCAAGCTATGTGAAATCAATCCACAAAAGCAAGTAAGCCCAAAGCTTTATAGAAAGCTTCAAACTTTGTTAGAGCCTTTGTGAAAGGTTTGCAATGTTCTCTTGTGTGGGCACATATGCTAAACTGATATGTCCAGCAGAGAACCTCTCCCTGACATAATGATAGTGCACCTGAATGTGCTTAGTGTGAGCATGGAACATAGGGTTCCTCACAATTGCCAATGTGCTCTGACTGTCAGCAAAACTGTTCATATGTGAGGCAACAAACTGAATATCAGGCCTGGTTATATATAAGTAAACCAAGCATCCAAGAACCTACTGATAGATAACAACATCAAATGCATCTCCATCACCATGAAGACTCAACTGTAGATTTGTTTCCATAGGAGTGGCAGTAGGTTTGTAGTCCTCAAGGCCATAATGCTGCAACAATGTGTTAGTATATTTTGTTTGAAACAAAGCTATTCCACCATCAACTTGCATAAAATGAATGCCCAAATAATGATGCAAATGCCCAAATTTTACATCTCAAATGAGGCATGCAAATAAGACATAAAATCAACAATATGCTTCTCATTAGGACCACTGAACAATATGTCATCAACATAGATAACAATGATTAAAAGCACATTATTTGCATGCTTAACATATAAGGTGCTCTTAGTTGGATTGTTATCAAAACCATGTGCAATCAAGTAGGCATGTATCGTTTCACACCAAGCACGTGGTGCTTGCTTCAAACCATATAACGACTTTTTCAACTTGCATACATTGTTTTCATGCCCTTTCTGCATAAAACCACATGGTTGGAAAACATACACTTCTTCATGTAAGTCACCATTCAACAATGCAATTTTAATATCCAACTGATGTACATTCCAACCATGATGAGCTGCAAGTGCACAGATTCTATGAACAGTAGTCATTGGGCATGAGGGAGCAAGGGTCTCATCAAAATCAATGCCTCTTTCATGAGCATAACCTTTTGCAACAAGCCTAGCCTTATACGTGTCAACTGTTCCATCAAGCTTATGCTTCAGCTTGTATACCCACTTGGTGCCAATGGCCTTCTTGCCAGGAGGCAAGTCACATAAAGTCTAGGTGCCATTCTTCATAACAACATCATATGCTGATTGCATAACAACCATATTTTTTTGAATTTTGTCCCTCATCAAACGAAATAGGATTATTCTCATCACAAAGAAGCAATATGAGATCTCAAACGAGTACCATATGATAGAGGTGCATCTAATTGCTATCTCGCAAAGTCTATGCCAACCATTTATGCATAGTTTTTACCTCCTCCATATCAAAACTCTTATCAACAAGTGCATCATGTAAATTTGCATCAGAAATGAAATGATCTGCATCATATGGAACCTCCAAAGGCTGAGAAATTGCCTCATTCAAGCCAGCACTTGAATATCCACCTGTAAAAAGAGGGGGCAAAGTGTCATACACATCTCTAGAGTTGACAGACATCTCCTTGGTACATGAAAGTAATGGTTGAATTGCATCTTCCATAAAAAAACATCATGGCTAACCAAAATGCATTTATTCTATGGATGATATAGATGATAGCATTTGCTTTCTGAACTATACCCAACAAAAATACATTTCACTACTTTATCATCCAATTTCCTGCATTGTTGTTCTATGATGCACTGATACATATGTCAAACAACCAAAGACACATAAATGTGCAACAAATGGCTTGGACTGATAGACTAAAATGCTTTAGTGGCACACCTATTAAGTACATATGCTGCACACATAACAACCTCAAGAGAAACTATGTGGTAAAGCTTGACTCTTGACCATACACCTCACCATCTCCATAAATGACCTGTTCATTCTTTCAACAACTCCACTTTGTTGAGTTGTATACGGCACTATACACTGATGTTTTATCCCACGTTGAACTAGAAATGCATTAAATTTAGAAGATATATATCCCCCTTCCCCCCGATCAGAATGGAGGGTGTCGATTTTACATGTTGATAAATTTTCAACCAAAACCAGAAACTATTTGAAGCACATAAACACTTTGGACTTTTTTTTCAGTGGATACACCCATGCATGCTTAGAAAAATCATGAATAGAAATCATGAAGTAAAGGTAGTTCCCAAAAGAAACAATGTGCATAGGACTAGAGATATCACTGTGAACAAGCTATAATTTTTGAGTAGCTCAAACAGAACCATCTTTTGGGAAGGACGAATGTTGTATTTTGCCCAAAATATAGCCTTCATATACATGTTTACAAGGTGCCTCTAGTTTGGGAAGATAGGACACGATTTCAGATTTCTATAGGCATAACAAACAAACAAAATTCAAATGACCAAAGCATGCATGCTAAAGCTTTGCATCTGACATAGCCTGAGAATATTGAGCTACACATGCTGAATCATACACATATTTTACATTATCTATGAGCTTATGCAACCTACAACATAAAATGGCAAAAGCAATAATGACATCACCATTTGATAGATCATGAACTACACATCTATCATTAACAAATTTCACAATCAAGTCAATATTGACTAATGTTGAAACTGATAATAGATTTTTCTTGATCCTTGGTACAAATAAAGCATATGCCAATGTAAAAGACCTACCATCAAAAGTAGTCAAAATGATCTTACCAACTCCCATGATAGGATAAGAGGTTTTTTTGGTGCATGTGATAGTATTCCCTATGGGGGCAAGATCAAGTGAAGTGAAGAAATTATGATGTGAGGTAATATGTTTGGTTGCCCCACTATCAAAGTACCAAACATCCGAGTCTACTAAAGACAAACACTACTCATGAGAAGATGTGTCAAAACTACAAATAGTAGTAAGTGCCTATTCTTCATTCTACACAATATTAGTAGACTCTATTTTAGGTGTAGAGGCCTCTACAACAACCATTCTAGCCTCTTTCTTCTTTGCCTCTTTTGCAGCCAGTTTTGGACAACGCTTCATGACATGATCATTTCCTTTACGATGTTTGCAAAACAATTGTACTTTTTTGTTTACTTCTCATCTTTTTCATCCTTCTTTGATTATGGAAAATTAGCATATTTATGCTTACTAATAGATGAGCTCCATTTATTCGCCCTTCTAAGTAACTAGGAAAGTTTGATCTGCCATGCATAATGGACCTGTTTTACCTAGACTAATCTTTGTGCAACAAAATAGAGACTAACTCCTCAAATGTTAAGGAATTTGGATTGCCTTTCATCATCAATCAAAGAGTAGAAGCAAAACTCTTACATGAATCTATAAGACTATTTATAACAGTCTGCACAAGTGAACTGTCTAGCAAGACTTCAACAATAGAAATCAATTACTCCTTTAAATCTTTGATCTTTGTCAAAAAACTGTTCATTTAATCTCCTTCATTGATGTGCTCACTCTCCAACTGTTTTTGGAGGTAAGCAACATGAACCTCATTCTTTGCGTGGTATAAAGCGGTAAGTGTATCCCAAGCATCCTTTGTTGTTTTGTAGGAGTGAATGTGAGGAATATGGGCACATTTGATAGACAAGGCTATCAATACATGTGCCTGAACACCTTTGCCATCCCAACAAAGTTTCACTATAGTAGGTGAAGCAAGAACCACAACATGAATAGGAACCTAAAGATCACCATGTTCAATGCCATTTGTATCACCTTTAGTAACTGTACTTGCAGTTGTAATAGAATGTTTTTCAACACCCTGCACAATATTCCATAGTCCTTCTGCGACCAATACATGATGCATCATATATGCCCATAATGGGTAATTGGTACCATCCAAGTTATCCTAAACAACCAACATATGGAATATATCACTGCTTTCCGCCATGGTCACTGACTAAAATACTTTGATGCAAAAAATTGAGTATATCCCAAAAAGTTGGACAAAACTACACTATCAACTTCTGCTAAACCTATAGCATACTTCAAGATGCTTACACTAGCGAACCAAAAATTGTACATATCTTTGACATAAAAAGACAAAATTGATTGCATCGGTGCTATGATAGTGCGTTCAAAGGTCAAAATGAGCTCAAATCGTGATTTTGACACCACAAAATGAAGATGTTTTGAATCCTATCACCTTGAGTATGCTCACCAATTTTCATGTGATTTTGAGACTATGACTAGATGGGTGTCGATGATGCCCTAGATGAAGCTGCAACCTTCTTTGATACCAATTGTTGGAGTTTGAGGTCTGCACAAGCACGCGAACAACACAAGGAAGAAGAAGCTTCTTGGAGCACAACACACAATACTGAATGTATTACCAAGAGAATGTACAAAGATAAGTGATCCATTAGGGTAATAGGCATATATAAAAGCCGGGGGAAAAAACCCCCTAAAGAGGGAAAAAAGTGCCCGGTGGTCCTAGTGTGTTCACACACATCATTATCGAAATATATCAACATGTATGTGTATATATCTATATGAGTATGTGCATGTATGTGTGTATTTGTGTATGTGTGTGTATGTATGTGTGTATATGTGTTGTTGGAACATCAAGATTACACTATGGTTGAGGTGGACTTGATCTACATCAAAAAGCTATCATTTGGATTATGTCAAAAAATATCCATTGAAGAGTTCTATTATTTATGCTCATTTATTGTATTTTTCCTAAAGTTTTTTATGGGTAATTTACCAATCTAAAATCGTAGAGATTTACACATGTAAAAGGAGAAAATAGAAGCTCGAATTCCATGATTTTGAGGTGGTTGAGCTTGACAATCAATCAATCACCTAAAAGTAGATCAACTTAGATCTTCACTTTTCCTAGATTGTAGGAAAGTGAATTGATTCTCTTCAAAAACCTGTCCTCCATTCCTTTGAATTCAAATCCACTTGTAGAAGTCATGGATCACTTCAAGAGTCTATCTAAATACTTCAAATCACTTATACATTACATGCAAGCAATATACATAAACTTTTGGCCATCATTGTGTTGCTCCTTCATTTCTCTACACCATCTTCTTCAACAATGGTGAATGTGCAGAGACTATTCCTCTTTCTACAAAGCTCCAAATTGGATGAGTGAGTATCCATTGGAAAGATATTAGTGTCTAGTTTATGTCTAAAAGTATTCAAAGAATTTGGCTTAGTAAATTTGGAGAAATTGTAATTCGATTGTCTTAGGGTCTATCTCTATGCAGCCCAAAAAAATAGGGGGTACCTCTGTTGAGTGTCAAACTCATTCTAGAAGCATATCTTGCTTATTACTTGTACTCTTGTGCATTTTAGAAACTCAAAACTATGTGTATTGCTCATCCAAAAGGAAAATTTTCAATTCTAATAATGCTGGATGTTATGAGCATTTGAAATTGATTGTTTCATCCAAATATAAAAGTTTTTTGAGCTAGTCAATGCATAAACATATGTGTTTTGTATCAACTCTTTCTCCTGGATAATCCAAAGTACATAATGGATTTTATTTCACTAATCACATGTCTATAAGTTGTATTTGAGTCTCCATAATATCAAGGGATGGTCGTCTGCTGGTTGGCCGGACCAAACTTTGTCACTTCGTAACTCAATTTTCTATCTCCTACAAGATTCTCCAAGTTCTCTCATGTGTATATGTGTGTATGTATGTTATGTGAGTGTATATGTATATATATATATATATATATATATATATATATATATATATATATATATATATATATATATATATATATATATATATATATATATATATATATGTGTGTGTGTGTGTGTGTGTGTATGTATTTGTATATACAGTGTGTATGTGTATGTGTGTGTATGTGTACAATTGGAATTTGGAACTATGTTCATATTTTGTAAATGTGTAAGTCTTAGTTGATGTGGTATGGCCAATGTGGTCATGTGATATCTATCTGTGTTTTTTGATACATTGTTTGATTCAATAAATAGATGTGACAATAGTAAATTTTTCATTTGATTTCTAATTTTCTTTTCAATTACTGAGGCATGCAGGTTGTTGCTTGTCTATCTGGGCTACTAAATCGCTTAGCCATTTCCCATTTTACAAATGACTTAATACCTACCTTGCTAATTCAGACGTATACATTTGATTACAAAGTTCATGAAGCAATTAGCAATGCAGACATAAGGTCATCTAGAAAATGGGAGAAGAAAATATAATTGGAAGAGTCGAAAGGTTTCCAAATCAAATATGAAAAAATATTCGATGCCAAAGAGCCAAATAGGATTCTATTATTACAGTTTCCTTTCATTTTTTTTTGCATTCTATTATGTTAGGTACTTTTCTTACCTCTTAGGTTCTTCAAGGATGTAGTTCAAGTCTGGTGTACCTATTGAAGGTCGAAATGAATAAGTTGTCAAATTTCATTGATGTTGTTTATTCTGGAAAATGTAAACCCATGTTGGCTTTCCCTACATTTTCATCTATAGGATGGGCAGGCAAAAAGTGCTCATGTGATGCAGGTTCTTATTCTCATCTTCGTTTTTATCACTTTGGCCTTACTTTCATAGATACTAATGTGGAAAAATGGTTCATGTCTTCATGTAGGACATGTCATATGCATGTGTGTGTATGTGTCTCTATGTGTGTATGCATGTATATGTGTGTATGTGTATGTGTGTATATATATGAATACATAGAAAAATATAAAATATACCTTAATAGTGTCAAAATAGATACATTACTCCATCCAAAACAATTTTGAAGATTAAGAATAAGTAAGCTTGCACTTAGTCCTATCAAGTGACTTCCTTAGTATATGCTTTAGAAATTCTTCTCAAAGATATTTCTCATTTTTAGAAGTATCAATGCTTTCTTTGTCATTTCGATACCAATCCTCAATAAAATCTACCATGCCATCAACATCACCATCATCACAAAAATCTTGTATTTTATATTCTTTTGAATATAGTCCTTTCAAACTTGCATATTCTATAGGATCACTTTTGCATAGCCTCCTCATGGATGCTTCTGATAAATGAGGTCTTACTGGCAACTCTGAATGTTGTTGCGGAATATCATCAATATCATACATTGGAATCTACATACATGAATAAAAATAATTAGGAATACATAAATGAAAAAAAAAACTTTAAAAAAAAACTTAAATATCTCTAAAAGGTGCTCTTGGAGGTCTACACAATCCATAATTCACTAATAATTAATCACCAACATGTAATAAGGTAATAGCATTGGAAACTATGTCTCTTGCTCCATCTCCACTCATGTATGGTGATTCATGAATATTTTCATGCTCTTCAAATCTTCAATTAGTACTACTTTTTATTAAAACTGCTATATTTCCATGCATGTATATAATATTTTATTTTCTACATGTGTAATCCCTCCACTAGCAAAAGACGCTACATTTAGGCATAATCCATAAGTACTCATGCTTTGAATGTAAAGTGTGAGTCGATGCCAATTTCCCCATCTATATATAAGACCACAAAATGACATGAGGGTGACTTCAAAGTTTGGAGGCACATACAAATCCTCTACAATAAAGAGACCATGACCAACACCAGTGATAGTGGAAGGAGCAATCATATAACAATTAACCCAAAATTCAAAAACCTCTCCATCTAAAGGAAGTGGTCCCCTATGTCATCCTTCATATATTCTTCTATAATATGTTTGTACTAGAGGGTGATCATGAGTTGGCAACGGATAATCTCCAACCATTTCAGTCTGTAAACTAGGTGGTAGAGGATTTTGAGAAACCTCAGCTTGTAATTGATAAATGTTATGTCCATGACATGTACAAAGAATATTAGCATTATTAGTAGGAGAATCATCATCATCATCATCATCGAGAAAATATTCTTGTATATTAAGTATAATTTTATTTTGTATATGATTTTAAAATAAAATATGGACTAGGAGTTAAGGAATCAATACATACCCAAGAATTATCATGTTGATAAAGTGGTGGCACACACACAAAAAATAACATAATCTGCCTCATGTTCAATACATTCCAATCATTGTATTTGATGCGTGCCATAGCAAAAATTACACCAACATATAATATGCTCTTGATAGCAAAAAACATCATAATTCCTATTAGACAACACATGTGAAGTCATTGCATCAATAGGAGGTGTTGGAATACCCTCGGATTGATCAAAATCTAATTATAATATAACAATAGAAAAACATATTTAAGTCATGTATGTATCTATCAAATATTAGAGTTAAACATTTGATATACTTAAAATAAGTAGAAGTAGTCCTTACATGGTTAGGAGATGGTGGTGGAGTTCCCTCTCATTGATTAGAATTTGATTCTGTAGCAAAAAAAGGTACTAGATATGAACATTGGATTGCTCTTCGATCAAATGCACACAAAATTATGATCGAAGAGCCATGCACTTTTTTTATTTTGGTCAAAAGTAACCGTTTCATACGTGATGTGCATGTGTTGTATGTGCGATCCTCCAAACCCTCACATGTATGCTATTAGCGAGGATCACATATGCGATGTTCTTTAGCATCACATATGCAACACTGAATGTGTCGCATCTGCGACTCTCACATTAACAACTCTTGAATTAACCTCACTAATGTCCCGAGGAAGGAGATAAGGAAGAGAGCACACACTCACACTCTCACAATCAAAGAGAAGCACACACTCAGATTGAGGCAAGGAATAATGATCTTCTTCTTTTTCTATTACATAAAAATGAATGTGCAAGAATGACCTAAAAACAAGAATACAACTACTACAATATATCAGGACCAATACATGTTCTAGCATGAAAAAAAGGGTTCCGTGCTCGTTGGATGCTGCTAAGATTATCACAATAGATGGTGATAGGCTTTTGCACTTCCACACCTAAATGTGCAAGTAGAATCTCCAGCCATGATGCCTCACATGCTGCCATTGTAGCACCTCTATACTCAGCCTCTGTACTCGACAAAGCAATAGTGGGTTGCTTCTTAATGCTCCATGCAATAGTTGCACCTCCAAGTGAGAGTAGAAAGCCACTAGTAGATCTTCTATCTAGAGTACTACCAGCCCAATCTGCATCGGTGTATCCATGAACCTGTAGATCTACACCAGCTGCATAAAATAATGCATAATCCAAAGTAGCACTCACATAACATAGAGTGCACCTTAGAGCATCCAAATGTGGCTTTCTGGGAACCTGCATAAATTGACTTTCAAGTCCAATGGTGTAGCTTAGATCAGGCCTTGTAATTGTGAGATATATCAAACTTTCCACAATTTTCCTGTACATAGTAGCATTTTCCAATGCTTCACTTGATGTAGTGCCTAACTTCAGAATCTGATCTAATGGAATAGAAATTGGCTTCCAATTAGTCATACCATACTTTTGCAGCATATTCAAGGCATATTGCCTTTGCGACATCCATATACCTGTTTTTGTATGTGACATAGCGCAGCAAACCAAGATCTTTCATGTCAAATTCTTGCATAAGAAGTTGCTTTACCTCTTTGATGCTTTCTTCATTATCATCACCTACAATCAAGTCATCAACATAGATAGCCACAATTGTGATTCCATCATCACCCATCGTTGCATATAATGAATGATCTGCATCACACATAGAAAATCCAAGGGTGTCCAATTAATCATCAATCCTTGCATGCCATCCACGAGGTGCTTGATTCAGCCTATACAAAGCCTTTTGCAACCTGCAAACATATTCTCCATGCGTTGAATCTTCATATCCTTGTGGCTAGTCCATGTATACTTCTTCTTGTAATTCACCATGTAGAAAAGCATTCTTCACA
This sequence comes from Ceratopteris richardii, assembly GCA_020310875.1. NCBI lineage: Eukaryota > Viridiplantae > Streptophyta > Polypodiopsida > Polypodiales > Pteridaceae > Ceratopteris > Ceratopteris richardii. Next base: position 65,837,306 of record CM035435.1, read on the forward strand.
TCCATCTGATGCAATGTCCATCCTTTTGCTATAGCTAATGCAACAAGTTTGTGCATATCCTTTTGCTATAGACATTTTAGCTACAAGGCTGAATGTTTCCTCATAATCAATGCCATACGTTTGTGCATATCCTTTTGCTACCAAATGTGCTTTATACCTGCTTATGCTACCATAAGCATTTTGCTTTACCTTGTAAACCCACTTGCAGCCTATGAGTTTCTTTCCTTGTGGTAATGGAACCAGCCTCCTTGTATCGTTTCCATAAAGTGCAGCCATCTCCTCATCCATAGCTTTTTCCCAATCTGCATTTCCAATTGCATCTTCAAAACAAGAAGGTTTAGGATCTTGTATTACCTTTGTCATGTAGGCACAATGACGAGCCTTGTGACTATCATATGTCAATCGCTGCACTGAATTGTGTGTCCTCCCAGATCTTCTTGGTCACTTCTCCTTGTATCATTTGCATGTTCCTTTCTTACTCTTGGAGTCTTCACAGAGGGCAATCCAAGTTCCTCATCACGAATCTTTTTTGAACTGCTTCAATCTCCATCAACGTCTTCAAAACCTGCACATGTTTTATGACCAGCAGAAAGCTTTTCTTTACCTTTCTTGGATGCATTTGATGAATTTGCTGGACTCAAATTTCCACGCAATCTTCCACTCCATGGATTTGAGTTGGAACTATTGCTTGGTGATGCATCCAGTCCACTCAAAGCTTGAGATTCTGCACTTGATTTTTTAGCATTTTCTTTGTCATTTGGTTCAAGATTCAGTCCTTCTTCGACATCTACATAGAAGCTTGACATTTCATCAAATACCACATCTCGACGCACCTTCACGTGTCATGTGAGTGGAATATAACATTTACATCCCTTTTGTTCAAGGGAGTATCCAATGAAGACACACTTTTCTACTTTTGGATCAAGCTTCATCCTCAATTCATCTTGAACATGTACATATACAATACATCCAAAAACTTTTAGATGTGATAAATTTTACTTTTTACCTATAAACTTCTCTTTAGGTGTAACTTGATGTAGAGTAGCAGTCGGAGTTCTGTTCATGATGTATACAATAGTATGAATAGCTTTTGCCCAATAACAATGAGGCATATTCTTCTTAGCCATCAAGGCTCTTGCTATTTTTGCAATATGTCTATTTTTGCATTTAGCAACACCGTTCTGTTGTGGTGTGTACTGCATGAAAACTGGTGCCGAATTCCATGATTTTTTAGAAAATTGCTGAACTCATTTGACATGTATTTGTTGGAGATAGACGTCTGCTGAAGCACGCGAACAACACAAGGAAGAAGAAGAAGCTTGGAGCACAAACACACAATACTGAATGTATTACTAGAGAATGTACAAAGATAAGTAGCCCATTAGGGCAATAGGCGTATATACAAGCCGGGGGAAAAAAACCTCCTAAAGAGGGAAAAAAGTGCCACGGCGGTCCTAGAGTGTTCACACACATCACTACCTAAATATATCAACAAATCCCCCCTGGGAGTGATGCGGTGAACAAGGAGCTGGCACTCATGTATAAGGAAGTGCCGAGCTATGTGGAAATCACTCCACAAAAGGAAGTAAGCCCAAAGCTTTGCGGAAAGCTTCAAACTTCTCCCTAGGAAGAGCCTTCGTGAAAAGGTCTGCAATGTTCTCCTACGTGGGCACATATGCCAAGCTGATCTCCCCAGCAGAGAACCTCTCCCAGACATAGTGATAATGCACCTCAATGTGCTTAGTGCGAGCATGGAACACAGGGTTCCTCGCAACTGCCAATGCGCTCTGACTATCAGTGAAGATGGTGGTGGCAGAAGACTGGCCAACACCCAAATCAGCCATAAGGCGTCTGAGCCACACACACTCAACAGTCGCTGTGAAAGCTGCCCTATACTCAGCCTCACAACTGGAAGTGGCCACAGTAGGCTGCTTCTTGCTCAACCAAGATATACATGAGCTACCAAGCATGAAGCAAAAACCACTGGTGGACACACGAGTGTCATAGCAACCAGCCCAATCTGAGTCAAAAAAAGCATGCAAATCTGGCGGTAGTGATCCCCCCTTGGGATAAAACAACCCAAGTAGCCGAGTACCACTCAAGTAGCAAAAGATGCGCTTAACCGCTTTCCAATGCGTGACTCCTAGGCAATGCATAAACCTGCTCATCTGTGAGACAACAAACTGAATATCTGGCCGAGTAATGCATAAGTAAATAAGGCATCCAACAGCCTGCTGATAGAGAACAACATCAAATGCATCTCCAGCATCATGAAGACTCAATCGTAAACCTGTCTCCATAGGAGTGGCAATAGGCTTAAAGTCTTCAAGGCCCAAACGCTGCAATAATGTGTCAATGTATTTCGTTTGACACAAAGCCATTCCACCATCAACGTGCATAAACGGAATGCCCAAATAGTGATGCAAATGCCCCAAATCAGACATCTCAAATGAGGCATGCAAATCAGCCTTAAAATCAGCAATATGTGTCTCAATAGGACTAGTGAGCAGCATTTCATCAACATAGACAACAATGATCAGAAGCTTATCATTAGCACGTTTAACATATAAGGTGCTTTCAGTTGGACTGTTCTCAAAACCATGTGCAATCAGATAGGCATGTATCTTCTCATACCAAGCACGTGGTGCTTGCTTTAAACCATATAATGCCTTCTTTAACCTGCAAACCTGGTTTTCATGCCCTTTCTGCACAAAGCCACGGGGCTGAAAGACATACACTTCTTCATGCAAGTCACCATTCAGAAATGCTGTTTTAATGTCCAACTGATGTACATTCCAACCATGATGGGCTGCAAGTGCACAAATGCTCCGAATAGTAGTCATACGGCATGTAGGTGTAAAGGTCTCATCAAAATCAATGCCTCTTTCTTGTGCATAACCCTTTGCAACAAGCCTAGCCTTATACCTGTCAACTGTACCATCAGGTTTACGCTTCAGCTTGTATACCCACTTAGTGGCAATGGCCTTCTTGCCAGGAGGCAAGTCACATAAAGACCATGTACCATTCTTCATTATAGCATCATATTCAGATTGCATAGCAACCATCCAATTTTCTGAATTTTGTGCTTCATCAAAAGAAACATGCTCATTCTCATCACAGAGATTAGATGCAGCCATAGCATAGCAATCTGATGCAAAGGAGGCACTATGAGAGCCTGAACGAGTACGATATGACAAAGGTGCATCTAATTTGCTGTCACGCAAAGTCTGCACTAGCCATTTTGGCATAGTTTTTGCCTGCTCAATATCAACTCTCTCATCAACAAGTGCATCATGTAAATCTGCATCAGAAATGGAATGATCTGCATCATCATATGAAACTTGCAAAGGCTGAGAAGTTGCCTCATTAGGACCAGCACTAGCCTGTCCACCTGTAAAAAGAGGCATCAAAGTATCATACATGTCTTTGGAGCTAACAGATGTCTCCTTAGTACATGAAAGCAATGGCTGAATAGCATCTTCCACAAAGACAACATCACGGCTAACCAGAATGCGTTTAGTCTGTGGATGATACAGACGATAGCCTTTACTTTCAGAATTGTACCCAACAAAAATACATTTTACTGCCTTATCATCCAATTTTCTACGATGTTGTTCAGGCACTAATGCATATGCCAAACAACCAAAAACACGCAAATGAGCAACAGATGGCTTGCGGTCATGCCAAGCCTCATATGGAGTGATAGACTGCAATGCTTTAGTGGGACACCTGTTCAGTACATATGCTGCACACATGACAGCCTCAAGCCAGAAACTATGTGGTAAAGCCTGACTTTTGACCATGCACCTCGCCATCTCCATGAGTGACCTGTTCTTTCGTTCAGCAACTCCATTCTGTTGGGGTGTATACGGCACTGTACACTGGTGTTTTATCCCACGTTCAGCCAGAAATGCATTAAAATCTGAAGACATATATTCCCCCCCTCAATCAGAACGGAGGGTGCCCATTTTACATGCTGACAGATTTTCAGCCAAACCCAAAAACTGTTTGAAGCACATGAACACTTCGGACTTTGCTTTGAGTGGATATACCCATGCATGCCTGGAAAAATCATCAATGAAAGTCACGAAGTAAAGGTAATTTCCAAAAGAGGGTGTCTACATAGGACCACAGACATCACTATGTACAAGCTGCAATTTCTGCGTAGCCCGAACTGAACCATCTTTTGGAAAGGAAGAACGCTGCATTTTGCCCAAAATACAGCCTTCACAAACATGTTTTCCAGGTGCCTCAAGTTTGGGCAAAGAGGACACAATTTCAGATTTCTGCAGGCGTAACAAACTAGCAAAATTCAGATGACCAAAGCGTGCATGCCAAAGCTTTGCATCTAACATAGCCTGAGAATCATGAACTGCACATGCCGAATCATTCACAGATCTTTCATAGTCTATGAGCTTATACAACCCACGACATAAAATGCCAGAAGCAATAATCACATCGCCATTTGAGAGATCATGGACTGGACACCTGTCATCAACGAATTTCACAACCAAGCCAATCTTAGCTAATGCAAAAACTGATAACATGCTCTTTTTGATCCCTGGCACAAATAAAGCATCTGACAAAGTGAAAGAACTACCATCAGCAGTAGTCAGAATGATCTTATCAACTCCCATAACAGGATAAGAGGAGTTATTGGTGCATGTGACAGTATTCCCTGTAGGGGCAGGCTCGAGTGAAGAGAAGAAACTGCGCTGCGAGGTAATATGTTTGGTTGCCCCACTGTCAAAGTACCAAACATCTGAGTCTACTGCAGACAATGATCATGAGAAGATGGGTCAAAACTACAGACAGTAGTAAACGCCCATTCTTCTTCCTGCACAAGATTTGCAGACTCTGTTTTTGGTGTAGAGGCCTCTGCAACAACCATTCCAGCCTCTTTCTTCTTTGCCTCTTTAGCAGCCAGTTTTGGACAGTTCTTTATAATATGATCATTTCCTTTACAGTACTTGCAGAACAATTTTTGCTTTTCTGATTTCTTCTCATCTTTATCCTGGTTCTTCGATTGTGCAGCATTTGCAGATTTCTGCTTACTAGTAGAAGAGCTCCATTTTCCTTTGCCCTTCTGACTAGCCAGGAAAGCTTGATCTGCAACACGCATAATGGACCTGTTCTGCCTGGACTGATCTTCCTGCAACAGAACAGAGACTAATTCCTCAAATGACAAGGCATTCGGATTGCCTTTCATCATCAACCGAAGAGTAGAGGCAAAACTCTGATATGAATCAGGAAGACCATTCAGAATGGTCTGCACAAGTGAGCTATCTGGTATAACCTCATCAACAGAAATCAATTGTTCCTTCAGGTCTTTGATCTTTGTAAGAAAGCTCCATAGAATCACCTTCATTCATGTGCTCACTCTCCAACTGTTTTCGGAGGTAAGCAACACGAGCCTCATTCCTAGCCTGGTACAAAGTGGTAAGTGTATCCCAAGCATCCTTTGCTGTTCTGCAAGAGCGAATGTGAGGAATAATGGCACGTTTGACAGAGAAAGCTATCAATGCATGTGCCTGGGCATCTCTGCCATCCCAATGAATCTGCTCTGCAGTAGGTGCAATGGAAACAACAACACGAACAAGAATCTGCGGAATATCATCTTCGACACCATCTTCATCAGCTCCAACACCTGTATTTGCAGTACCTGTCGTTACAGGTGTAATAGGACGTCTTTCAACACCCTGCACAATGTTCCACAATCCTTTTGCAACCAGTACATGTCGCATCATATAAGCCCATAATGGGTAGTTGGTACCATCCAACTTATCCTCAACAGCCAACATACGGAATACATCACTGCTTTCAGCCATGGCCGGTGACTAGAATACCTTGATGCAGAAAATTGACTATATCTCAAAAAGTTGAACAGAACTTCCCAGACGAGTTCTGCTAGACCTGTAGCAGACTTCGAGACGCTTAAACTCGCGAACAGAAACTGGTATATACCTTTGGCACAAAAGGACGAAATAGCCTGCACAAGCACTGCGATAGTGCGTTCGAAGGCTGAAACGAGCTCAGATCGCGATTTCGGCACCACAAAGCGAAGCCGTTTTGATCTCGGAAACACCCTGAGTATGCTCACCAAATTTCGTGCGAATCTGAGACTGCAAACGGAGGAGTGTCGACGGCACCCTAGAAGAAGCGACGACCTGCTCTGATACCAATTGTTGGAGATAGACGTCTGCTGAAGCACGCGAACAACACAAGGAAGAAGAAGAAGCTTGGAGCATAAACACACAATACTGAATGTATTACTAGAGAATGTACAAAGATAAGTAGCCGATTAGGGCAATAGGCGTATTTACAAGCCGGGGGAAAAAAACCTCCTAAAGAGGGAAAAAAGTGCCCCGACGGTCCTAGAGTGTTCACACACATCACTACCTAAATATATCAACAGTATTCACCTCCTCCATCAGATCTTAATGTCTGAATATACTTCTTTGTCTGCTTTTCAACCATAGCTTTAAAAATCTGGAAGTGAGTGAACACATCACTCTTCTCTTTCATGAAATATACCCACACTTTTCGTGTATGACATCAATGAAAGTATTATAAAATGTGCAACCACGCATAGATGTGGTCGTTCTAGGACCCCAAACATCTGTATGTACTATTTCTAGTATGGTCTCACTAACATGCTTGTCATGTGGAAATGATGCTCGACTGTTTTCCAAATTGACATGCTGCACATACCTTTTGCATCTCTACAACCTTGAAATTTGGTAGTCCATGGACAATCTCCTTTGAATGCATCAATTTTACCCTTTGCAGGTTTGCATGTCCAATCCGTTTGTGCCAGATCTCTATATCAGCAATGACTCCTACACCTTTTTCCAAACATGGCTACATTTATTTTAGGAATTTTCACATTTAAGGTGAACATCCTACCCACTTTGTTTCCTTTGGCAATCAATCTTCCATCCCATTTGTATTCTTCTACATATAACCCATCAACATTGAACCTGACTTGTAATACCTCGTCAACCATTTGTCCGATAGAAACTAGATTCTTTGTTATATTTGGAACATGTAGCACATCAGCAAGATGTTTTACCTTCCCGTCCTTCATGGACAATGCTATGTTTCCTGTATGCTTGATAAGGTATGATGTGTTATCATTGTTTCAACATATCCATGAATTGGTAGTTTTTGCAAAGTACTAAACCATTCCGCGTGATTGGTCATGGGATTTGAAGCACCTGAATCAACATACCAGACATTATCATTTGATTTTGAAGCACCAGCAGACATTGCATTCATCATGTGATGTTGAATCATGAAGAGCTTCTCAGAATCATCTGCACTTGTGGATGCATAGTTGTTTTGCTGCCTTCTATCATTTTGATTCTTCAACCTCCAATCACGTTCAGAGTGTCCAGGTTTACCATAATTCCAACATCCTTTACTGTCATTACCTGAGTCATTTCTTTGGAAGTTTTTGGGACCTCTTTGGCTCCCCCTGGCTCAAAACTGTCCTCTTCCTCCCGCATGATTCTATTGTTGACCTTGGTCTTGGTTACTATTTCCTCTTCCACTTCTTGAAACCTCTACCTCTGCCTCTTCCTCTGCTAGAGTAGAATACCTACTCAAAAATAGGCTTTCCTTGGGAGTTTGAATCCTCACCAAGATTCTTTTATTCAATAATCAGCATGGATACCAAATCAATGAAATTTGGAATGTTTTCTCTGTTCTCTATAGAAGTTTTGAACTACTTATATGTAGCTCCTAAACCACGAAGGCACACTTCCACCTTATCATCATCATCTACATTTATACCAATAGATGCAAGTGACTCACATATGCTTTTGATTTTTAGGGTGTAGTCACTTATCGACATGCCCTTCTTCTCCAATGTATGCAGCTCGTTCTTGAGTTGTAAATTTTGTCCCTTTGTATTGGTCTCATACAATGTGATCAAATTGTTCCAAGCCTCTTTTGGAGTCTTGGCATCCTTTATGTGCCCAATCATGCTATCTTGTATGCTAACAAATAACCAATACATTACCTTTCGTGTTCCTTGATTCCATTCCTCATATGCTCTTAACTGATCTGTAGTCCAATTCCTCTCTGGTAACTGAAGAGCATTTTTGTTCTCTCCTTCAATGTACTTCCAGTAGCCTTTTCCCATCAGGAAATTCATCATTCTGAATCTCCAAGCATTGAAGTTGTTCTT
>CM035435.1:65847996-65905496 GCA_020310875.1 Ceratopteris richardii
GTACCTAAGTACATTTTGGGTGCAACAAGATGAGGTACTCTTGGTGCCTACAAAAATTGAGATAACACTCCAACTACATGTGCAATATCTGGTCTTGTCATAGTAGCATACAAGAGAGAACTAGTTATTGACCTATACATGGTCACATCCTTCACTCCTTCACCTTCATGAGCACACAGTTTAACATTTAATTTTAATGGATTTGAAATGGGCTTGCAATCACACAATCCAAACTTCTTCAAAAGATCTAGAGTGTTTCCACTGATAGAACTCTTTTCCTTAAAAGAGCATTATCAGACATACTAGGTCATAGGAGAATCCACCTGCTCAAGACCACACTAGGGTTGATGCGAGAAATGGAAGTTTACATGTAAAAAAAATGTTTCTAATTGAAAGGGGTTTAAGTGAAGTTAAGAATTGTAGAAAGTTGTAGAAGTGGAAAAGCAATGGGAGTTGGATAACGTAAATTACCTTGAGGATTTTTGTTCAGAGATTTATGAAATTATGACATGTGCTACTCATCTTCTTCATTACTAAGGGACTCTCCGTCATCTATCTTAATGAAAAAGAGGAATTCGAGGGGTGTGTCGAGGGGTGTATGGGGCAATAAAGGACCCCACATTCATTGAGCATCCTCTCCTTTTCTGTTTTCGGAGCTCATTGCTGTGTCTCTCTTCCCCATCTCCCTTGTCTCCCTTCCCTCTCTGTATAGCTCTCTCTGTGAGCTATGGAGAGGGGTGAAGAAGGAGAGAGGGGTGGGTCTTTCTATTAAATTGCACATCTCCTTATGTTTCATGTTGGTATGACACGAACCAATATTAGGTTGCACATTTGTCATCCATCTTGCTGAAGGACGCAAGGCCAACGTTGAAGAAATACGAAGATGCTGTAAATAAAAGGGTTAGCTAAGCACTCTTTAGGGAGCAAGGACTATGATAGTTGGCTAAGCCTAAGTCTTCAAGCTGTATGGATACATCTCCCAATAAGAGTGATAAATGTCGGAGCTGTTTTTGGCTCTGCATAAACCATCAACATGAAGATGTGCAATAGAATTCAAGCATTCAGATCCATAGTGTAGTGCTAGGAATGTGAAGGGAAATCGTTATAGCTGACGAACATCTGTTATGCTTTGAGCGTAGGAGTAGGTCCTCCCATAGCCGAAGTAGATACATGTTATGCGTTGGTGAAAAGTTTAAGAGAGCACTTGCAAAAGAAACTTTCCATCAGGGGAGGACTTTGTCATGGATGGTGAGTGATTGTATGTAGGATAGCTATCCTGAAATTCTTGCATGCTTAAATGACTTAGCCACATCGTGTATTCAGAGTGAATTCCTGACACAAATGTTCACTCGTTTTGTGAGATGGTTACCTACTAATGTCGTGCTTCGTGAGCTCTATGCAGACTATGGAATGCTATTTGCTTCCCTAGTTGAGGCATTAAATGTTCCCAATGAGTTTGTGTTCTAGCCTGCTATTTAAGCACTTTCAAAGCTCGTTTCCTATGTGGATGTCTTGCCCAATAGGGGAGCTTTGATTTTGGCTTTATGAGGAAATGGGAAGAATGAAAATGGTCAGGAGTTGATGGAAGAAGAATTCTTGAGTGGCTTCTTGATGTATTTGCAGGGGGGAATTTGGATCTAGAAGGAGCCTTAGTGGCAGTTCAAGCTTGGCCCCATCTGGTAGTAATATTAGTTGAGCTTTATGGGGATAAGCCAAACAAGAAAAAAGAGGCAACTGTAATTATTCAGCCTAGAGAAGTGTTCTACTGCTTATTCAACTCTGCATGCTGATTGGATAGAAATGGAAGCCGCCATTGTGGGCTAGACTTTGTCAGATTCTTCAGGTGAAGTGGATGCTGAAGGCGATGGTGATGGAAGAAGAGGAATAGAAGGGTTGTCCATTGTCTCTTCAGTTTTAGTTGGACCTGAAAAGGAGTAACTAGAGCAGTTCAAGGTGGAGTCCCTTGTGAAATTGATTAAAGAAAATTGTCAGATTCAACCACACTAAATGAGGTGCTTAGTCTCTTGGCAACATTTGGTAGAGAATATCCAAACCTTTTGCTTGGACATGTCATCAATGTCTTCCCTATTAAAGGGGTAAGTACAATGATTTAGGATGACCCTCATTCTTTTGTTGCTAGTGAGAGGCTTTTAGCTGTCATGATCCCTAGCTGGCTTAATGTAGCTCAGTGATGAGTAGCACCTCCTTTAATGTCAATCCGGGAAGACGTGAGGATGGTATGAAGACCTCGAGCAAGTGGCGGCACAAGTGCGTGAGTGAGAAGCACACTAGCATGCACACACATACACACACACGTGCACACACGGTAAGACAAAGACTGAGAATCAATGGAGCTTTTAGATTACTTTCAAAATGCTCTTACAAGTTCGTTTCAATTACAATCTAACCTCAAAAATGAGCTCTCTAGCTCTTTTTATAGTTTTTGACTAGCTTTGTCCCTGTCCAGACCTAGTGTCCGGCCTAGTTAAAAATTAGGTTCCAGGGCTTATTTGAGGGCTCAAACGAAGTCTAAAAATTATGAAAATTGGTACGAGGGTACTTCTAATACTCCTCAAGCTCGAGGACTCCTCGGCTTGCACAAAATGAAGTCTAATCTACCAAAAACGGGATTTACAATGTTTGTGTAGTGATTAAAATCACTTGACTTGTACATAATCTATGGGAAAAATGATCTGGCCTTGTTGCCGTATTGTGCATGACTCCTTTGTTGCTTTGTATGCCAACACTCCCCCCCTCCTAGCGTCTGTCGCCCCTGACAGACCTTTGTTCTCGCGGGTGGTCGATGTAATATTGGATGACATTGGTGGCCAGTTCATGTTCTCCTATCCTTAAGCCTCTGGCTAGATCGGCTTCCAATGCCTCCCAATTTATTGCACCGGGGGTCTCGGGTTGCGGGGTGGTGTAGTACTCTGAATACATTGCTTGTTCACAAGCAAACAGTTGAAGCAGATGTGTCGGCTTTGGTGCGAAAATCTCCGAGTGATACTCCCAGAAACCTGATCTGAACATTTCTTCGAAGGTCTGTTTGTAGCAGGCGGGGAGGTATTTGATGCGCGCATGCCAAGCATAAGCCACACGGATACTGGGGGCGGTGCTCATGTCATACACCAGGTCGTAATTTCCATTGCTAAACCCCGGAAGACGTACCTGTGGTGCGGCTGCATTTCTAAATGTCTTCAGCACTACTTGCATCATATCTAAGATTTTAAGCATCATTTGCGCTGCTACATCTGGCATGGGCTTCAAGCGCGGCATCCAGTGGCGAATGGTCCCCATCATATATGCTACCGATGGTGGTCCTTGTGGTGGCGCGATGTACGGGTAGTTTAGCCATTCCTTGCATTGCGCATTGTTCTGTACCTTGATATTAAATGCCTTCCACGACCTGCGGCGGGGGACTGGACCGTAGCATGGGTTGTACAGGAGGTGCAACGGCGCGTTGTTCCATGTGCGTAGCATTTCTGGGTAGGTCTCTAAAAGTTTCTGCCGCCATGTTGGTTGACGAATCTTGCCTTTTCGCACCTCTGGAGGAAGGTCTTCTGGTTGAAATTGGGTCGCAAAAGTAGGAATCTGACCCGTGACTCTTTGTATTTCTGCATTATAATCAGCCAAGATAATATAATATGGCCTGTACTGGAGTTCCGATGAGAGAATCAGGCGTCTCGATGACAAGTTCTTGAAGTAGGCTGATTGTAACACAGTCTCCTCTATGACCCTCATGGCCTGATTTTGCACTACGGTGCGCTCTTCATGCGAGGTTCCTATTTCCTCCACTTGTCGTAACCATGGCGGCCGTGGTGCCTCGAACGTGTCCTGTGCTTCTTCTGTCTGTTGGCCTCCTGGGAATGGTTGCGGATCATATTCTTCATCAAACGTTTGTTCCACAGGAATTTGCACAACTTCTTCGTCCGTGGGAGCCTCCGGAGGGGAAGATGGCCTCTCATATTGTAGTAGGCGTGTTTGCAATTCAGTTACCTGTTCCTGGAGATCTTTTATGGCCTCTGCGTTGAGAAGCGAAGCCGCAGAGGGGGTGGTTGGAGGGGCAGCTGTTGGTCCTTGTTGGTGTTCCTGCTTCAGTTGTCCTAGCTCCTCCGATAGCTTATCATGTGCTTCGAGCAGCGTGGCATAATCTTCCAATATAATCTTGATATTATCGGGGGTCACTGCTTGAAACTTGGATGGGCTGATGGGTGCCCCCGGTGTGCTCTCAATAGCTGCCTCCAGGTTCTCTTGATTTTGTATTTGCAGACGTCTGTTCTCTTCCTGAGCAGCCGCAAGATGGCGTTTAAGTAGCGCCATATTTCGCTGAAGTTTTGAGTTGCGTTCCAGCTGTGTTCGTAGGTGACCTTCTACCACCTGCACTGCGTCCTGATCTACGTTCTGTAGCTGTACCTCCAATATATTATGGGCGTCTTGGAGGGTTTGGAACTGTGTGTGGAGGCGAGCGTTCTCCTCTTCTAGTACCGCAAGGCGGAGCTGTAGTGTCGCTGAGTGCTCTTGCAGGCGTGCGTTTTGTTGCTGGAGCTGAGCGAGGTCGTGTCTGGAACCTTCGTGGGTCATATTGAACTGAAGGCCTCTGAATGGCAGTGCGCACAGCTTCTACAACTCCATATGTTTCTGCCATCAATAAGAGACCTTCCCTGTACTCTGAGTCAACTCCCGCTTCTTCCAACAACTGAGTCATAAGTACTCTGCTGCTCTGTTCAGTGAGTAACTGCTGCGATCGCACTCTTTCCATAATCTGATACAGCCTTCGGAGTTCTGTTGTATATGCTGGAGCTTCAGTGGTCTCTTCTTCATACGCTTCTTCTTCTTCCGGGTGTCCGTGTTGTTGACTTTCCTGAGTGTCACTCCAATGGACATGTCTACCGTCTGTAGACTTTCTTCTTCTTCGTGAGGATGTGCCCTGCTCCTCTGCCTCTGAATAAAACTCCCCATCAGAGAATTGTGTGCTTTGTAGGAATGCTTCGAAATCCTGGGGGTCCAGTCCTTCAGCCTCTCCTGTGGCAGCAAATTCGAATTCAGGTGTGACAGGAGGAGCCGATGGGGTAGGTTGTGTCGTAGTGTCGAATTCCGACCTGGGTATCCTAATGGTAAAGGGAGGTACCGTGCCCTCTCTTAATGGTGATGCCTCAGGAGTAGTCAGGACTTCCCTTGTCTGGACACAAGGGATCGCGCCCCTCATGCGCTTGGACTGATGTGTGGATGTCGTGAGCCTTTTAAACATTTGTAATTGTGCCCAAGTTAAGGCGCGCTCAATGGGGACATCATATGCCAAGCATCGATAAATGATGCGTGTGAGTGCACAGCATCCGTTCACCACTAATTTCCTAGATGCCCGTTTGTTTGCTTCATACAACTGATCTATAATCCACACTGGTAGCTTAATAGGTAACGCACCTGCTTCCGCCAAGTAGAGAGCAAACCAGATCTTCTTGTGTGGTTGCGTGAATCGGTCTTGACCGGGGAAGGCGAAATGTTGCATGCACATTCGGAGAGGGATGGACACATTTGGGGTGAGTGCTGCCATGTCTTTCAGCTTCACTAGTTTCCTGTCCTTCATGTTGGTGGGAACGAGAGCATCCTTTTCTGAGGGTACATGCGTGCCATGCATATTTAAAGCATCGCTCACCAGCTCCACAGTAAGTTCAAACCTCTTCAACTCGTTGTTGCCCAGCAATGAGGGGAGAACAAATGATCCGGGTTGGTCCTTATCTTCATGAGCTTGTAATGTGGAGACCAAATAATAACATCGGAGGAGATCGGGTTTAGGTAGTGGGGCTTCAAAATATTCCGCCAATCCTGCTCGTTGCCATATGGTCTGGAGATCTTCGGTGTTCTGTAAAGTCTCGAACTCCTTGGAGAAAAATTGGAATCGCACCCATGATCTGTCATACTCGCATTTAGACTCCCAGATATACTTGGCCTCACCTAATGGACCGGGCATGCCATTGAACCAATGAGAATTGGCATGAACTCTTTCCGTGATTCCTGTAGGTGGATCTGGCACCGGGAGTTGCTGAAGGTGTAGCATCTCCACTGGTCGTTCAGTCGGGGGCACATCCACGGGTATACTATCCACATCAATTCCCGCAGTAAGTATCCCTACTTGTGAGCCCGAACCTGTCGCTTCTGCCATTTTACTGGTTGCCTTCTGATTCTGTGAGAATATAGAAGCATGTGTTAACATCGTAATGGACAGAATAAATCCGTTGCTGTCCCCGTTACAACATTAACATGAGGCAGATGATGAGTTAGTGGTTAGTAAGTGCACGAAGACAGTGAGTGTAGTTAACGTTTGTGTATTCCTAGGAGACTAATGCCGTTAGTAAGTGGGGTGAATTTACAAATCGGGGTCGGGGGGTTTATTACAGATCTTAGACTGCCAAATGCAGTGGATGGGCTTTGCTTTTGGTTTTGTAGAGACTCTAGAGAGCTGTGTCGGTGTCGCTGTTTGGGAATGGGGCCTTTTAGGGACCCACTTATAAGTGATTACATGCATGCTCATGGGTCTTGGTGTGTTCCTAAGTGTTGAGCACGAGGGAATTCTGGTTGTACTCGTAGATGGGTTACGCTGCATAGGTTGTGGCCTTGGCGTAGCTACTTGTGCCCTCAAGCAAGCCTTAGGCACCCAAATTTGTCTTGATTGTGGGCTTGCCTTCATCGACTTCTTGGGCACCCAAATAGATTTTACTTTAGCAGAAGAATTTCTGAAAGACTTCTTATTAGCGTCGTGTTGTTGGTTACTAATAAGAGGCTCTGCCCGTGTAGTTGACGGTGGTGCACCCGGTCGTTCGCCTTTCCGCACCCACACCTGGTTTATTTTCTGGGACATTCTGCTGCGCAGGTATTTTTGATCTCGGACATAGGTAGTACTCTGCTTCTTCTGCTTGTGATCCGCCTTTGGTTGCTGCCTCCTTCTGGCCTTTGGAAAAGAAGGGAGTTCCGTTGCATCCCTGACTCCTTTTTTGCAAATGTCATTCCTCTGCAACACAGGGTTTTGAACAAGAACAGCATGGTCATCTTCATGTGTACCCCTGGAAGGACCAGGAGTCTGTGCCTTTCCTAGTTCCTTGAGTGCTCCATTGTCTAATTCTACTGTAACTCGACTATGATTGACCCAAACCTGGAGAAGTCCACTTCTTAGGTTTAAGTTAATTGCTTGGTCATAGATCCAATCTTGACCCAAGACTAGAGGTTCAGTGAGATCTTCATCTTGACACACCAGTACTTTAACTGTCATTGCCTCATCATGAATGTAAAGGGGAAGTTCCGCCTCGCCCATGCAAGGGGTTTCCACTCCTCCCAATCCTATAAGATATGCTTCCACAGGATTGACGGTCAATTGTAATTCTTGGCAGTAAGACAATTTAACAGCACTAGTGGCTGCTCCTGAGTCAATCAAGGCTCTTACGGTCCTTGCACTCTTTCCTTGTCCTATATCTAAGGTTACGAAAGGACGTCTATCAATTATCCTATGCGAGCTTGTTCCTGCAACTTCACACATGGCTATGGGAAATCCTTGGTCTGCATAGTCATTCGCTCCAGGCTGATCTCTACCTTGCCTTCGTAATTTCATCCTTCTGATGCGTTCTAAAGCTTCAGCTTGAGCTTCTTCTCGCACTCGCTTTTCTTCCTCTTTGCGTTTCTTAGCAGTGTTGAGTCGACTGAGCATTTCCTCCGTGAGGGGTTCTTGATATAACTTGACTCTGCAACCACTAATATAATTTGGGAGAACATCACCTTCTAATGTGGCCAATTGTACTGCTCCGCTCGTGGAGATCCTATTGATGATCATAGGTCCGTAGCCTCTCTTTTCTAGCTTCCTCGCGTGTTGTTTTAGTGTATAGACTAAGACTATATCTCCTGCTTTCAAGCCCTTATCCTTCACATGGGCATCGAAATATGCCTTCTGTCTCTTCTTGGCTGCATATATCCCTGCAGCGGCTCTCAGTCTTGTTTCTCCTAATCGTTCAAGGTCAAAAATCCTAGAGGAGAGCTCATGACCTGTCCATTCGTGCTCTTGTGCTACTCTCAATGTAGGGATCAGGAAGTCCAAGGGTAGCACAGCATTTTGGCCAAATACCATCTGAAAGGGGGTGGCTTGGAGTACCGTTTTGTAGGCAACTCGGTATGCCCAAACAGCATGGTGTAGCTGTTTGTCCCAATCAGAGCGTTTAGTGTTCACTAACTTTGTCAGTACATTGCATAAGATTTTATTAGTGCTCTCAGCTTGTCCATTAGCTTGAGGGTGATACGGGGCAGACTTTTTGTGTATTACCAAGAATTCTTGGAGTAGATTCTCAATCACTTCGTTCAAGAAATGAGTGCCTCTATCACTTACAAGCTCTATAGGTAGTCCATACCTCGTGAATACATTCTCAAACAAAAACTTGGCAGTTGTTTGAGCATCGTTCTTGGTTGTAGCCTTTACCTCTACCCACTTGGTGAGATAATCTGTTGCAACAATGATGTATTCCGCATGAGAACCTTTAGCTGGGGGATTAATAGGACCTACGAAGTCTATTCCCCACTTAGAGAATGCACGTCCACCCATCATAGGTTTCAGTGGCATCTCATCTTTGCGTATAGGATACTGAGTCCTTTGACAGACATCACACCGTTTCACATAGGTATGTGCATCCATGTGAAGGGTAGGCCACCAAAAGCCCGCAAATAGGATTGCCTTGATCACCCGATCCGGTCCAAAGTGTCCTCCTGCTACACCTTGGTGAGCAGTTTCTAAGATCTTAAGATACTCACTTTCATGGACACACAGTCTCAGGTAACCATCCTTACCGCGCTTGTATAGATTATCACCAACGAGTGAATAATCCTGGGCTTCTTGTTCCAAACTCCTTTTTCTAGCTAGAGTCATGTCTGGAGGGAATGTGTTTGTCCTCAAGAATGATACTAGAGGTTCACTCCAATCTGGCACAATGGATACTTGATAGAGTGTGGCGTGTTCCACTGGTGGTTTAGTGCAACAGATTGGGCATTCCTTGCACAGCTTTTGGACATCCGCTTCCATAGTTGGCCAATGCACTCCGAATCTCTTTAGAGTCTGTAAAGTTCGTTGCTTTGAATGGTGTTGCTCTAGTGCACCTACATGTGCTAGTTGCAACCACTTAGCGTACTCATCCTCTTCTACACAACAAGCCAAGATCCCTTGATCTGTGTGCTTGTACATACTTCCTGCCATGATGTGGTACTTTTGGGCTTTTACAACCTCTCTATTCCGTGTGTTTACCACTGGATGGTTAGGCCCGTATGTCAAAACTGGTACCAATGGCTTAGCCCACTATGGCACCACTTCCAAATTAAACAAGTAAGCATCAGGAAGGTCATCTGACACTCCTTGTGGGGCTTCTCCCGATGTGAGCCTAGAGAGATGATCTGCTCTCAAGTGAGTCCTACCTTTTCTTACCACAACCTCAAAGTCGTATTCCATTAGCAAGAGAAACCATCTCACTAATCTTCCTGTATTGCATGGCTTGTTTACGAGATATAATAATGCCTGATGATCAGTAAAAAATTTAAACTTATTTGCAAGCAAATAGTGTCTAAATTTCTTAACTGCATATACCATGCCTAATCCTTCACGCTCCGTGGTGGTGTAATTCCGTTCAGCCGCATTCAATTGTCTACTGGCATAGGCAATTGGAAGATCCATATTACCTTCACCAGTAGGTTGTGCGAGCACACATCCAATAGCATAATTGGATGCATCAACATGAACATGGAATGGCTTATTCCAATCTGGTGTGGTCAAGATTGGTGCTGAACACAATCTTCGTTTAAGCTCCTGGAAGGAATTCTCACATTCATCAGTCCACTCAAAGTTAGTCAAGAGTCCGTACATGGGCTTTGCGATGACAGCATACATGTGGATGAAACGTCGGTAATACCCACAATGCCCCATGAAAGCTTGTACTTCCTTGACATTCTTTGGCCTAGGTAGCTCTGCTATGGCTCTCACTTTTTCTTCGTCGGTAGATATGCCATTCTTTGACACTATGTGTCCTAGAATCTTGCCTTGCCTGACCATAAAAACGCACTTTTCTGGGTTTAGGCAGACTTGATATTCTCTACATTTGTCAAAGATTTGTCTGAGTTCAGGAATATGGGTTTGTCTAACGTTGGAATGAGCACAGAGATCATCAACATAGACTTCTAAACTCTTCCTTAGGAACTCCTTAAACACATGGCACATCAGCCTCTGGAAGGTAGCTGGTGCGTTGGTAAGCCCAAATGGCATTACTCTAAAAGCAAAAATGCCCCATTCTGTGGCAAAGGCTGTCTTATGCTGATCCTCTGGAGCTATGGCTACTTGATTGTAGCCCGAAAATCCATCAAGGAAGCTGTACACTTCCTTGCCTGCCACTCTTTCTAAGAGATTCTCTGTGATGGGAAGCGGATAGTTATCTCGAATCGTGGCGGCATTAACCTTTTTCAAGTTAATGCACACACGCAGCTTGCCATTCTTCTTGGGCACCACTACGATGGGGGATACCCATTCAGTGTGCTCAATTTCGTAGATAAATCCAGCTTCAACCAGTCTATCTATCTCTTCCTTGATCTTAGCAGCATAATTATCGTTATATGTATAAGGCTTTTGCTTAGAGGGTTTAGCATCTGAGGTCATGGGAATGGTGTGTGAGCATATCTCGGGGTCTACGCCTTTCAAATCCTTGTAACTCCAAGCGAATACATCTCTGTATTCTCTTAGCAAGGCAATCAATTCGTGCTCTTCTTCTTCTGTCAGGTCATGGCCTATATACGTGCATCTCTCCTCTCCTTCTTCTATGGCCACTACTATTTTCCTGGTGGTTTCTTTGTTATCATAGGCCTCTCCTGATTGTGCCTCCCGTTTAGGCATTCTTATCATGACTCTCCTGTCATCTATCTCATACTTCCTAAAATTTTCTGGGACCTCAAACAAAGATTCTTCCTCTTCTGGTAAGGCTTCTCTCTTCTTTCGTTTCTTTCCTTCTTCCTTAGGGGTCATATGCGTTGCTAATCTTACATCATTTGTAACCTCTCCATGCCTCTGGGGTTGAAATTCTATTTCATGGAAGTATTCTTCATCTGATGCAAATGGTGGGTCCATAATGATTGACTCTAGATCGGAGTCACTTGCATCCTCAAATGCATCAAGGCTAGGTTCGCATTCTTCTAAAACTGCCTCTCCCATGATTGGCTCTATGGAGAAGACTGAAATGTCATAGCCATCCTCATCACAGTGAGGTGTCCATTGTTCTTCGTTGATGGCTACGTCCATTGTTGCTAAAATTTCCGCTCAGCCATGGGGTTCAAACTCCTCATCTGGAAAGACTATAGGTGCATAGGCTGGGTCTTGAATGCGTCTATGAGTTTCGTTCGCACCTACCTCTCTGGCTTTCTCTCTCTTCTCTTCTTCTACTGCTACCTTGCACATCCATAAGTGAGTATCTTCATGCATCCATGAGGATCCCGACCCTATGGAATGCACCGATTCTGTATCCTCTTTGGCTCTATGGATGGGATTCCATTGGATAGGAGGGACATCTCTATGAGAATAATCCTTGAGATTGACTTTGGTTGTAACACCTAAGTGCTGCAGGTACAAAGAATTGGTTCCCCAATCCTGTACCACTTGTAACTGTCGCATGAATGGTCTTCCTAAAATCATCTCATAGGCATGATTTTTGCTGAAGTCACATATAGCAAAACTATGCTCGAACTCAACACCACAAGTGGTGAGAGTTATTCCTTCTAGCAATCCTATGGGTTTCTCAATATGACCATCGGCCATTTGCAATTTCATCCTCGTTGGCCTGAGTGCTGGCTTGCCCCAACGCTTCCATAAGGAGGTGGTGGCAATTGCAACTCCTGCACCTGAGTCCAAAATCGCTTTGGTGGTGTACTCCTGGTAGGTGATGGGAAGATAGGTGTTCCCTTCTTCACCTTCACACATATCCCCTATCTTATCCAAGGGAATTTCTGGCACTGTCCTATGGGATCCTACCTGGGCACGAGGTTTTGCTATCTCTGGTACTTGTTTGGCCACATGTTTCCATAATTCAGGTCTAACCTTGAGTAGCTCTTCTAACTTGAGATTACACTGCACGTTAGTGTTCTTCACTACCTCTGTGTTCCTAGGTATGACTGAGTCGTCGTTCCTTACCATGACTGTGGGTGCTCTCATACATGTGGACTTTGCTTCCCATGGGCCTGTGAAGTGGGGTAGCTCTTGTATGGAATTCGACTCAAAGTCTAATCTCTCGTGAGACTGAACACTCTCATGCTCCCCGTAAATAGATGGGATGTCTTGTGGGAATTGGTCGTGTGCATCGTCCACAAGTTCAAAAGGAGGGGCGACCTCGCTTTCGTTATCCCATTTGTCTTCTTGAATCTCTCGTAGGAAGTCTGGTGCAAACCGATTCATAGCAGAAGAAGTGTCTGGCTCCGTAGAATTGGGCGCATAAGCAACCTGTGAAGGAGGGCTGATTCTATTGTTGACTCTCTCCTCGTTCTCGCAAATGGCTGGAGCACAAGCTTCTTGGGGAGGATTACTTATTCTATTACTTTTCCGAACAGGCTCACACATTCCCTGAGAAGGAATGTAGGCAACCTGTGGAGGTACTTGAGCTTTCGAGGGAGGCTCATCTGCCTTTTGGGGGGGAAGATAAGCTTCTTGAGGAGGCCCACGGGCTTCCTGAAGAGGTTGGCTTACCCGTTCTCTTGCCCTTTCCTTTCTTTGAGGGGTAGGTTCCTTTTCTGGCTGTGCTATTGGCCTCTCTATTCTTTCTAAGGAGGGGAAGTTGTTCGGTTTAGGGGCATTGGCCACATACACTTCTGATTGGGAATGATTCCTGTTTTTGCTTGCTTTTTCTTGGTCTTGATTTTTTTCTTCCTTGTCAGATCTTGCAATTATCCTCTCTAACTTCTCTAGGAATCCATCCAAATGTAATTGCGTTTTGGCTGAACCCGAGTAATTGAAAAGGCGACTCGCTTCAAACATAGTCTGAGCCAGCGCGACCATTTTCGCGCACAGTTTGGTTCTTTCTATCTCTAGGTCAGCTCTAGGATAGCACTTGTCATGATCCGTGACGTTTGGCCCTTCTTGGATTCTGGCCTGATATGCCTTAAGCATCATGTCTATGTCTTCGGGAGTGGGATCAGCTAATACTGATCCTGTTTGGGGTGGTGGGTGGGTTACGTGGGGTGTCTTAGAGGGTGAAGGGATGGAGGGTGATGGGGATGGTAGCGGTGGGAATGTGTGAGAATGCGGTTGAGATGTGATCTCTATGATTTTAGCCTTGGTTTCTCGTAGACTTTCCTCAAGTTCACTCATCTTCTTTGCCCATTTCCTTTTCATACGTTCGCGGCTATCTTTCCAAGCTCTTGTTCTCTTTTTATTTTGGCTCTCAGTATCGCTAGCATCTGGGCTCTTTTCCTGGCCTACCCCTTGGTTTTGCTGCAAAGCTTGAGCTCGAGTGACTACCTGTACTGGTGCAGTGGAAGTGACACTTCCTGAGGAGTCTACCACTAACCCAACAACGTTGATAGGGGTGATTTTAGGCATGCTATTGGGGTTCTTAGGGCAATCTCGTAAGAGATGCTCTTTTCCGCAGTCTTGGCAAAAGCCTTGGATAGTCACGGACTGAGGTTGTGTGGGCGGAGGCAAGGGACAATCACGAATGAAGTGATCCCCCTGACATCGGTAGCATGGTCCTCTAGGAATTGGTGGTCGTACCTGCCTAGGTTGAGGCCTAGAGTTGGGGTTTGCATACATGACGTTCGTGTAATCTGACTCCCAACTAGGTTCATTTGCCTCTTCGCTATAATAGGACTCACCATGCTCAGGAGACTGCATGTAGTAGGCCTGGGGACTATCGACATGTGTAGAATCAAAGCTATGGTCACTTGGGTCACTTTCCGAGATCAATGGGGTTACTGGTACTATGGCCCTATTCAGGTTTTCTTCTGCAACAGCATACTTTACTGGAATCACGTTAGCGGGGTTTGGGGGCTGTTGAGCTAGTACCGGTTGGGGTCTCTGTTGGGCCTGATATTGTGGTTGGTAGGTTTGTTGGGGTCTAGCATATTGTGGTGGTGGATTTTGGTTTTGGTATCTGCCTTGTTGGTAGGGTTGCGGGTAGGGTTGCCTAACCGTCTGCTTGTTGTATGGGCAATCTTGTGCGGTGTGGTTGGTGTATCTCCGTTCTATGGTGCAGTACTGGCTACTAGGGTTTGCTTGGGGTTGAGCCATAATAGGGCAGACATTCGCCATGTGGTCACCACCGCATGTATAGCATCTTTTCACTGGGGCAAACCTTGGGATTTGTTTGCTAGTTACTCCTAATTTCTGGGCCACTTTCTCTGCGAGTTCCTCAATTGATGTGGATTGTGTGGAAGAGTGACTAGATGCACTGTCTGAATCTTTGTAAATTTTGGACAGCTCTAGCTCTTCTCCTAGGTTATCTTCAATGTCAATGCATATACGTACACATTCTTCTATAGTCCTAGGGTCTTTCAGATACACGTAGGATCTCAATTTTGGACTCAGCAGTCCATCAAGGAATAAGGCTACTTGTTTAGCAGATGTGGGTAGCTCCGAAATAGGGCACGTTTCAAGATATTGTCTAAATCTTCTTCCTGCAAGTCTCACAGTCTCTTGAGGGGTTTGCTTGAAGCTGTGAATCAGTGAGGAGGTGTTGTGCCTTATGCCACTCTTAGAGAACTCTACAATGAATGCCTCTAGGAGTTGGTCTATGCTCCTAAACTGACGCTCATCTAATGGCTGAAACCATGTAAGTGCTGTGTTCCGAAGGGTTAGACCGAAGGCATTGTACTGCGTGAACAGATCTTCCACTTGTTCAGCTCTCAGGACTTGCTTGAACTCCGCCACATGATCATAGGGATCTCCTGTGCCGTCAAAGTAATTCTTCATGGACTTAACTAGCTGGGTGGGTCTCAAAGTTCTTGTGTGCTCTCTAGGTCTCGGCAGAGGGAATCCATCTACATTTCTTTGGTTCCTGTGGGCTCTATGCATCTCGGTTTCTACCCTATTCGTCTCTGTTCTCGTTCTTTCTCTGCCCACTGGGTTGGCAAAACTTACTTCCGGTCTATCTCTACTTCTGTCTCTTTGCGTACCATGAGCTTGGGAAGTTCCAGCCCCAGGGTGACCATAGGATACATTTGATCTTGGTTGGGGGAAAATGAATTCGCCTTTCCAAGTGTAAGCATGCCTATCATTTTCTATCACCACAAAGATCCTCTCCGAAGTGTGGTCTAAGTAGGTTACTCTTCCTGGGCTATCTGGATCCTTAAACTCATAGATCATGATTGTTCCTATATCAATTGGGTGATCCGGTTTATACCTCCAAAAGGCTTCGTCCGTTTCTCGATTAAGAAGCAAATCTATGCACTTGTTATCTTGGGGGACCCACTCAGGCGTGATAATCCTAGTGAGAACTGATTTACCTCGAGGGGTTCTAGGTTCCACTCCCATGTTTCCTTGTTCCAAGTCACCTAAGTCCGTTTCTGAAATTACATTTCCAAATTCATCTGTCCTATCTGGATGACTGGTGACTACGTATATGGTTCCTTCCTTGTCCAGGTATGCACCGTTTTCGAACTTGACAGCTGGGTGCTCTAGTCCTATGGATTGGTCAGGGTTTTTAATCTGGACCACAGATCTTCCTAGGCCGTCCTCATAGATGCTAGCACCTAATCGGTTGGTCCTAAGGTATTCCAACTGTGTTTTGTAAGGGCCTTCTACCCTGTACAAGTAAGGCACACCTGAACTTCCCGTAGGTCTGTCCATGCCTTGAGACATCTCTGACTCACTGGTATCAGAGCTAGGGTAATGAGAGTGGCGACTCAACTGCTGGGCCCAAGACCTTGCAGTGTGGTTGACACTAGCCTCTGAAGACCTAAGGCTTTGTCTTTCTCTTGCTAGGTGTCGTCCTGATCTAAGGTTCATATGCCTAACTGATTAGCCCCAAATTTTTCCCAGAGTACAACCTCGTTGCCGATCAATTGGTACCAGTCACTTGATTCTTTTTAGTTATTCCTCGTGTTTAAAGTCTTATCTGTTATTACGTCGTCAGGAATACTTGAATGTTCTTCGTACTTCCAGGTTGATCGTTCCACGTTAGGTTCTTTCCTTTATGTTGTCGACAG
Organism: Ceratopteris richardii; assembly: GCA_020310875.1. Classification (NCBI taxonomy): domain Eukaryota; kingdom Viridiplantae; phylum Streptophyta; class Polypodiopsida; order Polypodiales; family Pteridaceae; genus Ceratopteris; species Ceratopteris richardii. Next base: position 65,864,188 of record CM035435.1, read on the forward strand.
TGCAGAGATTAAGTTTTTAGCTTGAACTTGAGTTTTTAGGTAGTCTTCAACTTGATAGTGGCCTATCGTCGCCCTGACTTACTCCTACTTCTAATCGTTCTTAGCCTAAGCTAGGAATTGATGAAGAGGAGTTGAGAATATTCCGACCTTTCTTGCCGAACCTTGCTCCTTAGTGCTCGAGAAGTTGATTCTCAAGCGTGCGCCACACCGTTGCTTGGATACTCTCAGTTGCTTCTCAATAGGCCTGCATAAATCCCAAGATTAGCTCCAAGTAGACCTTCAATTGACAGACAATTTATTTCAGACACTTTTTTAATGACCCTTGTTCCCCCTTTTGCATTGTTAGAAATTTACTCTAGAGCTCCCTTGGTGTTCCTACCCCTCAGTGTGTCAACTTCCAAATATCCTATCTGAAAATCAACGCGTTATTCTTATAAAAAACAGTTGAGGGCGTGTAGTATATGTCACGAGCTTTCCGACAAGCCCTAGAGCTCAGAAAATGGATTTCGTATGAAAAAGTTATGACCGTTCAGGGTTTAGGGGGTTAACTAGACAAACAGACCTTTCGGGGGTTTTAATGCATTTTCTAAGGCCTTCGTAAGTAGATGAGTACATGAAAGTGCAATTATGCCCAAAATTTAGCCTAAATTTCCAAAAATTCACTCCTTAATTTTTTGCCGAAAATGCCTGTCTATCGCGATAGACGGTGTCTGTCGCGATAGACACAATCTATCGTGGGGGCTGTCTGTCGCGATAGACGGTGTCTGTCGCCATAGACAGTGTCTATCGTGGATTTCTGTCTGTCGCGATAGACGGTGTCTGTCACGATAGACGCTATCTATCGTGGATTTCTGTCTGTCGCGATAGACGGTGTCTGTCGCGATAGACGCAATCTATCGTGGATTTCTGTCTGTCGCGATAGACGGTGTCTGTCGCGATAGACGCAATCTATCGTGGATTTCTGTCTGTCGCGATAGACGGTGTCTGTCGCGATAGACGGTATCTGTCGCGGAATTCTGTCTGTCGCGATAGACGGTGTCTGTCGCGATAGACGGTATCTGTCGCGGATTTCTGTCTGTCGCGATAGACGGTATCTGTCGTGAGTCTCTGTCTGTCGCGATAGACGGTGTCTGTCGCGATAGACAGTGTCTGTCGCGATAGACTGAAAAAATGCAAATTTTTGAAAAACTTCTAGTGATCTAGAGTGCCCTCAAGGTGTAGGTTACAATGATAAACATGCATTCACAAAATGTTAAGATTTTCTGTCTGTCGCGATAGACAGAGGCTGTCGTCCCGGGACCTGTGCAGAGCCTGTCGTACCTGCGCACACTGCTGGGGATGATGGTACAGCAAAAAACCTGCAAAATAGCTCAGAAAACATGCAAAAACAGCACATGCAAGTTCGCTCTCTCGCTCTCTCTCACAAGTGAAATGAGGGAAATGAGGTGGAGGTGGGGATATAGTCAAAAAACTGAAATTTTCGCGATGATGGAGATGGACGTGGGAGATGGTGATGATGATGATGGTGAAGAACGTAAAAGAAAATCGATGAGAGTACCTACAACTCCAACGCGTCAACTCTACGTCTTACCATCACACGCTCGTCCTCAAAGCTCGATCCCCGGCAACGGCGCCAAAATTTGGTGTAGCTCAGTGATGAGTAGCACCTCCTTTAATGTCAATCCGGGAAGACGTGAGGATGGTATGAAGACCTCGAGCAAGTGGCGGCACAAGTGCGTGAGTGAGAAGCACACTAGCATGCACACACATACACACACACGCGCACACACGGTAAGACAAAGACTGAGAATCAATGGAGCTTTTAGATTACTTTCAAAATGCTCTTACAAGTTTGTTTCAATTACAGTCTAACCTCAAAAATGAGCTCTCTAGCTCTTTTTATAGTTTTTGACTAGCTTTGTCCCTGTCCAGACCTAGTGTCCGGCCTAGTTAAAAATTAGGTTCCAGGGCTTATTTGAGGGCTCAAACGAAGTCTAAAAATTATGAAAATTGGTACGAGGGTACTTCTAATACTCCTCAAGCTCGAGGACTCCTCGGCTTGCACAAAATGGAGTCTAATCTACCAAAAACGGGATTTACAATGTTTGTGTAGTGATTAAAATCACTTGAGTTGTACATAATCTATGGGAAAAATGATCTGGCCTTGTTGCCGTATTGTGCATGACTCCTTTGTTGCTTTGTATGCCAACACTTAAGAAAGCAAACAAACCTAAGATGCTCTTGGAGATATTTGTTAAAGCATTATCAGACATACCAGGTCATAGGAGAATCCCCCTACTCAAGACCACACTAGGGTTGATGCAGGGAACGGAAGTTTACATGTACTAATAATGTTGCTCATTGAAAGAGTTTAAGTGAATTTGAGAATTGTAGAAAGCTATACAAGTGGAAAAGCAATGGAAGTACAGAGTTGGATAACATAAATTACCTTGAGGACTTTTGTTTAGAGCTTTATGAAATTATGACATGTGCTGCTGCTCTTGTTCATTACTAAGGGAATCTCAATCATCTATCTTAGTGGATTCGTGGAAACTAGTTGGAGTATAGTACTATTTCTTGCAAAATAGTTGAGGTCCAGTTACTTTTTTACTTCCTAATAATGATGGATAATTTGGAGAGGAAGGATAATTTGAAGGTTGTTCTAGTTGGCTTGCTGGAAGAAACACTTTCAATCGCTCAGAAGCTAAGCACTAGTCCTTGGGAGAAAAGAAAGTCACTGTTGAGAACAATGGAAACATGTTTGGAAAGATGCAGGAAGCCTCATGGAATCTACTACAACTCTTTTATCACCTACCTTTTTTGTAGAAGTTGTTATAAAGGTACTGAAGTCAAGAGATGAGAATATCAGAGTAAGGTCACTCTATCATGTTGCAGAGAAGATGAAGTGTCTTGGGTTAGTGAAGAATTTCTAGATGGAGGGAGATTCTTATTTGCAAAACTAGGTGCCTATGAAAACCCTATGGAAACAATTGGTGAAGTTCTCAATGATACACAACAAGAAGCAGAGATACTTTTGACAGTTTTTAGCATTGCATGAGCAACTTGCAGAGAGATAACCGAGTAGAGGCAGTTGGCTACAATCTCTCCATGAGGATGAATCATTGTCAATAGATTAAAGGAAGAAGGTTGTCATTGATCTTGAAATCCTAAATACTTTGGGGGTATTGATAACGAGCATGGGTTCTTAAGTTCCATGAATGAATTGCTTCTGATCATCAATATAACTCTATTTCAAGGTGAATAGGTAAAAACAACAAGGAAATTATCAGTCGAACATACATTTTCCTTGGGGCTATAGGACCAATTCAGTGAGTGTAGATTAAAGGAAACATCTTTATTGCAACTCATATGGTTGCTACAACCACTGTTAATGTACCATATAAAATTTGTTTCACTTGATACATACATCATAAGAAAGTTCTCATTTGTTGATTTTGTTGAAGTACTAGCATAATTACCTTGGTTTCTTTTGTTTCCTTGATTGTCTCCTCCTTTGGACCAACAATCTCTTGCATAATGACCTGGTTTTCCACAACTATAGCATTATCCATTGGATGCTTCTATTCCATTTGATCTTCCTCCTCTTCCTCTACTCCTTCCTCTTCCTTTTGATCCATATCTTTGTTTGGAGCCTTCTTGGTTGCTTGAGCTTGAGTTTGACCTTTCTCTCCCTCTACCTTGGGATTTTTGTCCACCTCTTTTCCCCTTACCTCTACTTGCATATAAAAGTTGGGCTTGGTTGCCCTTTGATTGTGAATCTGTTTGGATCATCTCCTTGGCCACCATCAATGTGACTAATTGATCAAATTCTAGTAGGGAATCCTTCACATAAACTGATGTGGTGAATGCATTCCACCTTTCATCCTCTCTCAAGCCATTGAGAGTGTGCACAACCAGATTGTCATCTTCGATTTGGGTCCCAATTGTGCCTAGGGCATCTGCAAGCTCCTTGACCTTCAAAATGTACTCATTTATCTTAGTACTTGGTGCTTTCCTAAGATTATTCAGCTCATTCTTGAGCTGAATCTTCCTTGCCTTGGTTGATGGAGAGTACAATCTCTCCAAGGTCTTCCAGTCCTTCTTCGATGTGTCCAAGTCTTGTATATGCCCTATCATGCTATTGCTTATGTGTTGGGATAGAATGAATATGACCTTCCTATCATTTTCTATCCATTCATTAAGTGCCTTGACCTATTCTTGAAGTGGTGGATCATGTACATGAGGCATTGGCTTTGTGCTGCTCACTAATCCCCATAATCCTTTGCCCATAGGGTAGTTGCTAACCCTAAATTTCCATGGTTGATAATTGCCTTTCTCTAATTTCTCTATTTGTGCATTATACTCAACCATAATAAGCTCTAAGATGCTCTTGTAGCTTCTCCTCAATTATTTTTATGCTTTAGAAGGTGTGGATAATATCTTTTGATAGCTTCTCCCTTGCTAACCTTTGACTAGTTGAGATCTCGATCGATGTAGCCTCTTTTGATGTCTTCTTGTTTTGATAACTCCTCCTTGTGCTTCCACGAGTTGTCTTGATCCCTTCAAGTCTTCAATATGATGTCCAATGATATCTCCAAGCCTTCGAAATGCTCTGATACTCCTAATGGGGGATGATTCTAACACCCCAATGCAACAATGGAAGATGGCTACCCTCCACTAGGTCCACAAGCAGTGATATGTGCTCACTGTTCTGACTTTTACTTTGAATCTGTATTGAAACTAAAAACGATTTTTTTTGCACTTAAAATAGACTATGAGAGCTATCTAAAAAGATCTAAATCATCCCAAATGGATATTCCAACTAGGAGACCAATCCTCTTCAAAACAAGCTACCTATTTGCAACACTTTGCCTATGTGCAGAGATATAGCTTCACAAACTTGGAAATTTCTCACAACTCACTTAGTCAAAGAACTTAAAACTTTGGCAAACTTTGGGGCACTATATGAGATACCAAATGCAGCTTGAAATCAATGAAAATGAGTATAATCAGAGAACAAAAAATGCTCCACAATCTGGTACAATAAGATTTGGAAAAGCCTAACTAGACCTCTAGATAGAGAGGAGAAAAATCATGAGAAAACGAGGTAAGCAAGGGGCTGCTTGTTGGAGTTTATGACCAATAAAATGAGTGGGAAACTCATAGAATGCATAAAATTCAAGAAACAAAGGTGGGATGGTGGTTATATAGAGTTTGAATTTGATTGCATTTGGTGGTGTTTCTAACTTGATTCCATGACTTTGGGTCCTCCTTTTGGATTGGTCCACTTGAAGAAACTCGTGGATGAGTCCTTTTGCATGGTTGAGACTTGATTTTCAACAATACATACATACATACATACATACATACATACATACATACATACATACATACATACATACATACATACATACATACATACATACATACATACATACATACATACATACATACATACATACATACATATGTACATAGATAGATACATACATACATACATACATACATACATACATACATACATACATACATACATACATACATATGTACATAGATACATACGTACATATGTACTTACATACATACGTACATACGTACATACGTACATACATAAATACATACATACATACATACATACATACATACATACATACATATACATACATACATACATACATACATACATACATACATACATACATACATACATACATACATACATACATACATACATACATACATACATGCTTACTTACTTATGCACGTACATATTGAGAGGGGCATTAAGGAAATGACCTCTAACACTTCCTCATTGCTCAACTCATAAATAGAGAATGGACTTGAAGATCGGGGACACGAGAATCCTACAAAAGCATTTGAATAAAAAACATAGATGGCATTGCCAAGTCTATAGCGGTCCATGCTACCTTGCACACAAATACAATGACACTCTTAGGGTGGTGGCAATCCATGCTAGCCTCTTAGTACACTTAAACACAATCAACACAAAGGTACTCTTAAGGCAGGGATGATCCACACCACCCTCTTAGCATACACTTAAACACAAACAATACAAAAGTACTCTTAATGCAAGGGTCGTCTCAGCCGGCCTCTTAGCACCAATACACTTAAATACAAACAACACAAAGGTACTCTTAAGGCAGGGACGATCTATGCCACCCTCTTAGCACCAACACATAGAAACAGTAAACACTCACAAGAAATAGTTTCTCACTTACAAGAGGATCCAAGTATTTCCACACCATAAAATTGTTGGTGCAATGAAACTCAAGCCTACATACTTGATTATTACTTATGCTTAACTTATTGGCAAACCTTTGGAAGGCTCCATATGTTCAACCTCTTGTAAACTCACTTCACATTTACTTTTGTAAAAGTGGATTGTATCCACGTGGAGTTAGTAGGAGCTAAATGACTAATCATTCTGGTTCTTGAATTAAGAGAGAATCTATCCTAGATGTTAGCACTCACCTTTTAGGTGGAAGTTTGAATTTGAATTCAAACATTGGCTCCAAACTTGACTATAAAAAGAGGATAAAAAAGACCCACATGTATCTCGAGGTTCAGAGATCATTTTGATGTACTCTCATTGCAGAAAGGGGCTCATCTCATAGCTCACTCACTTCTTACTCATTGAGCAATGGTTGATTTCCAATGACATTGTATTTGTATATGCTTTAATACATATATGATCATTACATTCTCATGTCACTTCTCTGTCATAACTCCATCACAATAGTGATCTTGTCAGAGCTTGTTCTCTGTGTATAGTTGATCATTTCCCATGATTTAAGGCATGGTAGATTCAGCATAGTGTCTACTTCAATCGTACAAAGTTTCATTAGTAATGCTTCTCACAATCGTCAGATATTAAACCATCTTTGCTCACTGGTCTATTGACTATCAAGGCCCGTAAATGTCCGGATGCTTGTTTGATTTGCTAAACACATTTCTTTGCATGTAGTCCATCATTTTGATGAAATTACTCATGATTGGTATCTTGTTAAGCTAATTAGAGTTCCCCAAAAGCAATTTAGTCAATTGTTGATGTGCTCAGAGAATGGTTCGAAACACTAAACATGTGTGTGAACTAAAATAGCAAGTTTTGGATCTTGGATTATCTTCCTACGTATCTGTTTTGCTCTTACCATTAGTGGATCATCTTCCAAGCTACATATATGATTATTTGTGTTCGTTAGCAATCTAAAGAGGCCCATTACACTCTCCAGCCATCATTCTCAGCAGGTGTGAAGTAGGATTTAGCTAAACCACTGCATCTTTTATGACTATCCACCATCTCCTCAACAGTGGTATCAGAGCAACAACAATCAAGATGGGAGATGGATTTCCATGCTTCATTGACAAATTGGACAGGAACAACTACTCAACATGGTCACTAAGGATGCAAGCATACCTTCAAGGGAGAAGTCTATATGGATACATGTCAGAAGATGAAGAAATGCCACTCTTTAGGAGCAAGCATCAACCAACAAAGGAAGAGCAAGAGAGGCTAACCACATGGTGTGCAAAGGATTCTCTTGCCGGTCATATTTACTAAACTCAATCTCTTATTTCTTGTTACCACATGTTAGAAATTGCAAAACCTCCCAAGAGACTTGGGAAGTGCTTTCATCATATTTCTCCTCAAACACAAGAGCTAGGAAGAATCGGTTGTGGATGGAATTCACAACCCTAAAGAAACAACCAAAGCAAGGAGTGGTTGATTATGTAACCAAAATGAAAGATGTGCTTGACCAACTTGCATGCATTGGAGAGGAGATAGAGGAAGACCACATAGTGAGGCAAATCATCAATGGAATTAAAGCTGATGACAAGTGGGAGTCCTTCACGACAATAATGGATCTCTACATGGATATGCAAATACCTGATCTCAACACCTTGATGGGGCAACTCTTCACCCACGAAACAAAGCTCAACAGAAATGGTGAAAACTCAAGAGGTAACCAATCTTCTGCCCTTTATACAGATAAGAATAAAGCTAAGGATAAAAGTAAAAGCAAGAAATAGGAAGAAGAGGCTAGAACCTCTCAAGCTAATTATGCGGGAAGAGGAAGAGGTTCTAGAGGAAGGGGTAGAGGAGGAAAGCAAGGTAGGGGGAGACCCTACAAAAACTCACCATGCAACATTTGTGGTCTTAACAACCACACTACAAAAGAATCTTTCAAGGATACAAGGAACCAAAGGGGAAGAGGATACCATAGAGGCAACTATGGACAATCAAGAGGGAGATACAACAATGGTGGAGGCAACTACAACCATAACTACAATCAAGGCTACAACAAAAATAATTATCAAGGGAACTTTAGAGGAAGAAGGGACTACAACAACTATGCTGAAGATCAAGAAGACTCTCTACTCATCATGAACATGACATCCAAGCAAGGTAAAGATGATGAGCATCATTTTTACATTGATTCAGGTTTTTCCAATCATGTGGCTGGAAATGTAGCTCTTGACCTTGGAGAACCCAAGGGGAAGCATGAAGTACAAACACATGATGACACTAAACACTGAGTCAAGAAAATTGGAAATGTCAAAACACCTGATGGTAGTATGAACCTTTTGAGCAAAGTTCTGTATGTGCCTAACCAAAAACCAAATTAGTGTTGGGCAGATTGTTGAGAAAGGGTTACAGGTTAGATTCACTAAGCATGGGGCATCTGTGGAAGACCCCCAACAAGGCTTCAAAAGGATTTCCAAAGGTGAGAAGTCAGGTAGACTATTCACATTTGAAATTGAAGACACAAGAAACATAGCTCTATTCAGTTATAGAGACCAAACTTTATCTGAGTTAGAAATGTGGCACAAATGGCTATGACACATATGAGAAAGAACTCTGAAGCAAATTTGGAGGGATCAAAGTGTGCTTGGCATTTCCAATGTGACCAAGTAGCATATGATATACAAATGTGGAGCATGCCAATTTGGCAAAGCTCACATGTGACCATTCAATAGGAAAGGATACATCCATGAAGACTATTTTGGTGCTTGTACACACTGATGTGTGAGGTCCTAGCAAAGATCCATACATCTCAGGTTCAAGGTGCTATGTTTCATTTATTGATGATTATAGTAGATGGAAAATCCTTTATTTCATGAAGCATAAGGATGAGGTATTTACATGTTTCAAGAAGTATTTGGCACTAGCTGAAAACTAAACAAGAAGGATCTTGGAGAGGATCAGATCTGATGGAGGTGGTGAGTACTTTCATATGAGTTTGATCTATTTCTAGAGGACAGAGGCATAAAGAGGGAAACAATAACCAAGTACACTCCTGAATTGAATGGAGTGGTAGAGAGAAGGAACATGTTAATTGTTGAAGCTGATAGGTCTATGTCGAATGAGAAAAAGTTACCTAATTATTTATGGGTAGAGGCTGTATCCACGGACACCTACTTGGTCAATAGGAGTCCATCCAAATCATTGGATGGTATGACACCCTATGAAGCATGGAATGGAAGGAGACCCTCATTGGACCACTCCAAAATATTTGGGTGCATTGCCTATGCACACATCCCATCACAAATCAGAGGGAAACTTGACCCTAAGAGTGAGAAATGTATATTTATTTGGTATGATCAGAACCAAAAGGGGTATAGACTGTACAATCCCACTAACAAGGCATTTAAGGTTAGTATGGATGTAGTGTTTGATGAGAGTAATTCATGGTTTGAAGATGATTCCAGGAAAGTCAGTTTGCCTTATGATTTGGAAAATGATTTTCCAACCCTCACTAAAGAAGATAAACACTTAGCAAAAGACATCAACTCAGAGGATGAAGAGTAGATTGAACTCAAGGTTTGGAAGTCAAGAGGCAAATACAAACTCAAGAAATTAGAAGAAATACTTGAGTCTTCAAATCAAGCATTAAGGAGATCACAAAGAGAAAGTAAAAAGCACATAAGGTATGGATATGATACATCTTTAGTCACAAAACATTCTGTGTACATCACCAAAGACTCTATGGCAAAAGAGCCTTCTTCATTTGAAGAGGCTAGGAAGAAGAAAGAATGGAGAGAAGCCATGAAGGAAGAGGTGGAAGCATTGTAGGAAAATCACACTTGGGATCTAGTTCCCAAGAAGCCAGATATGAAGGTAATTGGTTCAAGGTGAATATACAAAATACAAAAGAACTCTGATGGCTCTATAAATAGGTACACGACAATGCTAGTGGCAAAGGGATTTGCCCAAACACATGGAGTAGACTATGAAGAAACATTTTCACCTGTGGCAAAGGTGCCAACAATTAGGGTATTGGTAAGTCTTGTTGCTTCTAAAAATTGGAATTTATATTAGTTAGATGTCAAGAATGCATTCTTGAATGGATGGATATCATAAGAAGTGTATATGGCACAACCACTAGGGTTTGAAGATGAAGAAAAAGTAGGTTATGTATGCAAACTTAGGAAGGCACTCCATGGTCTCAAGCAAGCTCCTATAACTTGGAACCATAGGCTTGTTACTTACTTGTAGGACCAAGGCTTTGTGACAAGCAAGGCAGATCCTTCTCTATTTGTTAAGAAGAACAAATCAAAAGTTATTTACTTATATGTCTATGTAGATGACATCATCAATATTATAGGAAATGATTATGATGGTATCAAGCAGGTCAAGGCTCAATTAATGAATGAATTAAAAATTAGTGATCTAGGTTTGTCAACATACTTTCTCAGCTTAGAGCTTGTGTATACAGATTCAGGTATATTCATCACACAAAGGAAGTACATACATGATATGTTAGTAAAGTTTAAGATGGAGAACACTAAAGTTGCAGGTATTCATATGGAGCTCAATGATAAGCTAAGTTCACTTGAAGGTGAACTACTTGATGATGCTACACGTTATCAACAATGGGAAGACTCAATTATGCTACTCTAACAAGAGTGGACATTACCTATGCAGTAAGTACATTGAGTCAGTTTATGCATGCACCTAGGAAGCTCCATATGGAAGCTGCAAAGAGGGTATGTAAAGGTCCATTCTTTTGCTACTGCTCTTCGAACATTTTCATAAGCTTCGTGTGGGCTTTCGACACACAGAGATCATTGTGTTCTCTCCAGCCAACCGTCGAGCTCTAATAATCCTTTCATAGTGAGTCACTTTTCTCATCAGTGACTCCTTAATTAATACCCATAGGTTCCTTGTGGCATTCTCCTCTCAAAATAGGTTCAGACCATGAAGACCTTAAACTAATGTGACATTTCCTTCCCCTTGAAAGCATTTTCGTCCTTGAAAATGTAAATGAAATGTCCGTAAAGATAGAAGAAAGTGCTCGGACACCCCTGAATCCCATGTACTCTATGTACATGGTCATCTCTGTGTGTTGTTTCCCCATATCCTTCCCCTTAAGAAGCCTCATGAGAGATCATCTCAAAGTTGGGAAACCGTCTCAGTGGTGCCTACTATCTCCCATATACACTCAAGTTCCAGACTATCACTCCCATCTCAGAATGACCTAAGTCCATGTGATGTTTACTCTATGGAGTAATAGTAAGAAAAGTAAGTGTAAGGTGCCAAGCTTATAGGCTTGACCATATCATAATGGAGATAGTAAACCATAGAATCCTATAAAATATAGAACAAAGTTCCATAACAAGTGACTCCAAACCCGTCTAAGACTAAATGATAGATTGCCCTCATAACACTCCATGTCTTCCTAACCTTGAGTGTATTCACAAGTAATAGTTTAATCTAAACTACTTGTGAACTATGCAAATCCACCATCCGGCTCATATATCAGAGTTTCTTGGTAGTAACATGCAATCTCTACATTTCACCAATGAAGAAGTCTATGGTTTGTCATTCTTTACAATTGGACTAAATTCTATTGGAAGAGCATCTATTGGCACTAGTGCAAACTCTAATTTTTGTCTTCCATGTAGTTTTCCATATGAATGTAGAAAGCATTCCCTTTGAGATTCAGATAATCCCTAAGTACTCATCCTCCTAACTAATGCTCACACATCATCCTCATGATGAAGCGTCAACTAAGAGTTTGGTATCCCAATAGATTAGATATCTCTTTGTCTCCTAGAAACTCTAAAGAGAGGTATCATTAAACTAATTCCAGTCTCACTAATGTCAATAACTAGATAATCTCATCTAGTCAACGACCATCACTAGAAATAAACAAAACTATTACTCTCTAGAGTCTCCATGTGGAACTCTATCTAACCAATATGATTACCTAGTCTCCCTCTTGTATGTGATAGAAGAGTGCCACTCCTATCTAGACAATCTAAAAGTGAGAAAGTGAAAATCTCTCTCTCTATTCAATCTCTTCTAAGGAAAAGAGCTCTAGTAGTGGAACCTATTCCACTTTCCCTTTCCCTTTGAAAGAGATTCCCTATGAATTCATTTGATCTACCCCTCCATAACTGAGAAGACATATATAAGTTCTCTATACTTTTTGCTCCCCAAAATAGTGGAGAATCATACTCCCATGTGAAGGAAAATTACATTGAAAAGTAGAGGAAATGAATTCCTTCTTTGAAATATAGACTAAGAGATGTTTCCTAAACACCTCTTCTCTCTAACAAAAAACATAAACATGTTTTCCTTTCCTTCTTTCTCTCTCAAAGAGTAGGAGCTAAAGTGAGACCACTGAACTAAAGTGAGATCTCTCATGGATCTCTGAGCTGATTCCCACTTTCTCCTTTCCTTAAAAGAGAAACTCATGAATTTATTTAGTCCTCTCTTCCATAAGTAATGCATAATCCCTCATTACATATATTCCTATGAAGATGGAGAACGAATCTCCCCTGACTAATGAAGGTGTATGTGGTGAAGAGTGGAGAATTCCTAACAAGGGTCAAATCCCTTCGCTAAAATGGTCAGCAATGATATGACATGATACCATAAACACAGGTGTATCCATACTAACGAGCTATCTATGCTAACCATACTCTATGCATGGATCTATACGATCCACTCAAACTCATGGAATTATCCTTCCTAAAAACATCAAATTGAGTATGTGATATCCATGGCGATAAAATCACCTATCACATTCTCTAATGGAAGAATAAATCTTCCCTAAACTATGAAGGATAGCTCCCAATCCTAAGGAGATGTGCTCTCCTATGATCTAGTGAGACATGATGACATGAATGATGAGTCCTTTTCTCCCTGGCCATAGACGAAGAGTGCTCAAAGGGAAGTCATTTCCACCGTCCCATACTAGTGAAAACTTCTTCCAATTCATAGTGTCATACCTGCACTAAACCGAATATATATTCCACATATATATGATGGAATATATAAGTGGACTCTAACGAATCCCATATCCTCAATGATGTCGGTGGACTCAAATGAGTCCCATGTCCTCGAACTAGTTAGTTTGGTTCTAGTCAATATGTGACAATGGATATAGCTTTCTGTTCCAAACCAACTTGTTCCTAGGTACCAAGACTAAGCCTAGGAACCTCTCTGTAGATCCCGATATGCATATATGTATTGGGTACCCCAACTATTTCTTACTAAGGGATCTATGCTCTAAATCATAGAGCTAGTGCCATACCTCTGGCCTTCCTAACCATCACTCGAATCACATAACACCCGTCGATGCTGTCTCATGAAACCCATCTCTGTGATCCCATCTAATTGGTTTCCTTAGTAGTGTAGCCAAAATGCTTCACTACTTGGCCAATCGATGTGCATGAGTGAAACTAGTCACTTATTGGGTATTCCTAATAATACCCCATAGTCTCCTAATCATACTGTGAGACTCTTGTGAAGATAAGTAAATCTTCACTTGTTTGGAGAGTATTATATATGTATCTCCCGTACCTATATGCAACTTCCTAAAACCTATAGGATTGCTTGTGCGCATTACTAATGGTGAAGGTGTAGCTCCTTCCCTTAGCAATCCTATGGTCTAAATCCATAAGGATTATGTGTAGGGATCCTGTTACTATTGAAGTTACCTTATTGATGATAGTATGATGGTACTAAGTCCATCAAATAGATGCTTAGAAGCATGCGAACACCTTAGTGATGTTTGCAGGAAAGGCATGTTACCATGCCATAACATTCTTACCTAAAGGCAAGTGCGTATATAACGCCATGAGGTGGGAAAAATTTCGACAGCATTTCCCCAAGAAATGGAATCCCAAAAAATTTCAACCATAAGCTCCGTGGCACATAGGCCACCCAACAACATACGGCTTGATAGGCCCATGGCATGCACGCCATAAACTCATATATGGACTCCATAACCTGCAAAAACATAAAAGCAAATGCTAGCAACAATTCTCTGTGTTGCATAGCCATGTAATTTCTACAATCCTCTTTCCTGCAAACAATCAAAAAGTGTACTTCTCGCCTATCGATCCATACTTTTAGAATTTAAACAATGATCAATAGTTGATGTATGCAATCCAATCTATGCATGTACATACAGAACACACCATAACATAAAGTAAAATGCCTGAAGCATAAAGCATACATCCCTGAATAGTTTTGGTTTCGGAATTACATGCATCCAATCCTTTTCAACGAGCCTCGAGATCTCTGCACCTTCCTCCTCAGATCCTAATATAAGCTTTGAAGTGTCCGAAAACATCGGATCACTTCCCAAAACATAAAGCATGGTCAGATGATTACCAAAATAATGCAAATTTAGTCAAAAAATGAATTAGTAATCCTTCTTTAGACATGCAAAAACCATTTTAGGACCTGCAAATAATAAAAAACTGAAAATATATAGCATGTGCAAAGAGCTCAACCTGAAATTACTCAAATTGCCTTCCCAGTTTGAAAGATATGGCTCCGGGAAGGTAGTCGCCAAAAATTGTTCAGAGTTTGCAGAGCTGGAAAGACCTGCAAAAATGCATATTTTCCAAACTTTCTTTTGATCAACTGAAATTAGACCTTGTGCTCTTCTAAATGAGCCATAGCATGTCCAATTTGGAGTTTTCTAGCCCAAGATATGGCCATTCCAAGTGGGACATGCCAAACTAGTGGACTATTGGAGGGGCTGGAAAAAGTTTGAAAATGTGATTTTTGGGGTGCCCAAAAGCATTCTTCCATCATGCAAATCCTAAAATTCTCTCCCTAATCTCAGAGAGAAACATTTGAAGATGTTTTGGCCTATTTTCAACTTTCCAAATCCTCCCTTCGTGCATGCTAATTCGCTCCCCAAAAGAGGCCTAAATCAAGATTTTTGCTTTTATGCAAAAACTTAAAATGGGAGCTCTTAGCAAGCTTCTAATCCATTCCAAATGTGGATTTTTCTTAGATTTTCTTATTTTCCATGGTAATGCATACATCATAATTCATGTATGTATGCAATACTCCATGGGGAGTCTCTTAAATGTTCTTTTTTCTTACTCCCAAAAGTGGAATTTGATAAAAATTAACATCTGAAAATTTTTTCAAAAAGGGTGGAAAGGGGGTCTTTGAGGAATCTAAATTTCTCCTTAACTTATCATTTTGATGAATCTAATGATTCTCCTATGAATTCCATACACCACACTCTCAGTATATATACTTTTTTCCATCCATCCGTGGCGAATACACCTGTTTTTCCCTCGTCCAAAATGGAATTTTCTTAGATTCAGGTGCTGAATTTTTTCTCAAACTGTGATGGAAGGGGGTCTTGGGGAGCTTCAAACTCCCATCATACTGAGGTATATTTTGGATTTCTTAATTGTATATGGAAGTCAATACACTAAACTATAGGTGTGTATGGTCTTTTCCACAAATCCGTGAAAAATCCCGCTTCATTTCCCCTTCCCTAAATGGCTATTTAAAAAAAATAGCACCTAAAATTCATGCGAAACTCATGAACAGGGCTACTTTGGAAATTCCCAAACTTACACTTTCTTATATTTTGAGGGAATTCTTGTTTGAAGATGAGAGTATATATGCCATACTCTCCATACACATGGTTTTCCCTAAAAAAAAAACTTTGGCCAAAGCCCATCCTTTATTTTGCCAAAGGTGGAGTATCACTAAGATTAACTCCTAGAAACAATAAAAAGAATTATATACCTCAATATCTTCTCATAGCTCCTATTGTAATACTCGCACTTCCAATGCTTCTTGGGAATATGATGCTCCTCCAAATATCTTCAACATGCACCTTAGTCATAGCATACATACTGTTAATCTCAACTATTCTCCAATTGCATTAAATCACTTGAAGCCGGATTTTCTTTGAATTGGCATCTCCTTATGAATCTAAGAGTAGATGCACAACGGCCAGCTCTGTAAGCATAGCTGATTACATATTCTCCAACGTGCAAAGCATGTCACGTCTATAACATGGTGAATTGGATAGGTTAGAGCTCTCCATAGCTCATGTTGCAGGTTCACGTCCCATCACCAACACATAAGTGAAAACGGCATCACTAATAGGCCTTAGCTCTAAGCATACAACAGTCTTGTCTTTTCCCTTTGCGCGATCATAAGGAGCTCGCGACGGGATCTCAATATATTGTATGAGAGTAAGTGTATCATCTTGAAGATGGCGAATTAGATAGACGAAGTATCTCCCTTCGTGGTGGCGAGGGTTCAAGTCCCATGCTGCGCAGACTGTAGGCCATCCTGATCTTCTGCTCTGGTACCAATGTAACGGTCCATTCTTTTGCTACTGCTCTTCGAACATTTTCGTAAGCTTCATCTAAGCTTTTGACACATAGAGATCCTTGTGTTCTCTCCACCCAACCGCCGAGCTCTAATAATCCTCTCATAGTGAGTCACTTCTCTCATCAGTGACTCCCTATTTAATACCCATAGGTGCCTTGTGGCATTCTCCTCTCAAAAGGAGGTTCTCACCATGAAGACCTTAAACTAATGTGAAAGAGTACATAAGTATCTAGAGGGTACAATGACTGAAGGGTTATTCTATCCCTTCACCTCTGACATAGATATAAAGATGTATTCTGATGCAGATTGGGCTGGCTCCAAGGATGATAGGAGGAGCACTTCAGGGTACCTATTCTTTGTAGGTTCAAAGATCATATCTCGGTCATCCAAGAAGCAACCAACTGTGGCCTTATCCTCCATAGAAGCAAAATATAGAGATTTGGCAAATGCAACTCAGGAAGCTATGTGGCTTAAGCAATTATATGCATATTTGGAGATACATTCCTACACTCCAATTATCTTTGGAGATAACACTATTTCACTTCATTTGACTGCTAATCCTGTATACCATGCAAGGACTAAGCACATTGAAGTGCACTATCATTATGTAAGGGAAAAATTGCTTAGCAAGGATACTCAACTATCCTACGTATCAACTCATTTACAATATGCAGATATACTCACCAAAGCATTGCATTGAACAAAGATGAACATGTTCAAATTGATGATTGGTCTGCAAGAAATTAAGGAGAAATGAAGACCAATCATCTTAGGCTTGAGGGGGACTTGTTGGTGCAATTAAACCCAAGCCTACATACTTGATTATCTCACTTATTCTTAACTTATTGGCATAACCTTTGGAAGGCTCCATATGTTCAACCTCTTGTAAATTTACTTTTGTAAAAGTGGATTGTATCAATGTGGAGTTAGGAGGAGCTAAATTATGAATCATTCTAGTTGTTGATTAAGAGAGAATCTATCCTAGATGTTAGCACTCACCTTTTAGGTGGACATTTGAATTTGAATTCAAACATTGGCTCCAAACTTGACTATAAAAAGAGCATAAAAAAGACCCCCATGCATCTCGAGGTTCAGAGATCATTTTCATGTAGTCTCATTGAGAAGAGGAGCTCATCTCATAGCTCACTCACTTCTTGCTCATTGAGAAATGGTTGATTGCCAATTTCATTGTATTTGTATATGATTTAATACATATATGATCATTACATTCTCATGTCACTTCTGTGTCATAACTCCATCACAACAGTGATCTTGTCAGAGCTTGTTCTTTGTGTATAGTTGATCATTTCCCATGATTTAAAGCATTCTAGATTCAGCATAGTGTCTACTTTAATCTTACAAAGTTCATTAGTAATGCTTCTCGCAATTGTCAGATATTAATCCATCTTTGCTCACTGTTCTGTTGACTATCAAGGCCCATAAATGTTACGATGCTTGTTTGATTTGCTAAACACATTTCTCTTCATGTACTCCATCATTTTTTATGAAGTCACTCATGATTGGTAGCTTGTTAAGCTAATTAGAGTTCCCCAAAAGGAATTTAGTCAATTGCTACTGTGCTCAGAGAATGGTTCAAAACACTGAACATGTGTGTGAACTAAAATAACAAGTTTTGGATCTTGGATTATCTTTCTACCTATCTATTTTGATCCTACCATTAGTGGATCACCTTCCAAGCTACATATATGATTATTTGTGTTCATTAGCAATATAAAGAGGCCCACTACACTCTCCAACCATCATTCTCAGTAGGCATGAAGCAAGATTTAGCTACACCACTTCATCTCTTGTGACTATCCACCATCTCCTCAACAAAAATGAGGCTCGAGATGAAAGAACATAGTACCAAATGTAAGCACAAGAAAATATATATACCAAAAATAAATACTAAGGCTATGGCATATTATACCAAAAGGCATGACATCACATCCAACATATGACACCAATGCTATCGAGAACAGAAGCAGGTATTGGGGTATGCTATGTCATGTGAAATCAAAGGATCAACACCACTGTATCATGAAACCTAGACAAAAATATATGATCATATCAAAGGGCTGATGGATAGTCGTGATAGCAAAAATGCATGACAATACTAGGCTGGCTGGAGACTAACTAGTGAAAACCTCTAGTAAGGTGACATCAAAGGATCATGGTGAAAGCAAAGAGTGGACAACATAGGGAGACACCAAAGGGAGACAACACCAACTCAAGTGACACCCAAGTCTCATGACACATGTGAGGTGACACCTAAAACCATGACACAAAATAAGGAGACACATGGACCCTAGAGAGCTCACCTTTCAACCTAAAGGAGAGGTCAATGGAGAGGGGGAGATCAACAAAGTAGAATCACTCATTATGAGATAGCTATGAGAAGAAAGTCGTCATCAATGATGCAAAACCCAAGCTCAACGATGACAATAATGAGATGACATCTACATCTACAACCTCCAAAGATCAATATCTCCAAATTCTATTTTTGAGATATCAAAAGGTAATGCAATAAGTTATCCATTCCATGTATTATGTTATAGGTCTGATCCCATCACTCTTTCCACAAAGTTTCAATGTACCTTACTATCTAGACCTAAATTCAAAATAGAAAGGACGAAAGTTTAAAACCAAAACGTAAATTTCTACTATCAATGAAATCACTATTATGAACTTAAAATGGATATTCACTTTTAAGTAGGTGATTTGATAGGGATTCTAATTATAACCCATTTTGCCATATAAAAGTTGCATTTTTTTTGCTTTCTATGTCCATGATGCAAAGAATAGGGTACATGTGATTAAGCACGTGCAACAATAGCTCTATGTCTCTCCAAAATTAATGCTACAGGCACATATTGGATATAAAATTTTCCTTGAACCTTACTCAATGATTCTAGGTAGTTCATTGTATGAATGTATAAATACATGTTTCACACACATGTATGTATGTATGTATCCGCACACACACACATACACACACATATACATATATATATGTGTGTGTGTGTGTCACAAGGAAGGAGATAAGGAAAATAGATCACACACACAATCTCACAATCAAGAAGAAGCACACACACAGATTGAGGCAAGGAAGAATAATCTTCTTCTTCTTCTATTACATAAAAGGAATGTACAAGAATGACCTAAAAACAAGAATACAACAAATGCAATATACAAAGACTAGTACATAAGGAAAAACCTAATGTCTCCAAATGAGAGAGCTGGCAAAAAACAAATGTGCCATCACTTTGGGTAGATAAATCTAATAAAGCTCAATGAAGTGTCCCTGACGTATACTGGCGTGACCACTATACATGTTAGAGATATGAAAAAGTGATAAGTGTTAGCCTAGATAATCACATGTTGAGCTTGATATCTCAACACTCCCCCTCAAGCTCAATGCCATGTCCTCTAATCCAAGCATCTTCCAAAACTTCTTTAGCTTTTCTACTCCAATTGCTTTAGTGAAAATATCAGCAACTTGCTCATCTGTTCTCACATAAACAAGATCAATATCTCCTTCTAACACCTTCTCTCTGATGAAGTGATAATGTACCTCGATATGCTTTGTTCTCCCATGAAAAATAGGGTTTTGTGCTAATTGTATGTTGCTAAGATTATCACAATAGATGGTGATAGGCCTTTGCACTTCCACACCTAAATTTGCAAGTAGAATCTCCAACCATGATGCCTCACATGCTGCCATTGCAACACCTCTATACTCAGCCTCTGTACTTGACAAAGCAATAGTGGGTTGCTTCTTAATCCTCCATGTAATAGCTTCACTCCCAAGTGAGGATAGATTACCACTAGTAGATCTTCTATTTGGAATGCTACCAGCCCAATCTGCATCGGTGCATTTGTGAACTTGCAAATCTACAACAACTTTAGAAAACAATGCATAATCCAAAGTAGCACTCACATAACGTAGAGAGCATCTCAAAGCATCCAAATGTGGCTTCTTGGAAACTTGCATACATTGACTTTCAAGTCCAGCAATGTAGCTTAGATTAGGCCTTGTAATCGTGAGATATATCAAGCTTCCCACAGTTTTCCTATACACAGTAGCATTTTCCAATGCTTCACCTGATGTAGTATCCAACTTCAAATTGTGATCTAGTGGCATAGAAATTGGCTTGCAATCAGTCATACCATACTTTTACAGCATATTCAAGGCATATTGCCTTTGTGGCATCCATATACCTATTTCTGTATGTATAAACTCAATGCCCAAGAAATAGTGTAGCACACCAAGATCTTTCATGTCAAATTCTTGCATAAGAAGTTTCTTTACCTCTTTAATGCTTTCTTCACTACCACCACCTACAATCAAGTCATCAACATAAATAGCCATAATTGTGATGCCATCGTCACCCTTCCTTGCATATAGTGAATGATCTTCATCACACATAGAAAACCCAATGGTGGTTAAGTAATCAGTAATCCTTGCATGCCATGCATGAGGAGCTTGCGTTAGCCCATATAAAGCCTTTTGCAACCTGCAAACATATTTTGGATGCTTTGAATCTTCATATCCTTGTGGCTGGTCCATGTATACTTCTTCCTGTAACTCACCATGTAGGAAAGCATTCTTCACATCCATCTGATGCAAAGTCCATCCTTTTGCTGTAGCTAATGCAACAAGTGTTCTGACAGTAGACATTTTACCTACAAGGCTGAATGTTTCCTCATAATCAATTCCATATGTTTGTGGATATCCTTTTGCTACCAATCATGCTTTGTACTTGCTTATGCTACCATCAACATTGTGCTTTACCTTGTAAACCCACTTGTAGCCTATGGGTTTCTTTCCTTGTGGCAATGGAACCAACTTCCATGTTTTGTTTCCATAAAGTGCATCCATCTCCTCATCCATAGCTTTTCTCCAATCTGCATTTCCACTTGCATCTTCAAAACAAGAAGGTTCAGCATCTTGTATTACCTTGTTCATGCATGCACAATGAGAAGCCATATAGCTGTCATACGTCAATTGTTGCACTAAATTTTGCATCTTCCCAGATATTCATGGTCTTGGGTCACTTCTCCTTGTATCATCTACATGTGCCTTTCTTACTCCTGGAGTCTTCACAGAGGGCAATCGAAGTTCCTCATCAAGACTCTTTTCTAAACCGCTTGAATCTCCATCAATGTCTTCAAAGCCTGCACATGTTTTACTACCGGCAAAAAGCTTTTCTTTACCTTTCTTGGATGTATTTGATGAAGTTGTTGGAATAAAATTTCCATGAAATCTTCCACTCCGTGGATTTGAGTTGGAACTATTTCTCGATGATTCATCTGGTCCACTGAGGACTAGAGATTCTACACTTGATTTTTCAGCATTTTCTTTATCATTTGATTCAAGATTAAGTGCATCTTTGGCATCTGCATAGAAGCTTGACATTTCATCAAATACCACATCTCTGCTCACCTTCATCTATCGTATGAGTGGGTTATAACATTTATATCCCTTTTGCTCAAGAGAGTATCCAATGAAGACACATTTTTTCGCTTTTTGATCAAGCTTTGTCCTCAATGCATCTGGAACATGTACATATGCAATACAACCAAAAACTTCATATGTGATAAGTTTGGCTTTTTACTTGTGAACTTCTCTTCAGGCATAACTTGATGTACAATAGCAATTGGAGTTCTGTTCATGATATATACAACTGTATGCACATCTTCTACCCAATAACAATGAGGCATATTCTTCTCTGCCATCAAGGCTCTTGCTATTTCTGCAATATGTCTATTTTTGTGTTCAACAATGACATTCTGTTGTGGTGTGTACTTGCATGAAAGCTGATGCCGAATTCCATGATTTTTTAGAAAATTGTTGAACTCATTTGACATGTATTCACCTCCTCCATTATACCTTAATGTTTGAATATACTTCCCTGTCTACTTTTCCACCATCGCTTTAAATTTTTGGAAGTGAGTGAACACTTCAATCTTCTCTTTCATGAAATATACCCACACTTTTTCTGTATGGTCATCAATGAAAGTAACATAAAAACTGCAACCACCCATAGATATGGTCTGTATGTACTATTAGCACATTCTTACTAACATGCTTGTCATGCAAAAATGATGATCTTGACCATTTACCAAATTCACATGCTGCACATACTTTTTGCATCTTTGCAACCTTGAAAATTGGTAGTCCATGGACAATCTCCTTTGACTGCATCAACTTCAGCCTTTGCAAGTTTGCATGTCCAATCCGTTTGTGCCAGATCTCTATATCAGCAATAACTCCTGCATCTTTTGCAAACATGGTTGCATTCATTTCAAGAATTTTCATATTTAAGGTGAACATCCTACCCACTTTGTTTCCTTTGGAAATCAATCTTCCATCCTGTTTGTACTCTTCTACAGATAAACCATCAACATTGAACTTGAATTGTAATCCCTGGTCAACCATTTATCCAATAGAAACTAGATTCTTTATTATATTTGGAACATGCAGCATATCAGCAAGATGTTTTACCTTTCCATCCTCCATAGATAGTGCTATATTTCATGTATGCTTGATAGGGTGTGATGTGTCATCACCTGTTTCAACATATATAGGAACTGGCAATTTTTGCAAAGTACTAAACAATTCTACATGGCTGGTCATGTGATTTGAAGCACCTGAATCAACATACCAAACAATATCATTCAATTTTGAAACACCACCAGACATCGTATTCATCATGTGATGTTGAACCATGAACAACTTCTCAGAATCATCTGCACTTGTGGATGCATAGTTGTTTTGATGCCTTCTGTTATTTTGATTCTTCAACCTACAATCATGTTCAAAGTGTCGAGATTTACCACAATTCCAACATCCTTTACTGTCATTACCTGAATCATTTCATTGGAAATTTCTGTGACCTCTTTGGCTCCCCTTGCCTCAAAATTGTCTTCTTCCTCCTGCATGATTCTATTGTTGACCTTGGTCTTGGTTATTGTGTCCTCTTCTACTTCCAAAGCCTCTACTTCTGCCTCTTCCTCTTCTAGAGTAGAATACCTGCTCAGAACTAGGTTTTCCTTGGGAGTTTGAATCCTCACCAAGATTCTTTTCTTCAATAATCAGCATAGATACTAGATCAGCAAAATTCGAAATATTTTCCCTGGTCTGTATAGAAGTTTTGAACTACTTATATGTAGCTCCTAAACCATGAAGGCATACTTCCAACTTATCATCATCATGTACATTCACACCAATAGATGCAAGTGAATCACATATGCTTTTGATTTTCAGGGTGTGTCACTTACCGACATGCTCTTTTTCTCCAATGTATGCAACTCGTTCTTGAGTTGCAATTTTCGTGCCTTTGTATTGGTCTCATACAATGTGACCAAACTATTCCAAGCCTCGTTAGGAGTCTTGGTATGCTCTATGTGCCCAATCATGCTATCCTGTATGCTAACAAATAACCAATACATTACCTTTCTTGCTCCTTGATTCACCTCGTTCTTGAGTTGCAATTTTCGTGCCTTTGTATTGGTCTCATACAATGTGACCAAACTATTCCAAGCCTCGTTAGGAGTCTTGGTATGCTCTATGTGCCCAATCATGCTATCCTGTATGCTAACAGATAACCAATACATTACCTTTCTTGCTCCTTGATTCAATTCTTCATACACTCTTAACTAGTTTGCAGTCTGATTCCTCTCTGGTAACTGTGGAGCGTTTTTGTTCTCTTCTTTGATGTACTTCTAGTAGCCTTTTTCCATCAGGAAATTCGTCACCCTGAATCTCCAAGCATGGAAGTTATCCTTGTCTAGCTTATCGCTCATAAGATGACTCATTCCATCTGTGTTTGCCATTTCTCCAGCTATTCACAACATTGCAAAACACGACAAGCAACACTTCTGCTTGAACACTGTCGCACTATGATGTGCTAGTTCGATCTCAGGAAAAAAAAGTTTTTGTGTATCAACAGTACACGAAATCGCTTGAAATTCTGGATCTGAAATATATGAGTGTCGCCGAACATGACACAAGTTATAGTTTTGCAAATTGACGTGGTTTTTTTTGTGGGCCCCACCTTGTAGGCTCAAAATGGAGGTCAAGATGGCTCCATACCCTTTCATACTCACCAACTTTAAGGATAAGTTCTACGTGGATGTGTGTGCAATATTGAATAAAAGTCAACATCCACGTGGATGTGTGTGCAATATTGAATAAAAGTCAACATCCACGTGAATGTGTGTGCAATATTGAATAAAAATCCACATCCACGTGGATGTGTCTTTGTTGAAATATGAGCATGCTTATGAATATCTTCCATCTACATGGAGGATTAGGTAGATCGCATGAATGAGTGGATGTTGTGATACTTAGAATCTTAAATATTTCTTATCCTTCCTTTGATCTACACATTAAGGATCACATCTAGAATATGTATAGGTAGTGGTTTTTTGCAAGTGGAAATGTTGTAGCCACTATATTTGGGGAGGTGCTCAACTATAGTTTCTTTCTGCTCACCTGCTGGTAATAATCCATTGTATTTGAAGAAGTATGCCCTGCGCAACTATCTCTTCAACTACCTCTATTATTATTACATAGGTTAGAGACCCATTTCTCATCTCTTTGATCCAAACTTCTTTTGGTTTGCCACGTACTTCCAAGAGTTTGTGTTGCCTTATGCATTGTCACTTTGACTTGATTAAGAACTCTATGATTATTATGCATTTTTCTGAGAAATTAGGATCTAGAGTAAAAGACAAATTCAAATGGTATATGTTCATATCATCTCTCTCTCTCTGTGTCTCACGAGTCTGTTGTCTTGAGTAAGAATTCTCTCTCTCTCTCTCTCGTGCATATTTTCAGTAATGTGCATTAAAATAACAAACACATGAATTCATTCATGTGCTTTTGACATAGTTGAGCATTTCGTACGTCACAAAATTATGTTTGCATCATTTTCTTAGGCAATAGAACATGTTGTGGTGTAAGTATGCTCAATGTGTTCAGATACTCCTCTTATTTTCGTGAATACTCTCTACGTGCACAATATGCCTCCCCGCAATGCATGAATTTTGATAAATTGTGGCATTTTGATAAATCGTGTGCTCAATGTATCTATGATTGCGGAAACAACGTTACTGTGTATACGACTGTAATAGTTTCTCCCCGAATTCTTCAGGCCCTTTCAACGGTCCTTGTCGTGTCTGGCACGAAGAGTTTGCTGGGAGCACGACTCCAACCAAAGCTTCGTCAAAGCTGTGGGAAGAAGTCTTGACTTCAAATCTTGGCTGGACATGTCCATGAAATTTTCATGATGAATGTCTGTACCTTACAATGTAAGGTTGGGTGTGTGAATGTGTATTTCTAATTCATTGTACTCTTAAAAAAAAAAAAACAAACGGTTTTCATTAGTCTCTTGAACCGTATGTTTGTTTGTTTAGATGTGTTTTGCGTTAGAAGTTTTTAATTTGTATCCCCCCCCCCGGCTCAACCTTCGTAGCTCAGCCCTTTTCATCTTTTTCTTTTCTCTTTTAGTTTCTTTTTTGGGGGTTGTCGTTTCTTTTTTTTCTTGTTTGTTTGGTAAGTTTCCTTTTGTTTTTTTGGAAGATCGTAGCTTTTAAAACTTGAATTTCGGTAGAGAACAAACAACCTCGTTTGAAAAGAGGAAAAGTTTAAAAAAGCTTTTTTTTTGGGAGGGGAATGTGATGAAAAGGGGTCTCTCAGGGCTAGCGTGTTTAGTGATGGTTCTCTTTCTCTCTCTCTCTCTTTGAGTGGTTGATATTTTTTGCTTTATGGTGGTGGCATGGGTGTGAATGGTAGCCTTATCTCTACTTATGAGCAACCTTGTGGCTCAGGAAGTAGTGAGGAGCATTCGCATTTCTTTACGCCTTTTTTGTCTTAAGCCCTGGTTGTTACCCTTGTGAAGAAAAAAGTGACAAAGAAGGAGGATGAGTTAAAAAAGACATGTATAATTGGCCAACCCTTTGGCCTATGATCCCATCTAGATAAAGTTAAAGCTTGGCTTCATAGGGAGAGATTTATCGATGGGATCATGGTCGTTAAGCGTTAGCTCTTGTTGGCAAATGATATCCTTCTCGTTTTTGAACATGAATAAATGGATTTCTAGGCCCTTGAAGATCACATTTGGCAGGTCCTACAAACTACCATGTGCTTTGTTTGAGTGGTTCTTTAGCAAATAAGACTAAGCTCTCAAGTATTCCCCTGGCTCAAGATATCCAATATATTATTTTCCCTTTATGGATCTATGAGGGAAATGTGGCTCCAATCTATCACCCGCTTGTGGCCAAGGAGGATATGGAGGCCCATTTCCAAGGGCTCCTCCTATTTTAATGGTAGACGACAATCCTAGATTTTTGTGGAGACCAACCTCAACAAAGAGCTTCCTTTCTTGGTTATCGTTGATATTGGTGAAACAAACCTCGTGAAACAAGAATTGGATTACAAGAATGTGCCAAATGCATGTTTCCATTGTAGCACATAAGCGCACAAAATTAAGGATTGACCATTGTGAAAGGGATCCCAAAAAGAATTACAAGGTGGTTCTAGAGTAATTGATGAGCAAACTATTGTGGTTGATGATCCCTCCATGGTCCTCAAAGCAAGGGAGACGGTCTCAAAACATTCCTTTTCAAAATTGGAAAAGTGCATAGAGACTCACCAATCTGTCTCCTCTTCCAACATATTTATTGAGGTCACAAGGAGGTGGAAAGCCCCATTAGACAACTAGGAAGGCTCCTTTCAATAGAGTACAATTCAAAGATCAATGACAACAACATATTAGAGAATAAAATCAACTTTTTGGACTATCCAAGAGGTCTAAGTCATGCCGAAGAGATTGATGATGAAAAAGATCCTAAAGATTATGCCCTAGGAAAGGAGGACAACCAAGAAGAAGATTGTATCACAATTGAAGAAGATAGTTGTAGAATATTCTCTATTGACAATCTTGTATCTCAACCAATCACTCTCGCAATTGTATGTTACTTGTCCTGTGAGGAGCATTCCTCCACAATCAAATGACTAAGAACCTAAGGAAATTAACTAGCAAGAACACATGAGGGGGAGAGATGCACACGTGCATCCAACCAACCCTTACAATATATAGCTCCAAGCCTAAGGGGGTCAATAACCCACAAAGGGACATGTGTACCTTCCATTGCATGGGTCCCTAGGACGATCACATGGTTTCCAAGCTTAGAAAATCACATGAAGTCACATGCCTTCTAAAAGGAGACCCTTCAAGCCTTATGCACGAGCTGAATGGCTAGGAAAAACTTCCAATTCAGCCTAAGATAATCATTCTTAGAGAAATCAATCCTAAAGGTTCAAGGACCATTCAAATAAGGGTAAATAAACAATAGATCCCAAGGGTTGACACCTAGAAGCCCAAGGGTTCTACCTCTTAGACCCATGTAGTTATACAATATCCCCCCCTTAAAAGCATTTATGTCCTCGAAAAAGAGTTGAGATATAAACCTTGGGGTATCTCACCATGCCCCATGATTAGTTTTATTGATCATGGTCTTCATCTCTCTATTTTGCCTCTTTATTAAGGAGGGAATGCTATCTCGATTGAATTTGAAAAGAGGAGAATCCATAGGTGGATTTTCTTCTTACGATTTGCCTCCACTAAAATGATCAATCTAAATAAAAGGGAATTTGTTTTTTAATCATCCAACCATGAAAATGGGATAGGTGGATTATCTATGTTGTTTGTTAAGAGGATATGATACCTCTTTACTTTGGAGTGAACCTAAATAGCTTACTTAAAGTGAGCTTAATGCTTTTCAAAACTTTGCTCAGTTTCAAGGTTCCACCTTAAGACACTAAAGCCCATAGGGATCAATCTATCTTTTGAAGAATTTAATTAGTTGAAATCTATTTTACTTGTTCATCCAAAAAGATTAAGATCTTTATGACTACGTCCCAACATGGGAGCTCATAGTGTAAAAGATCTTTCTATCTTTAAGGGCACAAATATTCATAGAAATGGATTATTTCAATCAACTCTTCAATCTTATGATTGATAATTAATCCCTATGGCTCTCTAGCTGGATCCAAAAATCTTAGAGGTATACTTGATCTTTCAAGATTTGTATCCCTTTATACCCTAGATCTATTTCAAGATGTCCTATCTTGACATCGTAACTAGATCTGTCTTATTATTCATACAACTTCAATTATCTTAGATATAAAAGATGATCTTTTAGGGCTTTCATTCAAGCCTCGCTTAAGGTCATCTTTATGTTCCTTAAAATCAAATTATAATTTTCAGATGAGGCTTTAGAGCTTCAATTCTTGCAAGTTTACCTTCAAACTCCGAGAAATAGATCCTCTCTTTATTTACTCTCAAGACATTAAATCTTTACTATCTTGTTGGAAGAATCTTTATTCCTTTTGAAAGGATAACTGAGGAAGATGCCAATTTTCTCACATTACCCTCTTGGTGTATTCCATCTGGTCATCAAGAAAAAGTACCAAACAAGATTCAGTCCCCATTGTCCCATACCAATGGGTTGTTCATCCAATCCATAGAACTACATCTCTATACTTTTATAGTTCACATTATCTATCCTCTTTAATGATCTCTAAATCATATGCTATTTATGGTACCAAATTATGAAAGCAAGGACTAAGGTATTTTGAATACACCATAATTAATATTTCTTACTTTTGAAGAATGTTAACCATTGAATGTGGTGTGTTTGATCTCACCAAAATTAATGTTTGACTTGATGCATGACCTTCTTCATCCTTTTGGATTATCATATCTACAAATGAGAGATAAGACTAATTCTTTCTCCATTAGATCCCTCTTCCAATTTTTATGTTCAATGCTTCACCCATGAATTTTTCTTGGGGATCTACCTTTTATGCTTCACCTAGGAAACTTTTCTCCTTACATCTTGACTATTGGAATTTACAACTTATGTTGTGTTATTTCATGAAGCATCAAGATATCTTTAGGACACTATAACAGATCGATCGTATACTAAGGCTTTTACTGAGGAAATTGAACGGACACATTTTTGCCCCGACGTCGGTGTAGGTGTCGGTATGCGCATCGAAATTAAAGCGCCGGTATAGGCATCGGTATAATCATCGGTATGCACGTCACTATAACCATTGGTATGAGCGTCAATATTACCAATGCTCATATCAACGGTTATACTGACGCCTGTGTTGGGTGCACCATCGTGTATACCGACACCCGCTAGGTGTACTGACGCTTATTCCGATGATGCTACTGGGACTACCGTCGCTTATACTGATGACCATATCTGCAAATGTTTTTTTAGGCAGAGTCTATTGTCTTTTGCTACAGCAACATTACCATGATGTTGCTTAGCAAAAGACAATACACTCTACCCAAAAAAAAACTGAGTACATGTGATGTGTACTCTAATGGCAATCGAACTATGATTTCATAAAACAAAATATTATTGGACACAAAAGAGATAATCAGAATGAACCATGAACCATGTATAAAAAGAGTTATATATTTCATAAATGAAGCATGTACAAGAGTGTGGCAAACCACTGCCATATATGAGGCTTTTACAAAATGTGGCAAAGCATTTCCATATAAGAATCAAATACAAAATTTGGTGTCCCACTGCCATACACATGCAAAGAATGTTCCATATCAATAGTCCCGCAACAAAGAACATTCATGAAATGAGATAAATTCACATGAGATTTACAAATAATAAATAAAAACCAAGTTTATAAATTCATCACCTCATCATAAACGCTCCCATGAAATGACCGCACCATGTCCCTCCAAGTCCTCCAATAGTGCAGTCAATCCATGACGATATCCATAAGCCTCCTCTGTTTATGTTGGAGGACGACCCATTGCCAACTCCTGCAACAAATATACAAAACATTAGAGGAACATACATGACAAGCTTAACACAAACAAATTCAATAAACCAAATGGTACTTACAAACTCATGACGCATCGTGTCATATCCGCCGTTGCCCAAATGTGACGGTCCAACCATATCTAAACGTGTGGCTGCGACATCTTGCTACTAGTGATATCAGTCAGGAGTCAGCTACTATCGTTGTGAATCATATCCCACTCCTCAACATCTAACCATACAGGCTTTGGTAAGCTTGCTATGAAAGCATCACGAGCCTCGGATCGTCAATGGGACATAACTTCATGTGCGGTGTGCGAAATCCACTCTGAACTGACAAGTGGCTGCCCATGTGCTGGCCGAAACTCGTGATAAATCATCTCTGTGATATAATTCTTCAGATCTTTATCTTGTTCACTCCATTTCAACATGATAGAGTGTCCAAACTGTATGGAGCAAAGCTGTCCTATACGTGCATGCATTGCTTTTCCGGCCCATCCATCACCGGAGCTTCATCGCAGATACTCTACACCTTGGAGTCATCATGATCATGAGCATCCCAAGGTGTACGTGGTGTTCCACGTGGTGTACCATGTGGTGTACCTACATCTGAGGTACTCGTTCTAGGAGTAGAAGTGGGCGACACAATGTCCGTCGCACTGCCTCCACAACAGTCACCTCCTCCAGGCCTACCTATAGATCCACTCTCAGAACCTCCTGCTCAAGTGTGTGACCTCAACCTACGAGACGGACCTTCACGTGTATCGTGTTGAGGTGTCAAACACATATGTCTACTACTAGAGCCAGTAGGGGATGGCTGAAAAGATGGTTGTGGTGGAGTCATAAAGCTAGGAGACATACCTCTGACATATGACCTCTCTCTTCTAAGTCCTCCCTTTGTGCTTTGCTTTCTTTCTTTCTGATCAAAGTCTTCTAGAGAATCTCTCCCATATTCTTAAAAATATGCATCGATTCTACCAAATTATTGATCTATAATTCACTCCAATAAGGTAGTTCATGAAAAATCGATAACCATTTCATGCCAGCGACTAGAGTTTCTGAATCCCACAGTTGTTTCCAATTGCTAGCTTTCATTTGGCATTGTGCTTGTCGACCAATTTTTCCTTCATGTAAAACATGTCCATCAGGCAAATATCTATGGTGTCTTTCATAGAAAATTTTACGTAGTGCTTTGGAATAGCGTGCTT
This sequence comes from Ceratopteris richardii, assembly GCA_020310875.1. Taxonomy (NCBI): domain Eukaryota; kingdom Viridiplantae; phylum Streptophyta; class Polypodiopsida; order Polypodiales; family Pteridaceae; genus Ceratopteris; species Ceratopteris richardii. The sequence goes on from CM035435.1 coordinate 65,895,898, forward strand.
CGAGTCGTGGTCTGCATAAGGGACAAACATGGTAACCCGAAATCGGCAAACCTGAACATTCACCATAACTAGGCCAATCATGCATCGTCCACATAAGTATGCCTTGCACTCACATGTCTTGTCTTCTTATAGGTTGAGACATGTCACAGACAATAATCCCATCACATAAAATGTGCAGTTCTTCCACAAGTGATGCAAGATATACATCCAATGTTTTTTACCTTATACTTACCTGGCACAATAAGAGCTAATAATAAATGACCTTTCTTTGTGGCCAACCATGGTGGGATGTTATAATTGACGAAACATACAGGCCATGTGCTCCATGAAGAGCTGCATAAACCAAATGGATTTTGTTGTATAACTATGGGTCAAAGTGGCCAAAGACATGGGTTTTGAGGGTCCAAAACCACTTGGAGAACCCTTGGATTCTATTGGGAAACCCTTGGGAAAGTGTCTCCAAGAGTGTGGTTTGAACCCTTGAAATATTTGGACTTATTACTCCCAATTGAAGGGTTTTGACCCTTAGGATTGATATTTCCTAAGGGTATGGTATTTAACCCTTAGGGAGGCCTCTCAAGCCTTGAGACTTGTAGGTAAAAGCTTGGGAGAAGTCCATTTAAGAATCCATGTGAAGGCCATGTGAGTCCATGTGATTTCCAAGGTTAGAAGGCCTTGGATTAGAATCCATGTGGAGAGGACACTTGGCAAGCTCTCCTCACATTTCCCCACTCGTCTTGAGGTATATATATGGGTGGATACGTGCTCTCTCTTGCTCTCTCTGAGGAGTGTGGCCTTGATAGTCTTAGGATATGTTTATTTCGCAACATTGGTATGCAGAGCCAAGTTAGATGGTTTAGATCCTATGAAAGATTTGTTTTTTTTTCACGCTCGCGAGGAGCTCGAGTAGCTCGATTTTGTTTTTTTTCCTGCCCACGAGGAGCGAGGATTTCTGACTTCATCTCCTTGAAGTTTTTTTCGGAAGAAAAAAAGCCTCTTAGTACATCTCTCTGGATGTGGGCCATCCGAGAGACGTGCATATCATATACACGTCTGCGTGCGCATCATATACACGTCTGCACATCAAGAGCAACGCAGCGCCCGACTCCCAAGTGAGAGCAGCATGCGGAGGCGATGCTGAAGTGTGTTCCTTCATCGATGAGGGTAAGCGCTCCTCAAGTCGTTCTTATATTGAGTGTCCACCGAAGTTTCTTTTCTCTATGGGATTAAATCCTTCAACTAAAGAAACGAGGCGCCCGTCTTCAGCAACCGAAAACACTACTAGTTGAAACATTTTCATCGCTGACCTCTATATATAATAGAACTTTCGAACCTATTCCATCTGTTGGAAACATCTCATGGGGGTGATGTTGGATCCCTGGAGCTTGAAGAAGAAGTATGACTTCTTTAATCTCAAACTCAACAAAGGAAAGTCTTCAAGTACTAACAAAAGTTAAGTATCTTTTCTCTTTGTTTGAGTTTGATATGCATTGGATTCATTAGAAGATTGAAAGAAAGCATGTCTCATAGTTCATAAAGAATTTTCACTAACACGGAGTTATGAAAATATCCATTTAACTATTTTCATGCATAGAATATACATAGGACTCATTCTAATATATGATTCTAATATATGATTCTAGTAGTCATTGAATGATATTTGAACTAGTCTCGAATGGGATATGGCGAAAGTTTTCTATCTACTTGCCTTCATGCATCCTTAGAGTTTTGTTAAAATTAAAGGCTTAATGGGCATACTAGTAAGTATACTAATGCCCAAAGGAGGGAATATGGAGATCGATCAAGAAAGACGATCCCAACTTTGAAACTTCAGTTTCAAAACATCTTGATGAACAACCTTCATCATACAATGGATCAATGGATGGACGAAGTGATGATGAAGGTAACTGTTACTTTCAAATTTCACTTCTATTTGGTTTTCCATGCTAGAGTAATGCATCCTAAGAATGCATACCTTATAAGATTTGTTAGCAAAAGCCTACAAAATAATGGCATAGATTAAATAGGATCCAGAATCATGTCATATGAGATGAAAGTATGCATTTAAGCATAGGCCGAGATGCATGTTTGGGCATACAAGTAAGTATGTATATGCCCAAGGAAGTAGTTTAAAGGTGCAATGGCCAAACCTTGCAAAGTCAAATTTGAAGTATCCAAATGGAAAGCTTCCTCCTTCATGGAATCAAAGGACGGACATAGCAAAAATCAAGGTAAGTACCATTTTCATTTCCATTTGCTTCTTTGACCATGCTAAAAGTAATACATATAGAGATGCATATTAAATGAAAATGGTGGTCCATATGCATTTGGAAAGATGCATAAGTTTAATAATTTGTATGACAAACTAGAGACATAATTAAATGGAAAAAGGCTTTTCATCAGCATGAAAAAGATTGACCACCTAAATATTGTTAGGAAATGCATATAGAATGTTCATTTCGCATAGGACCACAGACATCACTATGTACAAGCTGCAATTTCTGTGTAGCCCGAACTGAACCATCTTTTGGAAAGGAGGAACGCTGCATTTTGCCCAAAGTACAGCCTTCACAAACATGTTTTCCAGGTGCCTCAAGTTTGGGCAAAGAGGACACCATTTCAGATTTCTGTAGGCGTAGCAAACTAGCAAAATTCAGATGACCAAAGCGTGCATGCCAAAGCTTTGCATCTGACATAGCCTGAGAATCATTTACTTCACATGCCGAATCATTTACAGATCTTTCATAGTCAATGAGCTTATACAACCCACGACATAAAATGCCAGAAGCAATAATTACATTGCCATTTGACAGATCATGAACTGTACACCTGTCATCAACAAATTTCACAACCAAGCCAATCTTGGCTAATGCAGAAACTGATAACAGGTTCTTCTTAATCCCTCGCACAAATAAAGCATCTGACAAAGTGAAAGAACCACCATCAGCAGTAGTCAAAATGATCTTACCAACTCCCATAACTCGATAAGAGGAGTTGTTGGAGCATGTAACAGTATTCCCTGTAGGGGCAGGCTCGAGTGAAGAGAAGAAACTGCGCTGCGAGGTAATATGTTTGGTCGCGCCACTGTCAAAGTACCAAACATCTGCGTCCACTGCAGACATGCACTGCTCATGAGAAGATGGGTCAAAACTGCAAACAGTAGTAAAAGCCCATTCTTCTTCTCGCACAAGATTAGCAGACTCTGTTTTTGGTGTAGAGGCTTCTGCAGCAACCATTCCAGCCTCCTTTTTCTTTGCCTCTTTTGCAGCCAGTTTTGGACAGTTCTTTATGATATGATCATTCCCTTTACAGTACTTGCAAAACAATTTCTGCTTTTCTGATTTCTTCTCAGCTTTATCCCGGTTCTTCGAATGTGTAGCATTTGCAGATTTCTGCTTACTAGTAGAAGAGCTCCATTTTCCTTTGCCCTTTTGACTAGCCAGGAAAGCGTGATCTGCAACATGCATAATGGACCTGTTCTGCCTGGACTGATCTTCCTGCAACAGAACAGAGACTAACTCCTCAAATGATAAGGCATTCGGATTGCCTTTCATCATCAACCGAAGAGTAGAAGCAAAACTCTGATATGAATCAGGAAGACCATTCAGAACGGTCTGCACAAGTGAGCTATCTGGTATAACCTCATCAGCAGAAATCAACTGTACCTTCAAATCTTTGATCTTCGTTAGGAAACTGTCCATAGAATCACCTTCATTTATGTGCTCACTCTCCAACTGTTTTCGGAGGTAAGCAACACGAGCCTCATTCCTAGCTTGGTACAATGTGGTAAGTGTATCCCAAGCATCCCTAGCTGTTCTGCAAGAGCGAATATGAGGAATAATGGCACGTTTGACAGACAAGGCTATCAATGCATGTGCCTGGGCATCTCTGCCATCCCAATGAATCTGCTATGCAGTAGGTGCAGCAGAAACAGTAGCACGAATAGGAATCTGTGGAGTATCATCTTCGACACCATCTTCATTAGCTCCAGCACCTGTATTTGCAGTACCTGTAGTCAGAGGTGTAACAGGACGTCTTTCAACACCGTGCACAATGTTCCACCGTGCCCATAACGGGTAGTTGGTACCATCCAACTTATCCTCAACAACCAACATACGGAATACATCACTGCTTTCAGCCATGGCCGGTGACTAAAATACCTTGATGCAGAAAATTGACTGTATCTCAAAAAGTTGAACAGAACTGCCCAGATGAGTTCTGCTAGACCTGTAGTAAACTTTGAGACGCTTATACTGGCGAATAGAAACTGGTATATACCTTTGGCACAAAAAGATGAAATAGCCTGCACGAGCGCTGCGATAGTGCGTTCGGAGGCCGAAACGAGCTCAGATCGTGATTTCGGCACCACATAGCAAAGCTGTTTTGATCTCTGAAACACCTTGAGTATGCTCACCAAATTTCGTGCGAATCTGAGACTGCAAACGGAGGAGTGTCGATGGCGCCCTAGATGAAGTGACGACCTGCTCTGATACCAATTGTTGGAGTTAGACGTCTGCGGAAGCACACGAACAACACAAGGAAGAAGAAGAAGCTTGGAGCACAACACACAAGACTGAATGTATTACTAGAGAATGTACAAAGATCAGTAGCCCATTAGGGCAATAGGCGTATATATAAGCCGAGGGAAAAAAACCTCCTAAAGAGGGAAAAAAGTACCCCGACGGTCCTAGTGTGTTCACACACATCACTACCTAAATATATCAGCAGATATGTAACTCAATTCCCATTAACTTTTATGCTTTTTATATGTTGTCTTAATCCAAAAGCCAACAGGATTTATTACAGAGAGAAAAAACCTTAAACTTCGAGTCCTACTTATGGACCCTGAAGTTCCATAATACCCATGGCATGCCTGATCAGCAAGGCAAAGCACTTAAGCTTCAAATTCAACAAGTTTCTTTTCTTATTAAACCATAAATGGTGGTAATAAGAAATTGGATTGAAAGACATCCAAAAGAGAAATGAGAAGCCTATATGAGACCCTACGCTCATGGGATAATTTTTCATTTGTGAACGATGTTATGAAGTTCAGAAGAACTTCAACATCTGATCATTGAGGACAATGATCACACTAAAAGGGGGAAGAGAATGTCCTCAAAAGACATATTAGGGAAAAAATGGTTAAAAGCATTCATTTCTTCCCCAATAAGCTTCTTCCTTCATTGACAAACAGTAGGATCCATTTGGATCTTTGAGAAAATTGCTTCAAGAATGAAGAATTGTAACTCATTAAGCATATCTAGAGAAGAGGAAGATTAAAGGGTTGAAACAAACCCTTAAGACCTCTACTCCAAAATGTGCTCTATGAGTAAGAAGCAATTTATCAAGATGGTTAAGAAGGTAACCATTTAACAAAGTTTATGATTGACTATATCCTTTGATATAGATGCCTCCTTATGTCAATAGATGATATCTAGTATGAGAATACTAGCTCTATTATCAAATAGCATAAACAAAGATAACTTTGATTGCATCTAATCAAGGAAATAGTTCAATGAAAGCTCAATTTTCAAAGTCTTTTCAAAGAAAAAATCAAGACTCTGTGAGAATATAACTTACAAAGATTTTGATTATATTTGATAAGACTAAAATGAATGGATTTTAATCCTTGAGTAAGAGCTAAAGTTGTCTACACTAAGGTGAGATTGTAAATCGGATGGTATGGGATGTCTAGGTTTACAATGTCACTTAAGTGGGTTAAGTGGTATGGGACACTGAACTTAAGGATAATGGAAGCTTAAGCTCAAGGATATTGGAGAGCTTTTTGAGTGAAGCATTTAGCATAAATGAACCTCCCATTTGGATAGGAAATTAAAAGATCATCAATTTCCTACAGTTTTCGAGGATGAAAACTCTTTAAAGGGGGGAAGAAAGGTATCATCAATATGATACTTCTAAGAAAAGGATATTCCTTAACTCTTTCATGAAAGTTAAGGAGTACATTGGATGTCCAAGTATCCAAGTGTGTTTGAGTTAAATCTCAAACACAATAAGAACCAGATATGTAAGAAGGGAATTCATTAAAGAATTCCATTTTGGCAAGTAAATTAAGGTAAACCAGCCAAAGACTTGAAGCATATTTAGAGTAGGGTATTTGAGAGTAGATAGATCCAAATTTTGGATCAACAAGCATGGCAACTTGCTTAAGTCAAAAGGGGTGACATATAATTGTTGATCCCTAAGAGGAGAATAGAGTTGAAGAACATCAACATGATGTTGAAGACTTAAGCTAAGATATCAACTCGTGAAGGTATGAGTTGAAGATCCCAAGGAAATCCCATGGGTAAATATCATTGACAAAGGGATCTAAAGGAGAAAAGACTTGATCTTATCTCATGTTAAAGGAGATAGAGGAATTTTTGAGAAAGCCAAGTGACCTAACTTGGTCAAATATATCCAAACCTTTATGGTTGGATAATCCAAGAGGCATACATTGGTCAAAAAGATCAAACCCTTTTATAGTTCAATACCAAGTAAAGTTCAAAGGTCAACTTAAATAGACCTTTGAATTAATCGACATTAGAAACCTTAGTCTTTGCTCTCATGAAAATGATGCCAAGGAGTTCCAAGATGGAATTCATGATCATGGTAAATGATCAGAGACCATTAAAAAGATAAGGGCAAAGAATGTGGAAAGGTTAAGGATGTAGTTCTACGGATTGGAGAAAGAATTCACTAGTATGGGACAGTGAGAACTAAATCCCATTGAGAATTTTCTCTGATGGCCAGAGAGGAAATAGACTCAAGATCCAATAGGAAACATCAAGATAAGCCTTAAAGATAAGACCATTTAGATTAAGGTCTTAGGTTCATTATGAGGTGTAGAAATGTACCTCTTTGAACCAGTTTAATACACCTAGTTGTATGAACAAAAGGGTAAATAGAATGAACATGACATTTACCCTAGAAAAAGGCTATCTTTTATCCTCTTAAGCAGATGCATTTTTCTTAATAAAATGCATAGCCAAAATTTTATATGGAACAATAAATTTGGATAAGTAAAGAGGGTAAAGAATTTTGGGAGTTTAAGAAGTTAAACTCCAAAAGTAAAGTCAAGCATATTCAAGGATAATAGTCTTGAATGAAAGAATGATCTGTAAAAGATCTTCTTTTGAATATTTGGAACATGTGATTCAAGAATGTTCCTAGCAAGATATGATGCCTAGAAACATGTATCTTTTTTGCAAGTCCTTGGAACTAGAGCTGCAAAACTTGAATCATCTCAACTCCATCCAATAGGAAATCTAGAGGGTGCCTTGATGAAGTATTGTTCCTCAATTTTAAGGATTTGAAGGAATTGATTTATTAAGATTTGTTTCTCTTTTGCAAAGCTTTGATACCTTTGAGGTTAGTATACATAACTATCTAAAACATAGTTGGTTCAAGATAGTTAGTACTGATTCTCATTGGAAGAATAGGCTAAGCTAAGATGAAAAAATGGGGTAAAGACTTAGGAGAATGGTCTACCAAATAATTCCAATTCCTAAAGTCATATTTGGATCTAAGTCTTGAATGTTAAAACTTCCAAAAGGATTAAAACTCTATTCTGAGAATTAATCCAAGAGAAAATCAAAGATGATCAAGATAGGGATCCACTTGTAGACATGAACTTTTAAAATTGGGTATATTGTCATTTGGAATACTTGAACTTTATGTTTCAAGAAAACCTGGATGATTGAAATAAGTCCACCTAAGTTGCCAATGAATGAGAAGATAGTATTTCTCCTCATTGAGCATGTCTTGGCAGGGACTCGCTAGACCCACTTTGCTAAATTCATATCTTTAGCTAAGTCCTGGAAAATACAAATAAAGTATATTTGTATTTGAAAAGGACTATAAAAGAATAAGTTAAGTTCAGAACATATGAAGATTCGTCTCCTTTTTGTTGAAAGTGGAAGACGAATCCAACTTCTGGCCCTTTCAAGATAGAGATAAGATCTCTATCATAGACTCCTAAAATTATAAATTTCTAGGGAAGTACAAAGTGTACTGAAATGTATTATTTTATGGAGCTCAAAGTTTGTGAAAGTGCCAAAAGAAAAAGACCACTAAAGAAGTCCACCCATTTCACTAGTCCATAGGTACCAAGTATGCATGTACATTCAAGTGGACCAAGAGAAAGTGATTTGGGCAGGGATTTTGATTCTTTTCCTTTCAGATTAAGATAGGGATTAGCCCTTATCTGATTACTGGAAATGAATCTAAAGAGAGAGATGACCATGCTCAGAATATAGATCATGGGGCACGGGGGAATACTCCACATAATATACCTACACACATTTTCGAGGACGAAAATGTAAAAGGGCGGAAGAATGTTGTATAACTATGGGTCAAAGTGGCCAAAGATATGGGTTTTGAGGGTCCAAAACCACTTGAAGAACACTTGGATTTTATTGGGAAACCCTTGGGAAAGTGTCTCCAAGAGTGTGGTTTGAACCCTTGAAATATTTGGACTTATTACTCCCAATTGAAGGGTTTTGACCCTTAGGATTGATATTTCCTAAGGGTATGGTATTTAACCCTTAGGGAGACCTCTCAAGCCTTGAGACTTGTATGTACAAGCTTGGGAGAAGTCCTTTTAAGAATCCATGTGAAGGCCATGTGAGTCCATGTGATTTCCAAGGTTAGAAGGCCTCGGATTAGAATCCATGTGGAGAGGACACTTGGCAAGCTCTCCTCACATTTCCCCCCTTGGTCTTGAGGTATATATATGGGTGGATACCTGCTCTCTCTGAGGAGTGTGGCCTTGATAGTCTTAGGATATGTTTATTTCACAACAAATTTACTCCATCCATAGCTAGGCCTATACGTATGGATCGAGGCTCACTAGAAAACTCTGGCCACTTACTATCTATGTCTTTCCAAGCATCAGAGTCAGCAAGCACTCGCATTACATCATCTGTAGACCTGCTCTTTGCATGCCATGACATTAACTCAGCTATAGATTTGCATCTAAACATGTTCTTAATTCGTGGAATGATAGGAAAGTGGCGAAGAACCTTTGCGGAGATTGCTTCACCTAGAAGGTCTTCTCTAAATCTATTTGCTCCACAGTTTGGACATACATGGAGATGCACATACTCATTCTGAAAGAGGATGCAATCATTTGGACAAATATGAATCTTAGTGTAATCCATTGCAATGGAGTGTAAAAGTTTTTTTGCATCACGTGTTGGAGGCATGTCATTGCCCTTTCGCAAAAATTGATCTTTAAGAAGGCCGCAATAAGTAATTAGAACGATATTAGTAAATAAAGTTATTTTGATACATCAATGAAAGTTTATTTCAAATCCACTAACCTGAACAAGTCAGTGACACTACTATCTGACCATCCATAAATGGATTGCAGATTGAGCATCGCGAGTGATGCACATAGTACATATATCTTTGCTCCATTGTACAGTGGTAAATGAGCTAGTCTTTGCATGTCTTTGTATTCTTCATGGGCTTCTGATCGTGGAAATTCTGTTGTGTCCATGAAACTCTCGACATCTTCTCCACCATCATGCTCTTTGTCCATCTCATAAAATGCTTCCAGCATTTCTTCCATATGTTCATTCCGTGTAATGCTATCAGTA
>CM035435.1:65907996-65955496 GCA_020310875.1 Ceratopteris richardii
TTTTCTTTATTTTTTCTTCATAGATATTAAATTGAATTATATGTATGTAAAAACCCTAAAACCCTAAAACCCTAATCCTAAAGATCTAGACCTAAAATATGTATATTTGTGTATCCATGTGTATATACATGTATATATGTATGATATGTGTATGTGTATGTGTGCATATATGTTATGCATGTGTAAAACCCTAAAACCCTAATCGTAAAGACTTAGACCTAAAACATGTATATATGTGTATGCATGTGTGTATATATGTGTATGTATATATGTGTATAAGTATATGTGTATGTATGTGTAAATAGCCTAGAAACCCTAATCCTATTTTTATATATTTGATGTAAAAAAAACCTTAAAATCGTAATTTTGTATATTTAACAATATTTATCTTATTAAAACACTAGCTATTTTCATATTTATTTATATATACTAAAATTGTATATATGTGTGTATATGTGTATGTATGCATGTGTGTATATGTGTGTGTATGTATGTGTGTGTATGTATGCATGCGTGTATATGTGTGTGTATGTATGCATGTGTGTGTATGCATTCATGTGTGTATGTATGTGTGTGTGCATGCATGTGTGTATGTATGTGTGTGTACGTAGGTGTGTGTGTATGCATGCATGTGTATTTGTGTGTGTATGTATGCATGCATGTGTGTATATGTGTGTATTTATGCATGTGTGTACATGTGTGTGTGTATGTATGCATGTGTGTATGTGTATCTGTATGTATGCATGTGTGTATATGTGTATGTGTGTGTATGTATGCATGTGTGTATATGTGTGCGTGTATGTATGCATGTGTGTTTATGTATGTATGTGTGTGTATGCATGCATGCGTGTATATGTGTGTGTATGTATGCATGCATGTGTGTATGTATGTGTGTGTATGCATGTGTGTATATGTGTGTCTGTATGTATGTGTGTATGCATGTGTGTGTATGTGTGTGTATGCATGTGTATATGTGTGTGTGTATGTATGCGTGTATGCATGTGTGTGTATGTATGAATGTGTGTATTCGTGTATGTGTGTGTATGCATGCATATGTGTACATGTGTGTGTATGTATGCATGCATGTGTGTATATGTGTGTGTATGCATGTGTGTATATGTGTGTGTATGTATGTGTGTATGCATGTGTGTGTGTGTATGCATATGTGTATATGTGTGTGTATGTATGTGTATATGCATGCATGTGTGTATATGTGTATGTGTGTATATGTGTATGTGTGTATATGTGTGTGTTTGTATGCATGCATGTGTGTATGTATGCATGTGTGTGTGTATGTATGCATGTGTATATGTGTGTGTGTGTATGTATGCTCTATCTTCCTATCTCTATCTTCCTATCTTTCATCTCTCTTTATCTCTCTCTCTCTATCAATAGAGAATAAAACAATCACTTACAGGTATGTCCCTCTTTTGGATCGTTGTCATCAAAGCGTAATGTATGTCGTCTAACGTCAAATTCCAAAGAATCGATGCCAAAAACTTTTGCAAAATTAAAGAGAAGAGAAATTATAAAACATCAAGCATAGAGAAAGACAAAGGCTAAGAGTACGCGCACCACTTACCAAGATGTGAGATCTAAAGAAAGAGAGAGAGAGAGAGAGAGAGAGAGAGAGAGAGAGAGTAGAGAGAGAGATCTGTGTGTGTGTGTGCACAACACAATGCAGGTCACAATTTGGTTTGCATGCGCAAGTTTGACAGAAGCAAGCAGTACTCAATGTGAAACATGCGCAAAATGTTGAGCTTTGCTCTCGGGTTCTTGGTATGTTTAAAATACGGCCTCGGTATAATCCTCGGTATGGGCATCGATAATTTCCAATAAACTACTGATGCTTATACTGACACTTATACCGACGCCCATACCGACGATTATACCGACACTTATACTGATATTTATACCGACGGTCGAGAGACATCCCGATGATCTGTTTTAAACGGTCATACTGACGGTCACTTGATCATCATTATCTTTAGGTGGACTTTTCCAATGTTTACACTGACGTCGAGAGGGACCATTGGTATAGGCAGCATCGGTATGCCCCTCATATGTTGTAGTGTGATTTTCTTTAAAGTTCTTCCGACTTTCTTTATCTAAACCACTTAGAATTCCTACAATCCTTATGGTTTATGAAAGTATTCACTTACATGGGACATCCTTGCATATCATTTACCTTATAATACCTTATTTGAGCATAACCTATGGTTATCCATATGGTATGAATTCTTTCATCTAAAAATTATATTCTCCCATATTTTCTCTTCCTGAATAACCACTCTAAGTTACCACTATTACATCATGGTTTAAGAAGAGAAAATTTTGTACCTATCACTTAAGTCAATGGCCTTGGTGATCAAGCATGCCATGGCTTTTATGGAATCTTCAACTTCCATAAGAGGGACTTTAATCTTAATGTACTATCATTTAGCTTATATTATGCCAACCATATATGAAGTAAATGGTAGTCACATATGGCCAATTGGCTATACTACCATTATTCGCATGTCCTATGGAAGCCATAATCGAACTTTAGCTTGAGTAAATTGAATCTCCCTCTTAACTCACAAGCCTATGTAATACATTACATATGCACACATAGTTTATGCCAAAGATTTACATCTCCATTCAAGGAGGTGTAGCATGCATAAAGTTGAGAAACTTAACCCCCTCGTTAAAGCATGCAAAAGTTTTGATTTGGAACTTTGTTTTTCCAATGGATGGTGCAAAATTTTCATGCAAGTTGCCAAAATGCATTGAGTGATTCTACATAAACCAAAGATATGGCCATGCACCACCAATCTTTCTTTTCTTGAACCATATGATTTTGATGCACATTGCAAATAAGTTCCATAACTAATTGTAAATGTGACTAGGCAAACAAGGTTGCTTAATCAGTACATCCACTTCCAAATTCATGTCTATAGTGACATGCAATACATGATTTTGTTGATATATTTAGGTAGTGATGTGTGTGAACACACCAGGACCATTGGGGCACTTTTTTCCCTCTTTAGGAGGTGTTTTTTCCCCCAGCTTGTATATATGCCTATTGCCTTAATGGGCTACTTATCTTTGTACATTCTTTATCAATACATTCAGTATTGTGTGTTGTGCTCCAAGCTTCTTCTTCTTCCTTGTGTTGTTTGCATGCTTCCGAAGACGTCTAACTCCAACAATTGGTATCAGAGTAGGTTGGCGCTTCATCTAGGGCATCGTTGACACTCCTCCAGTTATAGTCCCAGAATCGCACCAAATTTGGTACATATACTCAGGGTGTTTCAAAGATCAAAACAGTTTCGTTCTATGGTGCCGAAATCGCGATCTCAGCTCATTTTGGCCTCCGAACACACTATCACGGCACTTGTGCATGCTATTTTGTCTTTTTGTGCCAAAGATATATACCAGTTTTGGTTGGCTAGTATAAGCATCTCAATGTCTGCTACAGGATTAGTAGAATTCGTTTGGGCAGTTCTTTTCAACTTTTTGAGATACATTCAATTTTTTGCATTAAGGTATTTTAGTCACCGGCCATGGGTGTGTTGATATATTTAGGTAATGATGTGTGTGAACACTCTAGCACCGTCGGGGCACTTTTTTCCCTCTTTAGGAGGTTTTTTCCCCCCGCTTGTATATACGCCTATTGCCCTAATGGGCTACTTATCTTTGTACATTCTCTAGTAATACATTCAATATTGTTGTGTTGTGCTCCAAGCTTCTTCTTCTTCCTTGTGCTATTCGCGTGCTTCTGCAGACTTCCGCAGGTCGTCGCTTCATCTAGGGTGCCATCAACACTCCTATTGCAGTCTCAGAATCCTACAAATTTTGGCGAGCATACTCAACGTGTTTCCGAGATCAAAACAACTTTGCACTGTGGTGCCGAAATCACGATCTGAGCTCCTTTCGGTCTCCGAATGCACTATTGCAGTGCTTGTGCAGGCTATTTCCTCTTTTTGTGCCAATTGGTTCACCAGTGCAAGCATCTCGAAGTCTACTATAGGTCTAGCAAAATTCGTTTGGGTAGTTTTATTCAACTTTTTGAGATACAATCAATTTTGTGCATCAAGGTATTTTAGTCACCGGCCATGGTTGAAAGCAGTGATGTATTTTGTATGTTGGATGTTGAGGATAAGTTGGATGATACCAACTACCCATTATGGGGTTATATGATGCGACATGTGTTGGTTGCAAAAGGACTGTGGAACATTGTGTAGGGTGTTGAAAAACGTCCTATCACACCTCCAATTGTTACAACTACATGTACTGAAGGTGATGTAGAAGGTGTCGAAGATGATGATATTCTGCATATTCCTATTCATGCAGCGGTTTCTGTTGCACCTATTGCAGAGCAGATTCGTTGGGATGATAGAGATGCCCAGACACATGCATTGATAGCTTTGTCTGTCAAACGTTCCATTATTCCTCACATTCGCTCTTGCAGAACAGCTAAGGATGCTTGGGATACACTTACCACATTGTAGCAAGCTAGGAATGAGGCTCGTGTTGCTTACCTCCGAAAACAGTTGGAGAGTGAGCAGATGAATGAAGGTGATTCTATGGACAATTTCCTAACAAAGATCAAAGACTTGAAGGAACAATTGATTTCTGCTGATGAGGTTATACCAGATAGCTCACTTGTGCAGACCGTTCTGAATGGTCTTCCTGATTCATATTAGAGTTTTGCTTCTACTCTTTGGTTGATGATGAAAGGCAATCCAAATGCCTTGTCATTTGAGGAGTTAGTCTCTGTTCTGTTGCACGAAGATCAGTCCACGCAGAATAGGTCCATTATGGGAGTTGCAGATCAAGCTTTCCTGGCTAGTCAGAAGGGCAAAGGAAAATGGAGCTTTTCAATTAGTAAGCAGAAATCAGCTAATTCTACACAATCGAAGAGGGAAGACAAAGATGAAAAGAAATCAGAAAAGCATAGATTGTTTTGCAAGGACTATAAAGGAAAGACCATATCATAAAGAACTGTTGTAAACTGGCTGCAAAAGAGGCAAAGAAAAAAGAGGCAAAGAATAAAGAGGCAAAGAAAAAAGAGGCAGGAATGGTTGTTGCAGAGGCCTCTACTCCAAAAACAGAGTCTGCTAATCTTGTGCAAGAAGAAGAATGGGCATTTACTATTGTTTACAGTTTTGACTCATCTTCTCATGAGCACTGCATGTCTGCAGTAGACTTAGATGTTTGGTACTTTGACCGTGGGGCGACCAAACATATTACCTCACAGTGTAGTTTCTTCTCTTCATGTGAGCCTACCCGTAGAGGGAATACTGTTACATGCGCCAACAACTCCTCTTATCCTGTTACGGGAGTTGGTAAGATCATTTAGACTACTGTTGATGGTAGTTCTTTCACCTTGTCAGATGCTTTGTTTGTGCCAGGGATCAAGAAAAATCTATTATCAATTTTTGCATTAGTCAAGATTGGCTTGGTTCTGAAATTTGTTGATGACAGGTGTACAGTTCATGATCTATCACATGGTGACGTGATTTTTGCTTTTGGCATTCTATGTCATGGGCTGTATAAGCTCATAGACTATGAAAGATCTGTAAATGATTCGGCATGTGCAGTATATGATTCTCAGGCTATGTCGGATGCAAAGCTTTGGCATGCATGCTTTGGTCATCTGAATTTTGCTAGTTTGCTACGCCTACAGAAATCTGAAATGGTGTCCTCTTTGCCCAAACTTGAGCAACCTGGAAAACATGTTTGTGAAGGCTGTATTTTGGGCAAAATGCAGCGTTCATCCTTTCCAAAAGATGGTTCAGTTCGGGCTACTAAGAAATTACATCTTGTACATAGTGATGTCTGTGGTCCTATGCAAACACCTTCTTTTGGAAATTATCTTTACTTCGTGACTTTCATCGATGAATTTTTGAGGCATGCATGGGTATATCCATTGAAGGCAAAGTCTGAAGTGTTCATGTGCTTTAAACAGTTTTTGGTTTTGGTTGAAAATCTGTCAGCATGTAAAATGGGCACCCTTCATTCTGATCGAGGGGGGGGGATATATGTCTTCTGATTTCAATGCATTTTTGGCTGAATGTGGGATAAAACACCAGTTTACAGTGCCCTATACACCTCAATAGAATGGAGTTGCTGAACGAAAGAACAAGTCACTCATGGAGATGGCGAGGTGTATGGTCAAGAGTCAGACATTACCACATAGTTTCTGGCTTGAGGCTGTCATGTGTGCAGCATATGTACTTAACAGGTGTCCCACTAAAGCATTGCAGTCCATCACTCCATATGAGGCTTGGCATGGTTGCGAGCCTCATATGGAGTGATATGCATGACCGCGAGCCTTCTTTTGCTCATCTTTGTGTTTTTGGTTGTTTGGCATATGCATTAGTGCTTGAACAACACCGTGAAAAATTGGATGATAAAGTAGTAAAATGTATTTTTATTGGGTACAATTCTAAAAGTAAAGGCTATTGTCTATATCTTCCATAGAATAAACACATTTTGGTTAGCCGTGATGTTGTTTTTGTGGAAGATGTTGGAAACAATGCCATATGGTACATTGTGCATGGTCATTGATCCATTTTTGCTCAGATTATACATGTATAGAGTATTTTATGAGTTCCTCTTCAAGCAAATTGAGTCAGCACTGTGGATAAGTGAAAGCGCTCTCATTCTACCCGTCTGGGTTCGATCCCCGACTCTAGCAGTGTTGTGCGCGAAGAGGTTTTTTGTTAAACTTTTGGGAAAAAAAACTCACGGAGAGCGATGGTGTGTTTTTTTGTAAGATCGCTACGATCTTGTGCTTTATCAATTGCGATTGCTTTTGGTGGAGTTTTTGGAGTACTTTTCAAGAGACAATAGCTACTATATAAGAGTATGCTTGGTTCATTGTTATTCATCCATCACCTATTACAACACAAGCTTTGGAAGCTTGGTATCTCTTTGAGGTAGTGATTTTAGCACATGGGGCAGCCATGGTGCTTTGTTGTATTGCTTCTCTTATCTTCTCTAGATATGGAGGATAAAGGAAATTGGATCCAAAAGGAATAGATGATTGTGTTCTTCTATGGGTCTAATTGTAGGAACAAGCTTTTTGTGTCCTTGAATGAGAATAAATTCCCATTTAATGTGCTAAAGCAGACCCTTTAGTTGATAATATGTGTGGGTCCATGTTGGACTTGGTATTAATCCCACAAACAAGGATTCTCCAAGGATTGTAGCTTTAGAAGATAAAGCTATATAGACCAACTCATCTCATCAAGTGAAGGGAGAAAGAGGGATTTTTGCACTTGTCCGCTCTATAAAGACTCAAAGGAGGCTATTCTTCATGTGTGCACCTATGAGTGTCATAGGATGACTTTTTTAATGTAAGGCAAGATGCAAATGGATGCTATAAGCTCTTCTTTATGTGAGACCATCTATATATCCCATACAGGATCAGTAAACTAGGCTAATAGGTCTTTATGAGGTGCACTAGTAGGACATTCCTTCATCAAGTAGAAGAGGAGAAAGAGCTACTTGTGGTCTGCCTCCTCTCCCCTCATATGGGCTCAAAATTCAGTCATGGGTGCCTTTCTTGGATGCATGATGGGTGGCTAACGGAGACCCTTTAACCCATGGTCTATTTTTACCAACCCTAAAGGCACTAAAAGGCTTGCATGGCAAAACTATGAGTCTCCAAAAGTTCATGTGAGCTAATGGATGAGCTCCTACTCATGATGGTACTGAAGTAGTTTTAAATTCTAGATCAATTTGGATCAAATACTAGTGTTGTGTGAGGTCCTCCACACTCAAATGAAGTAAGGACCTACAAAAACGAACTAGAAAGACCACACTATGGAGATAAATGCATGTATCTACCCACATAGCCCTCCAATATAGAATTGTAAGTCCACAGAGGTCACTAACCCACGAGAGGACATGTGTACCTTCCATCACATGGGTCTCTAAGGTGATCACATGGCTTCCAAGCTTACAAAACCACATGAATTCATATGCCTTCTAAAAGAAGACCCTCCGAGCTCTCACATAGGAGTTGAGTGACTAGGTAAAGCTTCAGATTAAGCCTAAGGTACTCTACCTTAGAGAAATAAACCATAAGGTTCAAAGACCCTTCAAATAGGGGAAAATAAACATTAAATCTAAATGGTTTCACACCTAGAAACCTAAGGGTTCTACCCCTTAGACCCATGCATTTATACGATAGTATTTCTTTAAGTTTTGCTTCTCATTGGTCACATCCTATTTGGGGTCCTCGGTTGAACATATGCATCATTCAATTGCCACCTCTTTTGGTCGGCCTCATCCCCTCCCCATCCACTCTATGTATGCCCCCAACCAAGAACTAGATAGAATTATCACATGGCAATTGCTCGACTCATTTCCCTTGGATATTATCTTGTGTGGATACTTTAACATGTTGGAAGTGATCTTGGATAGGTGGAATTAGAAAGGATGGATGATTGAAGGCTTTGAAAAACTCAATTGGGTCCTTCTCATACTTCATTCTTATTGAAGCGAATCAATCTGTGGGTTTTTCTTGGTTGAACCTTCACTCCGATACCTAATTTGAATAATGAGACTTGATAAATGCTATATCTCAAAGAACTTCATTGATCACATGGATCTCCCTCCCTCTATCATAGCAGAGATATTGTATTCTCAAATCACTACCCAACGGTATTCTCTATGAAGCCCCTCGTTGCCAGTAGGAGGGCTCCATGGCTTCATGCTGATTGGTTAGTGTTCTTCCTCCCCTTGATGAGATAGGGTTTTCACCTAGAGGAATACCTTTCATATTCACTTTTACCCCACTAGAGGTTGCATTAATGTGATCATTCATACCTAGGAGATTTCACTCAAAACACAAAAGATCCAAATTATTTGAAAGAGATGTAAAGGAGAAACTTTATAGAAGGCTTCTCCACCTTGATATTTGATTTAAAAAAGGTTAATCCCATTTACAAAAAGTATTTGACTAAAAGACTTCGTTTGTTCTTTAAAGCTTGGTTGGCTAGAAAAGGTGACAAACCTTCAAAAGAAATGTAAAGAATCCTTTAGAGGAAAAAAGTAGAGAAGTTCTTCCCAAAATAATTGACAATCATGCATCAAATGGAACACAGATGAGGATAACTATACTTTGATTACTAATCACTTTGCTTAGCAGACTAGACACTTAAGGGATATATACACTTCTATTAAGTGGAGCTTCTTCACAAGAATCCATCTCTCTCCTCGCAATAGGGAAGACAAGCATGAAGTCTCTTTCAATGCCCAACACTTTCACACATGGCAAGTCAAAATGCAATACAAGCTCATGAACAAAGGCATATGGGCTATTGCTAGCAACATGGTGAAGAAACCAACCACGAGAAAAGGCAAAGCTAATAAAAAACTCAAAGACGAGAAAGCACTATCCACCATTGCACTTGGGTTAAGTAAGTAATGTGTGCATCACATCGATGAGAAGGGCACCACTTATGATGCATGAACAAAGCTTGCTAATTTTTTTTGGTATAAGGATAAATCTTCAAAAATCACACTCCTTATGAACTTGTTTGATCTCAAAATGTAGCCCAACTTCTCTCTTGCTTCACATCTCAACCACTTTAAGAGTATGTGTACTCAAATTGTGGACATCAATAAGAATCTTGATGAAGATGTACTCATTGCATTACTTCTATGAAATCTTCCCCAATATTCATATGGTCACATTATCACAATAGTTAGGCTTCTTCCATAACCAACCCTCAACGATGTTGAAGCTTCTCTACTTGATGAAGAAAATAACCTTTAAAACTGTTGGTGCAAGGCAATCAACAATTGAAGTTTTGATGAAGTTTTGAAGTCAAGGATTGAAGAAAACGTCAAGATATGAAGCATGAAGAAAGTACATGTTTAGAGAATGAAGATGTGTATACATATGTACATTAACTTAGAGTTAGCTCACTTATACTTTTGTATGGTTATGAGCTTGTACATTTTTTGCCTATATATACAAGAAAAAATGTCAGGGCAAAAATGAGAGAGTGTGAGAGAACACGTTTTGAAGAGGATTAGAAGTCATTAGACACTTGTGAAGTGAGTAAGATAGCTCTCTCATCCAGATGTAAAACTTTTCAGTAATGAAGAAATGTTGCACCCGATTTTTGTGTGTGTTCTCCTTCTGTACTTGATCATTTCAAGAATCCTTTTGTAGGTATCGAATTCCATATCTTATGAGTCTATGGTTAAATTTTGAGAGCCTAATTGTAAATAGCCTGTGAGAATTATGAGTAGGAACATTCATATGTGAGGAAGTGTTGAGTGTCTTCTGAAACAGGCGCAATCTCGATGCTCAAAGAAATGGCCAGTTCTCAGTGCACAGTGTAAATTTTTGCACAAATGAGGAGTCAAAATCTAATTTGGAAGGTAAGCCATCTATGGCTAAAAGCATTTGCATAAACGGGTTTTATTTTGGGAGAACTAAGCTTTAGAAGTTGTAGGTGTCAAGATCGGCTGTAAAAAACTACAGTTTTAGACATAGGTGACTTGTTGAGATTATTTCCCAAGATCTACTAAGTCTTTTGGAATGATTTAACTTGGAGGAGGTGCGAAAACTATAGGCGACACCTTATACAAAGTTTTATAAAAAACTTTAGATATTTGATAAGTCAACGAATGAGTTATGTGCAACAGACTTTCTGTGTAGTCATCTTCTTCACAGTTTGTTCAAGATTTTGGTAGTTGAGTATTGATCCTCAAAATTGGAGAAGGTTTTAAGTTATTCTTGATATAGAGGTGCTCTAACTTCAAGAATAATGCAATAGCGTAACGACTGGAATTGCTCTTGAATGAATGACTCTCCTCCCAACCATATGCATCTATATATAGCTCTCTCCAAGGGACTGCCTGCATGGGCAGGTGGATACTAACCATCCAAGTGTCAGCCATGTAACTACATGTGCACCAAGTGTCCCAGTTAGCTAGAGTTAAGGGATTGAACCCAAGACCTCTTCCTTCACGGGCCCTTGAGTCTTAACCACTAGGCTAAGTGGATTACTTGGTCACAAGAGTAAATGACCTACTAGTAAGTCTAGACTCGAGATCTTTGGCCACCAAAACGAATGACCATACGGAGTCCGATTTCAGATCTGTCTAAACCAATCGGATCCCTAGATCACAAACTTACTTTATTACATTCTTCCCCCCTTGGAAAATATTTTCATCCTCGAAAATTAGAGCTATACATATTGTAGGCAACCCCCGAGCCTCATGTTCTAAAACTTGAAGAACATGCATTCATTCAAACAGTTTATTTACTTAGAACTTGAAAGTAAAAAACCTTATCATATTCTAGATCTTGAAGAACATGATCGGTTTATCTACTTAAAACTTGAAAGTAGAAAACCTTCTTTATTTGGGACCAATTTAAAACTTGAAAGCTGGAAAAAGTCTTTGGATTGTGGAAACTTTTTCCCATGTTGAATTTTCTTCACTTCCATCCTTCCATTTTACTAAGCACTCTTCATACAAGTGGCTTCTTGTACGTTTATCTCGGGTGCGAAGTATCCTTTCAGGTTCATGAGGAACTGTTTTATTTACTGGAATAGGAAGTATGACCTGTTGTCCAACTAGATTATCTAAATCTGTTAGACTCTTCCTAAGTCGACTAACATGGAACACTGGATGAATCCAACTATCATCTGGAAGTTGTAATTCATAAGCCCACAAACCAACTTTCTTGGTGATTGGAAAAGGACCGCAATATCTAGGCGATAACTTGGCGCATTGACCAATCTTGAACTTTTCCGATCTTTCAGGAATACGAAGATAAACTTGATCGCCAACCTGAAAAGTAACATCTCTTCGCTTTGGATCGGCATAAGCCTTTGCACGATCTTGAGCTTTCTTTAAGTTTTCTTTAGCTAACTTAAGTTTAAAGTTCATGTCTTGAAGGAACTCTTGAGCTGCTTGAACTCTTTCATTTTGAAGTCCCACTGCATAAGGAGACCTAGGCTGGAAACCGTACATCAACATGAATGGACTAAATTTAGTTGATGAATTCTTGGCACTGTTATAGGCAAACTCAGCTAAAGGAAGATAATCTTCCCAATCAGTCTGTTTGGAAGTAACATAAGCTCTGAGTATGTCTTCCAAGATTTGATTGACTTTCTCTGTCTGTCCATCCGTCTGGGGATGTTCAACTGTACTTAAACTTAGTTTAGTTTGCAGTCTACTAAAGACCGCTCGCCAAAAATGACTTGTAAATCGAGCATCTCTATCAGAAACTATGTCTACTAGAAGACCATAGAGTCATCCAGATGTGAGTTATCCTCATAAATCTGGGCAACCTTAATCGCCTCTTCTAGGGATTTAGGTGCATGCCTTTTGACTTCATTTCGAATTCGTTGGTTAAGTCCTCTGACAAAACCGCGAAGACGATGAAAGTCATCTAAGTTCTTTAATTTCAGAATAACATCTCGGTATTCTGAAATATACACTGATAACGGTCTACCTTTCTGTTGAATTTTATCCCACGCCTCCCAATTACGTTCCTCCTCATTCTCGGGGAGAAACTTTTTCTTGAAAAGGCGGGAAAACTCAACCCAGGTAGTAGGTTTCTTGTGAGTCTCAGAGAGACTCATCCACCAAGTATAAGCTTTAGGTCCTAGTGATAAACTCGCTTCTACTACTCTCACATGATCGGGGGTATGTTTGAGTTCATGGACATCGTTCCATTTCTCCAAGAAAGTCAAAACCACATCTTTGTTCCTATCCTTATCCTCTCTAGAGAAATAAGGAGGACGGATCTCCTTTCCCAAGGAAAGATCCACGGGGCGGTTATGGCTTTCTGACATCCCTACCGAAGTGGCAATCAAAGGAGTAGAAGATATCAAACTAAGACGGCTCATACTTCCTGTTAGGGGAAACATGTCTATCTGGGGAGAGGATAATCCCTTATCCTTATCCATCCTAATAGACATTGGAGAAGTTGCGATCGTATCTGTGTGACTACCCAAAGTAGCCTTACTGATATCCCTAGGCATCTGAAGTAAGTTAAGAATGGCCTTAAGGTGATCTTGGATTCCATCAACAGATTGACGGAGTACCGCAACCTCATCCGGAATACTGGACAACCGTCCAAGTCTTTGCTCAACTAGCAACATCCTACTTTCCATATCTTTCCTCTCGTTTAAAGTAGTGTTTGTTTCCCCTTTTCTCGCAGAATCCTCAACGTCTAATGCTACAATTGTTGATTCTATTTTAGATGCATCAGATGCATGACTAGTATTTGAAACCATAGGTGCAGATGAATGCAATGCACGTGCAACTATTGGTGGTCTAGTCATGAATGAGGATGTTACTAACATAGGAATGGAAACATACATTGACGCACTAGTAGTACTTGTAAGCGAGATGTGGCTAGAAGTCCCCTCCATCACACACAGAGCGTTATTAAACTAACTTAGTATTCCTAACGCAGGTGGTGTGTGGAACAAAATCAAAAGAGCTATGCAAAAATATCACAAGAAATCATCCTGATGATTTGGTCCATCGAGGTCGACTTGATTCTAGCCGAAGGTGCTAGAATTATGACGAAGATATGCCTCCAGATCTTCACTCCACAGCTCCACTTCTGTTGAACTTTGCTCGAACTTTTAGCTTTCTTCAGCTTTGATCAGCACAGATATGCACTCTAGTTCGGTTGGGGTAATAAGCAAACTCCAAAGATTAATCAGAATGAGAAGATCTCGGCTCGGGATTAGCAGAGGAGAGATATAATTTGAACTGAATAAAATATGCACAAAAAGTAATCACAAAAAACCTCTACTTCAGTGGGTAAGGCTCTGTAGTCTCTCTGCAAGGTCGTGGGATCGATTCTCGATGCCCTACCGATGGAATTTCAGCTTTTTTGCTGGTTGAAGAAGTCTGCTTCAATGCAAACTGAGAATAATTAGTCACGCTCTCTGTACTACTCCGTGAATATCTGTGGCCTTATGGATAGGCGAATGCACTGAGAATCAGAGGTTCTGGGTTCGATCATGCTCGGGCACACAGTAGAAATGACTTGATAGGTTATATCATAGGTGAAGAGGAAAAGCCTCAGTTCAGAGATCCTAGTTTTCCAACTAGGGATGAATTGTCAGATTTGAGGACTTGGATGAAGGGAGATGCTCAAGCTAGGAGCATTATCTATATGGGAGTTAATGAATACTTGCTACCTCACATTAGAGGTCTTGAAAGTGCAAGTGATATATGGAATGCTTTGGAGGAGCATTTCCAAAACACCACAAAGTCAAGGAAGGCATCCTTGTGGGTAGAGTTTACCACATTCAAGAAAAAGGCCTCTCAATCCATCTCACATTATGTAACAAGGATGAAGGACATTGCAGATGCTTTAGGAGTAGTTGATGAAGATATTGAGGAGGATAAATTGGTAAGGCAAATCCTCACAAGTTTGAGAGGTGATGACAAATGGAAGCCATTCATTTTGTCTACTGAATTATCACTAGATCATTTAACTCCGGACTTAAATCAGTTGCTAGGACACATGCTAACCTTTGAGCAGGATGTCAAAGGTGAAGGTGATAAAAGTGCATGTCAAGCAATGTATTCAAAGGATAAGAAGAAGAATAGCAAAGGGAAGCAATAAGTAAATGAAGATGAAGGGACAACTAGCGAGGCTAACTTCCTAAGAGGAAGAGGACGTGGCAAAGGTAGAGGAAGAGGTAGAATTAATAAAGATGGAGTCAAAGCTTGTTGGATTTTTGGTAAGACAAATCACTTAGCTCATAATTGTTGGCATAATACTCAGAATAATGGTGGATATAATCAGAACTTTAATTCAAGAGGAAGAGGTGGCACAAATCAAAGAGGTAATTTCAGAGGTAGAGGTAGTAGAGATTATTTTGGAAGAAATACAGGTAGAGGATTCCAAAGCCAACAATACAACAATACCTAATACAATTATGCTTCAGATTAGAAGGAGGATTCAACATTGATAATGAATGCAACTTGTGAAAGGCAAAGTGAAGACCAAAGAGTCTTCTACATTGACTTAGGGTGTAGCAATCACCTGAGTGGCAACATAGCTTTGATGACTGATTTGGAGAATAAGGTAAATAATCATGTAGTTCAAACAGGTGACAATACAAAGCACAATGTGAAGTCAATTGGATCAGTGAAGGCCAAGGATGGAAGTACTCTCTTGAGTAAGGTTTTGTATGTTCCTACAATTCCAAAGAATCTGATAAGTGTAGGACACATTGTTGAAAAAGGTTATGAAGTTAAGTTCACTAGTGAAGGAGTTTTTGTGGAAGACCCTAGCAATGGATATAAACAAATTGTTTGAGGGAAGAAAGAAGGAAGATTGTTCACATTGAACATTCAAGGTAATTTTGGTCATGCCTTGATCACTTATGGAGGACATAAGATCTCTGAGTTAGATCTTTGGCACAAAAGGCTTGGACATTTCAATGAAAGAGGCATTAAAGATATGGTTAACAATGGTTCAGTGCTTGGATTGCCTAATGTTGCAGGTCAACATATGACATACATATGTGAGGCATGTCAATTAGGTAAGGCTCATAAGCATGAAGACCCTTCTACATATGAAGAGGCAAAAGGTAAGGAAAATTGGGAGAAAGCTATGCAGGAAGAGTATGATGCATTGATGGAGAATGAGACATGGGATTTGGTTCCTAAACCAAATAGTCAGAAGATCATTGGATGCAAATGGGTCTACAAGACAAAGAGGTTTGCAGATGGAAGTGTATCTAGGTATAAAGCTCGACTTGTTGTGAAAGGGTTTGCTCAGACATGTGGTATAGATTATGATGAGACCTATAGTCCTGTGGCAAAGATGACAACCATCAGGACACTCATAGCTATTGTTGCATGTAAAGGTTGGAAATTATGTCAATTAGATGTGAAGAATGCTTTTCTAAATGGTTATATTTTTTATGATGTTTTCATGGAGCAACCACAAGGATTCAGAGATGAAAGGTATCGAGATCATGTATGTAAGCTCAAGAGAGCTTTGTATGGTTTGAAGCAGGCCCCTAGGGCATGGAATTATAGACTTGTGAAGTTCTTGAAGGAACTTGGTTTTCAAGTATCTAAAGCAGATAGTAGCTTGCTTGTTAAAGCAAGTGATGATGGGTTCATTTACATGTGCATATATGTTGATGATATAATTCTTACAGGTACAGATGAGAACGGAATTCAAAGCCTAAAGAAGCAAATGGAGAACGAGTTCAAGATTAGTGACTTGGGAGACTTTTCATATTTCTTGGGCATGGAGATCTCATACACTCAATATGGAGTATATGTAACTCAAGAAAGGTATTTGAAAAACTTGTTGATCAAGTCTAAAATGGATGATTGCATGGTAGCACCTACTCCAATGGAAGTGAATCACAAATTGAGCAAATATGGAGGAGAAGAATTCAAGGGCATGAAGCTATATCAAAGTTTAGACAAAGGGTGTTGAGGTACATCAAAGGTACACTCAAAGAAGGTTTGTATTATTGTTTTACATTAGATACAAACATCGAGATATATAGTGATACAGATTGGGCAGGTAATCCTGATGATAGGAGATCAACTTATGGATACTTGTGTTATGTGGGAGATAAGTTAATTTCATGGTGTTCAAAGAAGCAACACACAATTGCTTTATCATCCACAGAGACAGAGTACAAAGGTATGGTTGAAGCTGCAAAGGAAGTGATATGGCTTAAGACTCTTATGAAGAGTTTTGACATGATTCAGAGTACACCCACTATTCATGGAGATAACATGAGCTCATTGTATTTAACTGCTAATCTTGTTTTTCATGTCAGGACTAAACACATTGAGATTCAGTATCATTTTCTAAGAGAGAACGTGATGGATAAGGATATTGAAGTCATACATACTTCAACAAATGATCAGATAGCTGATGTGCTAACCAAAAGCTTGGATGGACCAAAGCTACAGAGATTCAAAGACATGGCAGGTATAAAGAAGATAGAGAAAACCTCAATTGATGATTGAGGGGAAGCTGTTGGTGAAAGGCAATCAACAATTGAAGTTTTGAAGTTAAGGATTGAAGAAAATGTCAAGATATGAAGCATGAAGTAAGTACATGTTCAGAGAATGAAGATGTGTATACATATGTACATTAACTTAGAGTTAGCTCACTTATACTTTTGTATGGTTATGAGCTTGTACATTTTTTGCCTATATATACAAGGAAAAATATCAGGGAAAAAATGGGAGAGTGTGAGAGAACAAGTTTTGAAGATAATTAGAAGTCATTAGACACTTGTGAAGTGAGTAAGATAGCTCTCTCATCGAGATGTAAAACTTTTCAGTAATGAAGAAAAGTTGCACCCGATTTTTCTGTGTTCTCCTTCTGTACTTGACCATTTCAAAAATCCTTTTGTAGGTATCTAACTCCATAGTTAATGAGTCTATGGTTAAATTTTGAGAGCCTAATTGTAAACAAGCTATGAGAATTATGAGTAGGAACATTCATATGTGAGGAAGTGTTGCGTGTCTTTTGAAACAGGTGCGATCTCGATGGTCAAAGAAATGGTCAGTTCTCAGTGCAAAGTGTAAAGTTTTGCACAAATGAGGAGTCAAAATCTAAGTTGGAAGGTAAGCCATCTATGTTTAAAATCATTTGCATAAACGGGTTCTAGTTTGGGAGAACGAAGCTTTAGAAGTTGCAGGTGTCAAGGTCGACTGTAAAAAAACTACAGTTTTAGACATAGGTGACTTGTTGAGATCATTTCTCAAGATCTACTGAGTCTTTTGAAATTATTTAACTTGGAGGAGGTGCGCAAACTACAAGCAACACCTTATACAAAGTTTTATAAAAACCTTTACACATTTGAAAAAGTCAATGAATGAATTATGTGCAGCAGACTTTCTATGTAGTCATCTTCTTCATAGTTTGTTCAAGATTTTGGTAGTTGAGTATTGATCCTCAAAATTGGTGAAGGTTTTAAGTTATTCTTGATATAGAGGTGCTCTAACTTCAAGAATAACTTGTTATTTTGGAGATTAACACTCTCCATAAAAAACCACAATTCCTCTCAAGAGAAAGAACTCTTCATAAAAAAGGAAGCCCCACATAAAAAGTACAAACCACGTCGCTTCTACAATAAAACAAAACATCCTGAGGAGAAATGCTACTTCAAAACTAAGAGATATGCCAACCTTATTGAGGAACAAAGTGATGAAGATTTTGAGGGGTCCCCCAAAGAAACTATTTGTAAGGAATATATCGTTTAATGATGAAAATGCTTAATATGTCTAGGAATCCCATATGACCTTACATATGAAAAACCAGATGGATGTCATATATCCATGAAAACCAAGGGATGCCATGTGTCCCATAATTGGATGCCATATTTCCAAGTTATGTCTAAGGGTCCTAGATGTCCTTGGATCCGAAAACCCAATGGACTATGTGATGCCATATGTCACTAGTTCCTCTCATCAAAAACAAAAGGCTCATCACTTGGAGGGGTGGTGTTGAGAGTTGCATGCTCCACCCTTTTGTCCAAACTCACGTTCATTCTCATGCAAGCACATATGCCCCACATGCAAGGAGATTCCCAAATCCATATAAGGAGGGCTTGAGTTCACTCCTCACAAGCCATTCATTAAAGATCTTGGCAAGAGTGCCCTCACTTCTCTCATGGAGTCTTCATGCTCATAGAGAATTGTATGTAATTCATTTGCATTTTAATTCATCCATCATGTTTTGTTATCTTTTGTTTGTTCCTCCTTAGCTTGCTAGATGTGTGCACATGATTAGAATAGGAGTAGTGCTTTTTAATTCACTAGTTTGCACATGTAAGTGTACTTGCGTTAGATGTGGAATCATATGAGATGAAAAAACAATGTTAAGAGGCAGCATGTTCAATTGCACCATTCTCCAAGTACCAAGCAAGTGAATCCATGAGAGACATATAACAATCATGACATAATGATGATAACTAAATTGTTTAATAAGTTGTCATTCTTTATTTTGCACAATATTATCAATATCATTGTTAAAAGAGAAATTATCTACAACAATCATTTTTCCCTCTTTTTTCTTTTCCTCCTTCACAATACGTCTAGGACAATTCTTTATAACATGATTCTTGGCCTCATAAAAATTGCAATCTATTTTTTCATATTTTCTTTATTCTTATCTTTCTTTGTGCTCCTTGATTATTTGTGCAACATCCATTGATTTATATTAGTAAAGGAAAATTTATCTATCATTGTCCTTTCGGGAAGAAGCAAGATTAATATGCAACATTAATGGAGCTATTTAAACTAGCTTGTATCTCTTGTAGCCAAAATCAAAATTAAAGAATTCTTCAAATGTTAAGATATTTGGATATTATTTCATCATCAATAAAATAATAGTAGCAAAAAACTTACAAGAATTGGAATACGAGGAATAGTGGCATAGATTATAACAAAATAACCGAATAAAATGCATATACCTATGTATCTCTATTATCATATTGAAATTTCCATGTAGTGGTTGGAGTCGCTCACGTGTATATGATGTAGTAAAATTAAGAGCTACAAGAGGATTGAAGAATGAAGTTACACAGAACTAGAACTTATAGCATTTTGAAAACCATTTGGATACTGTATCGCGGCATTTCCCTCCCCCTCTCCTTTTCTCTCTCTCTTCTCTCTCTCTCTTTTCCCCCACCACCCCCGCGGCCCCCACTGTCACCACGACCCCTCCAACTCCACCGTCCCCTCCTTTTTCCCCCACCACCCCTGCGGCCCCCACCATCACCCTGACCCCCTCCAACCCCACTGTCCCCTCCTCTTTTCTCCACCACCCCCGCGACCCCCACCATCACCATGACCCCCTCCAACTCCACCAGCCCTCCTCTTTTCCCCCACCACCCCACAGCCCTCCTCAAACTTCACACCACCCCACAGCCCTCCACCACTCCACACCACCCCTCAGCCCTCCACCACTCCACACCACCCCACAACCCTCCACCACTCCACACCACCCCACAGCCCTCCACCACTCCACACCACCCCACAGCCCTCCACCACTCCACGACTCCCCACAACTCCACACCACCCCACAACCCTCCGCCACTCCACACCACCCCACAGCCCTCCACCACTCCACACCACCCCACAGCCCTCCACCACTCCACACCACCCCACAACCCTCCACCACTCCACGACTCCCCACACAACTCCACACCACCCCACAGCCCTCCACCACTCCACACCACCCCACAGTCCTCCACCATTCCACACCACCCCACAGCCCTCCACCACTCCACGACTCCCCACACAACTCCACATCACCCCACAACCCTCCACCACTCCACACCACCCCACAGCCCTCCACCACTCCACACCACCCCACAGCCCTCACCATAGCCC
This sequence comes from Ceratopteris richardii, assembly GCA_020310875.1. Classification (NCBI taxonomy): domain Eukaryota; kingdom Viridiplantae; phylum Streptophyta; class Polypodiopsida; order Polypodiales; family Pteridaceae; genus Ceratopteris; species Ceratopteris richardii. The sequence goes on from CM035435.1 coordinate 65,928,373, forward strand.
TCCACCACTCCACGACTCCCCACACAACTCCACACCACCCCACAGCCCTCCACCACTCCACACCACCCCACAACCCTCCACCACTCCACACCACCCCACAGCCCTCCACCACTCCTCACCACCCCACAGCCCTCCACCACTCCACACCACCCCACAGCCCTCCACCACTCCACACCACCCCACAACCCTCCACCACTCCACCACTCCACACCACCCCACAGCCCTCCACCACTCCACGACTCCCCACACAACTCCACACCACCCCACAGCCCTCCACCACTCCACACCACCCCGCATCCCTCCACCACTCCACACCACCCCACAACCCTCCACCACTCCACACCACCCCACAGCCCTCCACCACTCCACACCACCCCATAGCCCACCACCACTCCACACCACCCCATAGCCCTCCACCACTCCATGACTCCCCACACAACTCCACACCACCCCACAACCCTCCACCACTCCACACCACCCCACAGCCCCCCACCACTCCACACCACCCCATAGCCCTCCACCACTCTACACCACCCCACATCCCTCCACCACTCCACACCACCCCACAACCCTCCACCACTCCACACCACCCCACAGCCCTCCACCACTCCACACCACCCCACAGCCCTCCACCACTCCACAACCCCCCACAAACCCCACAAATCTCACATTTTTCCACGACCTTACATAAGGCTCTCATACAGTTTGGATGGATATTTGGAGGATCATTTCTTAACCAAACCCTATAGTGTTATATATCGTTGGAAAGCTCTCAATGAGTACTTTCACATGGTGCAATAATAACTTTGAAATCTTGGATCAATTTTTGACCACACCCCAAAAACCCCCACAACTCCCCATAACTCACCCCCTATTCCCACCCAACCCACAAACCCCACAAACCCCGCACAACTCCACACAACTCCACACCCCTCCATAACCCTCCACAAACCCCATAATCTCTCTCAACTCCCCACAACTCACCTCCCACACCGTCCACTTAATATGAAGGATCAGAAGCTACTACAAAAATTTGGTGAAGGATGTGCTTCTCAGGGTCATTCAAACATCACGAGTGGCACAAAATGAGGATCTCAACTTGCATTCAAAAGTGACAGTAAAGGTGTAAGTGGTAAAAGTAAAAGTGGAGAAATGAGTGTTACCGCCAACCATTCATGAAGATTGCCTATTTTTGAGGATCCAATTCAAGATTGGTGGCACATTTGATTTACCCCTCCAATCTTGGGCAATCAACCGACACATGATCAGTGGACGTGAGGAATCGGCAAGGTACGTACAGAGGTCCTCTCTTTGCACTTTGTGGCTTCAAGCCTACTGTAGGAAGTCACTCTGTGGTGAGGATACAGAGCGTGGGCTTCCCAGTGGAGGGCTAATAGCACTATAGTGTGAAGAGAGTGGCTTGGTTTTGTCATTCAGTGTGAGTCATTGGTATTTCATGCTCTTTCCCTTAGAGCAAGTTTTCATACTTCGTATTGATCAGTGTTAGTCTGCATCTAGTTGTGTCCATTGTACGGATTGGAAGAATCCCTTGTATTGATGTTGTTTAGTTCTGGAGTGGCATGTTAGCCCAGAGCATAAACTTTTGAGCATCTCTTTTGCCTATGTTTTAATCATCTGATTCGAACTAAGGAGCGGATGGTCTTCCATTATTGTCATTTTGTCATTAATACTTTCTTCAGTATTCACAACCCTGTGCAATCATTGATATCTGCCTGCTCACAGAAGTGTTAAAGGGTATATTTCCCTAAGGAGAACCTCCCTTGAGTAGGTGAAGTACTGGAATGCTTGATGCATGCTTCTGTTAAAAGTAGATACCCCAGTACCTCCTCTACAGATACATTGTATTTTTTTATTATTTATGATTGTAATAAGACATATTTGAGCACCCTCGATAATATTTCATCAATCCTTGGAAATTAATACATGACACATCATATATACACACAATGAGTAGTTTGAACCATTCAACTTAACCTCAACAACCGACATATGAGATGCATCATTGATCTCATTCATGGGTAATGATTATACCTTGATATTAAAAATTGATTGTTTTTAGTTCAATAGAAGTGCCATATGCAACACTACTACAAATCTAAAACACTTTGATATGCTTGTTTTAGCTCGTACAAATTTAATAAAATTAGAGAAAAAGGAATAAAATTGCCTACATAATCACTACGATAGTGCATTCAGAAAGCAAAACAAGCTCAAACCAATCTTTTGAATCAAACTCTTCAAACTCATTTATAGCATAGACTTTTCTAACAATGCTCACCGAGGTTCATAGCATTATGGAAAAGTGAATAAGGTGTATCAATGATGCATTGAAAGAAGAAACAACATGCTCTGATCATATTTATTCGAGTTCAAAGAGTAAAAATGTACAGAAAGAACACAACAAAGAAGAAGAAGAAGCTTCATAGCACAATGTACTAGGTATTTTGGAATGTATATAGATAACTAGTTCACTTTGATTCTGTGCATGGACATAAAAAGAGGAAAAAGTACACCGAAAGAGGAAAAAAAGTGTCCAAGATGGAGTGACTACATTAACCACCACCAAAACCACCATCAAAACCACCAACATCTCCACAACAAGCACAACCATGTGTGCCACATGCATCACCACGATAATCATGTGTGCCATATACACCTCCTCCTGAACCTCTGGGTCGATAATTTGATGCTCCAAGCGACATTTTGTTAGAGAGATAGAAATGTTCTGCCCAAATAAGAGGTGACATCTCCCACCAACAATAATACGGCATCATAGAATCACATCTTGATAACATTTGCGATCCATCATTTGCCATCAAAACAACAGCACCTATTGTGAAAAATAATAGCATTATAGATATATGAATAATACGAGTCCTTTAAAGAAATGAAGTTGACAATTATCCACTAAATACCATTGCAATGAACATCAAAGCTTCATGTAGGGTACTTCGTTTCATCTTCTTGCACCCATAAAAAGGTATTTGTTCCTTTTCCCTATATGCATAGTTCTAATCATTAAACTAAACTATGAAGGGGTTTGAAAATTTTCACTACCAAGATGTCTTATTCCAACTTTTGAGTATCATGATGAGCTTCCTTTTTTCCTTAATTCCTATAGAGATTAGAAACACATACTACACAGGCCTCATGATGAGCATTCTTCTACCTTCCATTAGGCACAAATCAGTGCTGAAGTCCCGTCCAAGGATGGATGTTCAACTCTATGAGCGTGCGTGTGCTACATCTATATGACCGTTGTACTCAGTGTTCATTTTTGACGGCCGTATTGCCTGTGTTGGCCATTTTCTACCGTAAAATAAGGTCAAAAATTTTATTAGACCTTCAAAAAATACATTTAAAACAGCAAATACAGGTATGATGTGTAGATAGCGTTCAAAATTGAAGGGCATGGTAGACCGTCAAAATATAACAGTGGTTGTACTATGATGGGTGTGTGTGTTTCTCCATTTTCAGTTATTCCAAAAGAAAAAAGTCCCTGCGCACACGCAATCGCACTAACACATTTTTACCCCATTCATCGGATGCATATGAATGCCGAATTCGAGGTCGTCGTCCTGGTCCATGCTTGTGTGCGTTCCTCTTTGCGGTATCCCATTCGTCAAATGAGATGGAGATTATGTTGGATAACAACAGTACAAGGGCGACGCTCTCATCAGGTGAAACCTGCATTGTATCGTGAGGCAGACTGTACTCCTCCATTAATGTAAAACAGTGAAAAGTACAACGAAAAGTACAAATAAAAGATTACGAGGCTACCTCCATGGCGCCAGTGCTCCAGTTGAAGAGTGCAGTCGCTTTGCCAAGCGGTGCGCCCGAGAGATTGTATCGAATAAGCGTCACAAAGGTCACTTCATCTTCGTCTGTAGCACTTTTCACCTCGTACTGAAGCTTCCGGCCACTTATGAGGCATATCTGGGCAATGAGGAAAGAAGAAATATGCTCATTGAAATCTCCGTGAAGAAAAACTTGACGCGCATGAGCTAAGCTATTCAGGTCTGTCCGACCTCATTGCTAAGGACCCCCTGTATCTCAAGAAGAGGCCAACCGTTCCTTGTAGAGTCTCGACTCACAGTGAGCTGAGAGCTGTTGTTAAAGAAGCCCCAGCATCTATGACCGCATAATGTTTGGCCTGCATCCAGCTGACTTGTCATTGATATTGCTGTTGCAATTATCTTTGCTGCAAGTAAGTTCGAATATTGTAAATTTATGGTCGCATTCATCGAACAAAGAAATATTTGCTTCTGAAGAGCCAAAGAAAACATCTGCATTGGCAAACACTACTCAACGTTCAAACAATACCTGGAGCAGTTCGAATATGAGGGAAAACATTTGAATACACCCACTCTCCTTCATGAATGTGGAGACAATTTTCATGTTCAGGGATCGAATTTTCAACACCAGAGTACCTTCAGAGTTCACAAAAGTGTTTGTATTAGCATTCATAGAACGAGTTCAGACAATATACACAGATTTAATCTATTGGAACCTTGCACGGATGACGAAAACCACTCTATTGGTATGATCCAGAACTGACTTGGTCTGCCAAGATCCCCTTCTTGGACAACACTTACTCATGCGGCCAGAATCATCAGTAGGACTGCAACTGATGGCACGGAATAGTTGCGGACCAAGTTGAGGAGGAGTCACTGATATGGAAATGAAAATTGCAGGTGGAGGCTTCTTATAGATCGAGCTACTCCTTGATCCGGAGATGGGCGCCATATCCAACCACCCATCGTATGCAAGAGTGGGAGAGCTAAGTAGGTTTTGCCATTTAAGGTATGCACTGCCAATAACCTCATCGCCAACCAACTTCTGCATGAGTGCATTGGAACGTGTACAAAGAAGCTTTAGCTTCAATCTTTCAGTCGATTTTTCAACGTGGAATGTCCAGGTATGTTTCCACTCAAGCTCTGAAAGGATAGGAACAGAAGATGTTTCAAGCTTGAAGGAAGAACATTTGCTCCCCATTTGCAGTAGGATGCGGAGCTTTCCCTTTGTTGTGGGCGATTTCGGAGCTTTCGCAATCGTTATGGAAACCTGTGAAAAGATCCAGTGCCATGAACAGTAAAGTTACTTTTACACATGAGTTAGAGGTTTAACTAGCTATGCTATGCCTCTAATGCAAAGTACCTCATTATTAAGGCGCTTCACTCAACCTTCAATCTCTGCTTCATGCCTCTATCTCTGAAGCCGAAATCATTGAGGTCATTGATGCCCTCCCTTCAGGTAAAAGCCCGGGACCCGACGGGCTCACTAATGAGTTCTTTAAATCCTTCAAGTTGGTGGTTGCCACCCCTCTTCGTTTGGTTTGGCAAGAGGCACTCAAGTTTGGCGCGCTTCCTTCTTGTCTCAACAATGGCATTATCAAGTTAATACACAAAAAAGGGGAAAAGAACAGAATAGAGAACTGGCGTCCCATTACAATGCTCCAAACAGGATACAAGATCATCGCCAAAGTCATTGCCAACAGAATCTCTTGCCACTTGAGAGCGTGGTTAAGCGAGGACCAAAAAGGTTTCATCAAAGGCAGGTCAATTTTGGAAACCATTATAGATATCTGGGAAGGTCTTGAATTTGCAAATGAGTCCAAACAAGAAGTTGTATTCCTCAAGATCGACTTTGATAAAGCCTACGACAGGCTAGAATGGGACTATATTCTACAGTCGCTACAAGATCTTGGATGTAGTCAGAAATTCACCAAGATGATTGCGACCCTTCTCGGAAACGCATCGACCCAAATTAACATTAATGGAAAACTTTCAAAGGTGATCAAACTTAGAAGATCTATCAGACAAGGGTGCCCATTGGCTCCCCTTCTCTTCGCCATTGCCACGGAAGGGCTTAGCAGCCTGGTGGAGCATCAGGTGGAAGCTGGTAACATTAAAGGCCTTCGTTTGCCGCATGACCACGGTCAGATCACCATGAGACTTTTTGCCGATGACATGAACGCTTTTGTTCACAATGATAGTACCAGCCTGGAGACGTTCTGGAAGTGTCTTGCTACCTTTTGTGAAGCCTCTGGATCCATAATCAACCACTCTAAGACCGCCTTTAGAGCTATTGGTGGGTCACAGCCCGACCTTCTCATTGATCATGGCTGTCAAATCATTCCGCAGGGCCAAATTTTTCGGCTTCTTGGGATTCCCTTGGGGTTTGGCGTCTCTATGGAACAGCGGTAGAACTGGGTGCTTGCCAAACTCGAAAACAAGCTTAACTATTGGAGAGGTATGCAAATCAATCTTGCTGGTCGTGCTATGGTTATCAACACGTTCCTCTTATCATCTACCATTTATTTCCTTTCTTGTTGGAGACCGAAAGAGCAAGATCTGTCCAAACTGGATAGTATTTGTAGAAACTTCCTTTGGACGGGCGACCACAACAAGAGGGGGGTGCCTAAAATCAAATGGTCCATCTGCACCAGCCATAGAGATAGTGGGGGACTTGGTATCTTGGACATTGGGTGCATGGCTAACAAACTGTCGGCCAAATGGATGATTAAGGCGTGGTGCAACGGGGAGGCCTCATGGGCCAAGTTGATCTTCAGAAACAAGAATGAGTTGGCGCTCACGGGTTTCCCAAATTGGAAAAATCTTGACATCTTGACCTTGCTGTTTTCCCCGATCCCCGTCTTCCCGAAAGGCTCTAATCTGGTGTGCTCCCTTTGGAAGAGTTGGAATAAAGTCAAAAGCTTCACAAGAATAAGTGAAGACTGGAAGTGGGCTGCCGGTATCAGACAAAATGACTCTATCTGGTTTCCGATCCATGGCATCCGGAGTGTGGAATCTTGGAACATTCAAAATGCCAAGAAGTTATGGAACAAAGGCTTCAAAAAATGGAAACATCTCTGGAAACAAGACCCCAACCGCTGGATCAACTTTGAGGATATTGACCCTAGCATCAACATTTCGCATGAAGAATGGAACACTTTGCAAAGCAGATGTCTCGCCTGGGACCGACACAAAGTTCGTCTTCTCATGGGACATGACATGCCGAGCTCGCTTGGTCTCAAATGGCACAATGGGAATAGCCTATCAAAAATCCCGAACATCAAAGAAACGATCGACTATCAGGTTAACCTCAACAAAAAGTGGTGCCTATCATGGACGCGGCTTCGGTGGGACATGAAATTCATGGCTATCTGGCACCCCCTCATAGAAATCAAAAAGTCTGTCCTCTTATGGCAAATTCTTCATCATGGAATCTGGACCAACCTTAAGGCTAGCAAAATTTGTGGGATCCCTCCCTGGTGCAAACGCTGCTACCGGTCTATCGAAGATGTTTCACACATCTTCTTTTCCTGCCCCAACTCCAACAGACTCTGGCAGGTGGTTGGAAAGAGAATTAGACTTCAAAAACATCTCAGTTGGCAGCAAGCCCTGCTGGGAGAAGCGATCGGCTGCTCCGCGACTCTCTGGAACACCATCAGAGGGGAGGTCCTATGGAAAATCTGGCGGGAAAGATGTGCTTTCAACTTCGGTGACTCCTCCAAGGAGTGGTCAATTGAGAAATCGCTGTTCCTCCTTGGCAAAAGGATTGTCAACTGTAAAAAATCTCCCCCCCTTTAGGCATCATCAAGTACTCCTTTTGATTGATAACAAGCTTAAACCTAAGTGGACCCCACATGAGGGTGATGAGAGGGTAATTAACCTTCTTTGTAATGTCATCTAAGCTCTGTAAAAGCTTCCCCTGCTTTGTGGGATTTGGGGGGTCCCGTGGGCACTAGTCCCCTTCTCTTGTACTTTTCTTTATTTAATTCAAGTCCGGGAGAGTAGGCTCATGCCGAACTTCCTTTATATTAAAAAAAACGTAAGAAATTTACCTGTCTTGTTTGTTTTTTTGCGGTACTCTTAAAGGTGACTTTTTATCTAAATATGGATCCCTCGAGATCGTTAAGATAAAGTTAGCGCCCAAAGTCTTGCATTTTTGAAGAAGATCATTTAAAAAAGCTTTTTCTTGAGCTCTTATGGCTGTACTTACTCGCACTAAATTGTTCTTCTTTGTTGTAGTTACTCGTACTAGATTGCTCCTTTCTCCTTGTGGCCGCCTCTATGGATGCAAGGGCCTCTTCCCTCCTTATCAGTAATTTACCTCTAGTTATCACTGGTGAGGCGGATGTTGCCCCTAGTTCCTCAGAGACCGTGGTGGCCCCTTGGCTTGCACTTAATCGCGATGCGATTCTTTCAACGCAAGAAGAACTCAAGAGAATTTGCCTCATTGGCCAGCTGTTTGGTCCCATGCCCCCGTTGGATACTGTGCGCCAGTGGTTTTGCAGAGAGTGGTTCCCTCGTGGCATAGAAGTGAGTAAGTGCCAATTCCTTCCAGCCAGACACCTCTTGCTAGTTTTTGAGAACGAAGAAATGGCACTCCAGGCCCTCAGTGTCAGGTTTTGGCAAGTTAGGTGCGCCATGCTCTATGCCTCTTCAAATGGGCCCCCGATTTCATGCTCGATAACTCTAAACCCCTTCGATACCCTCTCTGGGTCGAGATCCCCAATCTCCCTTACTTCATTTATGGCTTTTGTGGGATATTGACGTCTCTCCGATTGGCAAGCCGCTAGCCTCGCACGGAGATGTTGGGGGCTTCATTTATGAGGGCACAAAACACACATTTAATGCTCGTTGGCATCCTCAAATGTGTGTGGAGGCAGATCTCAGCAGGCCTCTCCCCTCGAAAATTATTGTCGACTTGGGTGAAGGGGAATCTTGGGTTCAAGAGATCACTTTTAAAAACCTACCAATGCTTGCTTTCATTGTGGTCAACAAGGCTATAGAATTAAAGATTGCCCCTTGAAGCAGAAGAATAAGCAAAAAACAACCAACAAAGCCCAAACACTCAAGGGGAAGCAGGTCAGCCCAACCTTTGAAGAGAAAGACAAGGATGACCAAATCCCAGAAACCGACTCAGAAAGGTTTACAGAGGTTAGAAGAAGAAGGAAAACTAGCCCTAAGAGAAGCTCAAGCCCAAGTAGATTTTCTATGAGGATCCAGACACCAGAAAAGTCACTCAATAACTTATATTGCAACCTCGAGAAGGAGGTTAATGAGCTTGATTATCCGAGAGGGATCCGAAAGTTTGCGGGCACAAGTAACTTACCCTTGGAGTGGCCCCCCTCTAATGAGGTCAATCAAGAGGACTACATAACCAGAAAAGAAGAAGGATTCACCACAAGTAATGAGGACAACATGGATAGTGAAAACTCCTTCATTGGAACAACAATACCGAAAACGGCCTCTCCATCTCCCCCACATGAGGCTTCCCGCAAGGGGAAATAGCTGGTAGGTATGCTTTGGAAAAGCCCCCTTAAACCGAAGGTGCATGGTCGGGACCATCCCCCCTCAAGAAAGAAAGAAGACTCCAAGAGGAAAAAAGAGAAGTTCCACCCTCGAAATGAGGGAAGTGCAAGAAAATGATCATCGCTTCACTAAATACTAGGGGGCTAACTGACCCCACAAGAGCCACCATTATTGGTCAATGGCTCCATGACATAAGCTTAAACTCGGATTTCATTTGTCTTTAGGAGATTAAAATTGAAGGAGAAGACCTTCAAAAAAGACTTATGGGCATCTCTCAGTCCCATGTGTGGTTTTCCACAACCCATCATCATGGTTCTGGTGGAACTGCCATTGGTATCAATCACTTCTAGGCTAATAAGCTTTACTACACTAGCGAAGATAGAAATCATAGGTGGATGGCGGTCACATTTAGCACCCCCTTTCAATTCTCCCTGATCTCTATGTATGCTCCAAACGAGGATGCTACGAGGATCGATACTTGGTCCTCCTTGGACTTGTTTTCTCATAATGTCATGATTTGTGGTGACTTCAATATGATGGAAGACACCTCTGATAGGTGGAACAACAAGGGCCACATCATTGAGGTCTAGGAGAAAGATACATGGGACCAAACCAAACTATTTTTGGATCTGTTCAAAGTCAAGACTCGAATGGTTTTTCTTGGTCCAATCTTGAATTGGGTGAGGACTTGAGGAAAGTGAGACTCGACAAAAGCTACATTTCGTAGAATATCATCCATCAATGGGATCCTCCCACCCTAACGCAACATATCGACCTCACCGTCTCATACCATTACCCAATGGTGCTCACCTTCCCCCTCTATCTAAAAGCTCCAAGGCACCTTGGTTTCACACTAGTCTGTTTGTCTTTTCACTTCACTCTGTCCATTAAGAAATCACTAACGCTTGGCTTGAGGCCTTTGTTGTCTGCACCTCTCTAGCCAAGTGTTGGAGAAACGCGTTGGAAAAGTCTGGTCAGATCTTGATTAGGACCACGAAGGTTCTCAAAACCATCCAGGAAGACGTAGAGAAAACCTATACCACCGGCTCCGGAGACTCGAAGAAGAAGTTAATAAAGGGAAGATTCAATCTCAGAAGGGACTCCAAAATATCAGAGGAAGATTAAGTTACGAGGAGGAAATCAAAAGGAGAAATTTTTAAAATAAACACGAACGCGATCACTCTGATGGGCTACCCTAGATGGAAAAACCTCGACATCCGCACCCTCTTATTCTCTCTGATTCCGGTCTCACCCAAAGGATCAATCCTAGTAAGATCCTTGTGGATGAGTTCGAATAGATTCAAACCTAACATCAAAATCAGGGAAGATTGGAAGTGGGCTACAGTTATTAGACAAAATGAATCTATTTGGTTCCCGATCCAAGGCATGAGAAACGTGGAGCCTTGGAATGTCTTAAGTGCCAAGAGACTCTGGAATAAGGGATCCAAACAATGAAAGCTCCTGTGGAAACAGAACACGAACAGATGGGTGGACTTTGAGGACCTTGAACCTAGTGTTGCGGTCACGTACGAGGAATGGAATATTTTATTGAGCAGATGCCATGCTTGGGACTGCTCTAAAATCTGACTACTTATGGGATAGGACACTCCGAACCTATTGGGCCTTAAATGGTATAATGGTAATCTATGGCATTGTGGAATGCGATCAGGGGAGAGATCCTTTGGAAGATTTGGCGAGAAAGATGCGGGCACAACTTTGGCAATACCACCAAGGAGTGGTCGATAGAGAAGTTCCTATTCCATCTCGGCAAAGAATTGCTAACTGTAAGAAACCCCCCCTTTTAGACATCACAAAGAACTACAATATGTCAACAATAAGCTTAAAACCAAGTGGGCTCTGCATGATGGGGATGCGAGGATTATCAACCTCCTCTATAACTTCATGTAAGATTTGTAAGATCTATCATGCAGGTATGACTTCTTGACGTGTTAGTGTTACCCATGCATTGTGGAACTTGGAAGGTCTCGTGGACACTAGTCGTATTCACTTGTATTCTTCTTTTATTTAATTAAAATCAGGAAGAGTAGGCATTGCCAAACTCCCTTTTATTAAAAAAAAAAGGTAAGAAATTTACTTGAGAGCTCGAATAATTAGTATCTATCAGGGATCGGGACCCAAACTGAACATCACTTACCTGCATAAGTTCTCTCTGAGCCAATGGTCTGAAATGAAATGGGACGCCAAAAGCTGTGGTACACGTTCTTGAGCTAGACGCGAGTGAGTCTAGCTCGATGCGAGCTGGTGCCTCACCTCTATACATAGCACCTGCTCGCGTATAAGCAGCACCGTAGCATTCGTGCCATTTTCGACATGTCTGTTGAAATCCCTGCTGCAATTTTGCCCCAGGACTTCTATCTGAAGAAGTGTCGTCATGATCAAGAACTTTCCCTAGAAAACGTGTCAAATCTTTTGTGTATGCTTCCGGGTCTCGCAAATGCGCATGCCACATAATATCTATGTCATACGTAGGGACCAAGAAGAGCTGCAGATCTGTCAATTTGAACAAGTACAAGAAACACTTATAGCGCTCCTCAGCAGCTCGAAGGAATTTGTCATCCAAGAAGTGTGGTTCAGAAACCTGTACAAGTCCAGTACGAAGCGTCTCTACTCAGCCATGAACGTCAGAGTTCACATAATCATGTGGACATTCATGGCAGTAGTAACATGCACCTGGTAGTAGAATGTACTCTGCCTCATTGCTGCTTCTTGGAGATTGTATCTAATTTTGGACCGGAATTCGGATGAAACGGATTGCCCTTCATCAAAGTGAAACTGCTGTAGGTCAAGATCGTAGGGTTCATTGGGGAAGCTCTCTTCCCACAGACGACGGGAGCTCTCAAACGCTTCTGTTGTGTTCATGGCAGACGGTGCACCAAGAACACGTCCATAGAGAACCTCACAGTCACCGGCATATGCAATCTGCAAATGACCAAAAATTGATCGTTCAGAAAATAAAAATATCTGATTTAATGCCTGCACTTTTGCGTGTCGTGGATTACAATAATCTCACTGGGAAATGGCTTTTGGCTGTGTATATGTTTTGCCGCTTGAATTCTATCTTTGCATTTTTGCAAAGACCAACCGAGGATATAAATACGTTCAGCCTACAGTGCATGTCAGGGAGGCCATGACTGCATGAGGTACATTGCGGTAATTAGGATCCGCGCATGGTATTCTCATGATATCACATCAGGGATAATGTAGCGAATTCGATTAGGATTTCCTTGAACGCTAAATATTGGATCGCGAGGATTCGTGGGGTTAATCAAGGAGTTAAGAGTTTGAAACAAAGAACGTGTGAGGCTCTTACCGGGTTAAGCCGGTGACAATGCCATATCCAAGCACAATCGAGAGGAGGTTGCAAAGGTGTCGAGCCAGTTGGGCTCCTCCAGTACTCAGCTAACAAGGGAAGCCAACACTCCTCATATCTGTACATTAATACAGTTACAATATTTAGAAAAAAAGAACCCGAATATATGACATTTTCGGTTAAAGGTCTCTCTCAAACATACACACCGTCGAATCGCACAGGAAACAGCGGGGCCTTCGTACAGGCAAGGATGGAGATCTACCAACTCAAGAAACCGAATCAGCTCAACAGCACGCGGCACTAGCGTACTGATGCTGAAAGACACAGCCTTTGCCGCAAGAAGATTGGACTTCTGCTGTATTTCGAGAGTGTACGAAGTGCTCTCCCCCATTGGGGAGATGAGGAGCAAGCGCGAGTATTCTGTGCCTGTGAATCCATAACTCCCATTAAACGAATGTTTTAAAGCTCAGCTGGAAGGGACTTGAAAATTTTTTCTTTGTATTTTAATAGGGCGTTCCAGCACATAACTCTCATCAACGAATGCTATTCAGGTCAGCGTGGAAAGGCGGCTATGTTGTCATCCAAAAGGAATGTGTGAGGTCAATGTTGAATGTCATGTTTTTTAAAGGAAATTTGATCATGAACATCTACTTTTTCTCTTTCTGATTACTTTGAATTAATTCAAAGTACAATGAAAGATGGGCACTAATGGACCCCCTTAATCTCACAAAAGAGGGATTATAGAGGCTAAGGAACTTCTTTATTAAAAAAAAAAAAGAGGGATTATATGCCTAACAACTAGTAGGATACAAAGCTTAAATGACCCTTAATGTGTTTTAAAATACAAATACAGAGTTTGAATGACCCTTGATGTGTTTTAAAATACGGAGCTTGAATGCCCCTTAATGCAAACATTGGGAAGAGATGGTCTTAAGATCAGACAAGATGATTAGTTTGATTTGAGTAGTCAGAAAGTCAAACGATCCCCTAAAGGGCCCTCTCCAGCAAATATGATTCCATTGGCTACATTCCATGTTCGGCGAATTCTCACTTATTATGGGAGAGAAATGTGATAAGATAAAATGTTAATATTTGGTTACTTTATGTATGAGATTATGCGATAAACGGTGAGGAATATAGCACCTCCACAAGAAATTTGGTCACTTCTGTCCAAACTTATTGAGTCGTCTGAGGCTTCAACAATTTACTCTAAAATTAGCCATTGTCTTAGTACGGCAATCAACAAAAGAATGATAACTACAACTTTGGTTTAGTAAGCCTTTCGTTGATGTTATGACATGCATACACACATAGATTTGTATACATGTGATCCCTAGAAGTGGTAGAATATGATACATTGTACACGATATGTTAGATCCGTCAAGACACAGGCCATATTCACATACAATAAAAGGGTGGGCATTAGAATCATGTCCAAAACAAGGTCACCCCAGAGCTTAGGAGCCTGTAGCCAAGTGATCAACCTTATAGGACTTCTTACTTGGATATCCTCAAATTGTGGAATTATTCCCTTGCTACATGCACGTCCCACATATGTTTTGTGCATCTCCCACACACCTCCTTCCATTTGTCTCATAATATCTCTCCCAATCGGCACCTCTAGCCTCCTCAAAGAGAGGGAGATTAATATTTGGTACTTTACTAGCAATTAGGTTGTGTAGTGATAAGTAGAGCAAGCATCTTCCATGGCTCATCCCTGCACAGCTAAGAATAGGACAAGGATCCACCTTTTCCATGAACTTTACCAGCCCTTCATGATCCAACCATCCTCATCCTTCTCTATACATGTTACCTCAATAGTTGTAGAGATGATATTGGCAACACGTTCCAAGACCTTCTTGGTATTCCCTCGCTCCCAAAACGGACAATGGAGTATGTCCATAATTTTCAAGTCTTGAAACCTCTAGAATCCAATAGAAAATTGTGGAAATCACTTCCAATTTGAGTAAGAAAATAGATTTTAGCACAGATTTTCAAATTTCATGATTTGTAAACGCATCCTATTCTTAGATTGAGTTCACAGTGATGAACATCTTATGGCCTATAGGCAATAACTAAGAGCTATGTTGACAATGCTATCTGGGATTTCAACATTGAAATCTCTCAATATCTTGTTGTCTTTAGGCCATATGTTAAGCAAGTAGTCTTCCTCCCATGGCATTGAAACATTCACAATAACCTGGCCATTTGCTTTCTTCAAATGCTCTAAATTTGGTTTCCTCAACCTTTGAATGTCTTCAAGGACAACAACTTCTTCTGACATAAGATTCTTATTTCTCTTCTCCTCACTAGATTGTGTTGCATTTCTTGTCGTGTGTTCAAAGTGTTTGGATTGAGGTTCTCCATGGCCAAAGTGTCTAGACTTATGAGAAAGAGAGAAGTAGGTCTGCTTTGGAGAGTAGAGTCGGAAAGTGCAGAACGTCCTAATCACAAATTATATAGACAGGAGAACAGGAGGGGAAAGCTCAAATTCATTGAAAGCCCAATGAGCACAAACTTTGAGGCATATCACTTTTCATGATTTTCACTCTCTCTCTCTCTTATATTTGCATAAGATACGTTTTAAATGAACCAACATAAAACTTTTAAAAATGATTTAAAAACATTAATTTAGATTACACACAACTAATTCAATGCTTACATGGCTTTTTTTTTTTACCATTTTTCACCCTAATGAGGAGGGCAAAGGCTATACTGAGTGTAGCCATAACATCCATCTCTCATCCAAACTGGTCTCTAGATATGCAATGGAAGCTGAACTTCAATGATGCTATCGAAGTTCCTCTTTCTCCTATTCTCTTGATTTGAAACTCTATCATTTATCTTCCGCTTTTGGCCCTTTTCTCTATCGGAGGTAGCTTTGTGGGTGGAACTTCTTGTCTATCAATGTTCTTCCAATAGCTTGAAATCCCGCATAAGGTGGTGAATTTCTTGCAACATTTCAGGCCACTGTGCTCATAATCTTCATCTTATATCTTTATATCTTGCATTCAATGCTAACTAATGCATTAGTATCCAGCGGGTGTGGTTTAGCGGATGTGCCTTGTACTCCTAGGCAGATGGCCAAGGCTCAAGTCTCGCCTGAGGTATAAATGTGATCTGTAGAAGTGGTAGAATACAATAAATTGTACACAATATGTTAGATGACACACACCATATTCACAAACAATAAAAGGGTATTCACATACGGTAGAATCTGCATGTTCAAGTTGTCAAGGCAAACGAGCTCACCAACCCTAGTGCCTCATGCAAGGTGGCCCAGTTCACACTGAGTAGTGAGTTGGTCGGATCCTTAACTACATGCACCCATCTCGATGTGCTTTATTTTGGGAAGTAACACTTCCCCACTTTTTTCTAATTGTTAAGCTCCATTTCTAATTGAGAAACTCAATTTCTAATTGGTGAGCTCAACAATTTCCTCGGGTAAACTAACAATTTCTAATTTCTTATTTTAGTCTTATTTTAATAGGTCGGTCGAGCACATAACTCTCATCAACGGATGTGATTAAGGTCGGCGTGGAAAGCCACCACACAATGTTGCGATCCAAATGAAAAAATAAAGATGCGTAAATTAAGCAATGTTGTACACCCCACATCTCCGAAATTGAAGTAATGGCTCATTAGCATCCTACTCTACAAGTTCATCATTGACGATTACAAATGCAACTCCTATAATAAAATATAAAACTATACGTTTCAACATATTCTCCATAAAATATTACAATGAAAATCCATAAGATCTCAATGGCGCCTCGAATGAAAGGATTTTCAAATCTCAAAGGAATGAATACACAAAGCCATGATCGAACTTAATTAGAAACATGTTAGTAGAAGTGTCACAAGTTTTAAGGTCAATGACAAAATTCATGCCCTACCTTTGGCATGAACAAAATTTAAGGGATCCCTTACAAAGCTAGACTTCCTATAGAAGTTCATCTTGTATATATATGTATGTATATAAATATGTATATACATACATACATATATACATACATACATACATACATACATACATATATATATATATATATATATATATATATATATATATATATATATATATATATATATATATATATATATATATATATATATATATATACATACATACATAGACACCTACACACACACACATATATATATATATATATATATATATATATATATATATATATATATATATATATATATATATATACCTACATACATACACACACATACATACACACACACGCACACACACACACACATATATATACACACACACACCTGCATACATACATACACACACATACATACCCGCGCGCGCACACACACACACACACACATATATATATATATATATATATATATATATATATATATATATATATATATATATATATATATATCGATTGCATAGAGGATAGAGGCACTGACTCATCTTATGCGTGTCTTTAGTTTCTCTCTCAAATTTTCATGTGGGCAACATATCTTGGTGATGTCATCCAAAAGGTAGTCTTACATTGCTTTCCAAGTAGGTTTTTGTGTACTGATATCCATGCACATAGAGGGAGGAGAGGCCTATCACAATGTTCATACAAATCGATCGACATTCAACTATGGAATGCGGTGGAGATAGGATTAGTGAAAAGCTTCTTTCACGTAGGCCTTCTCCCCTCCATCTAGGTGTCGATGCAGGGGGAGCTCATGCTCAATACTAAACATGTGGAATTTATTCGCTTGCTACATGCACTTCCCATATATGTTTTGTGCACCTCCCACACACCTCCTCCCATTTTGTCTCATAATGTCTCTCCCAATTGTCACCACTAGCCTCCTCAAAGAGAGAGAGAGATTAATATTTGGTACTTTACTAGCAATTAGGTTGTGTAGTGATTAGTAGAGCAAGCATCTTCCATGGCTCATCCCTGCACAGCTAAGAATAGGACAAGGATCCACTGTTTCCATGAATTTTACCAGCCCTTCATGATCCAACCATCCTCATCCTTCTCTATACATGTCACCTCAATAGTTGTAGAGATGATATTGGCGACACGTTCCAAGACCTTCTTGATATTTCCTCACTCCCAAAACTGACAATGGAGTATGTCTTTAATTTTCAAGTCCTTGAAACCTTTAGAATCCAATAGAAAAAATGTGGAAATCACTTCTAATTTGAGTAAGAAAATAGATTTTAGCACATATTTTCAAATTTCATGATTTGTAAACGCATCCTATTCTTGGATTGAGTTCACCATGATGAATATATTATGGCCTATAGGCAATAACTGAGAGCTATGTTGACAATGCTATCAAAGATTTCAACATTGAAATCTCTCAATATCGTCTTGTAAGCCTTATGTCAAGTAGGTAGTCTTCCTCCCATGGCATTAAAACATTCACAATAATCAAAAGATCCGAGTTTGCTTTCCTCAACCTTCGAATGTCTTCAAGGACAACAATTTCTTTTGACATAAGATTCTTATTTCTCTTCTCCTCATCAGACTCTGTTGCATTTCTTGTTGTGTGTTCAAAGTGTTTGGATTGAGGTTCTCCATGGCAAAGGTTTCTAGAGTTATGAGAAAGAGAGAAGTAGGCCTGCTTTGGAGAGTAGAGTCAAAAGTGGAGAACATTCTAATCACAGATTATATGGGTAGGAGAACATAAGGGAAAAGCTCACCGAAGGTCCAACAAGCACAAACTTTGAGGCATATCACTTTTCATGATTTTCACACAGACTCTCTATTTGTCTCTCTTTGTTCCAAAACTAATATATTGACATAACATACGTGTTAAATGAACCTACATGGAATTTTTAAAAATGATTGGACAACATTAATCTAAATTACACACAACTAATTGAAATGCTTACACAGTCCTTTTTTACCATTTTTTCACCCTAATGAAGAGGGCAAAGCTGTCTGAGTGTAGCCATGACATCCATTTCTCATCCATACTCGTCTCTAGATATGCAATGGAACCTGAACTTCAATGATGCTATTGAAGTTCCTCTTTCTCCTATTCTCAAACTCTATGATTTATCTGCCGCCTTTGGCTCTTTTCTCTTTCATTGGTAGCTTTGTGGGTGGAACTTCTTGTCTATCAACGTGGTAACATTACCCTTCCTCACTTTGCCATTCTATAACGTGGTGAAGTTCTTCCAACATTTCAGGCCAATGTCCTCGCAAGCTTCATCTATCTTTCTATCTCGCGTTCCCTGCTAACTAACGCATTACTAATCTTTTTTTTTTTTTTAAATGGAGGTTTGGCCGAGGCCTACTCCCCCGGATTTTAACTTTGAAATTACAACTGTACAAGGAAGGGCATAGTACCCATGGGACCCCCCTTATCCCACAAGAACAGGGGTTTACAACTGGGTTAAACGGTGGTCACAACTACCGCGGGGATGGTCAAACGATGGCTAACAGCCACATACATCAGTTCCTGGGATTTATATGTCCCTACATGTTGCTGCCAGGGGTTGAACCCTCGCCCCCGCCTCAAGAGGCGAGAGGCCCAACCACCAGGCCAGCGAACCGGGACAACGCATTACTAATCTTTTTTTTATTTTTTTTATAAAGGAAGTTCGGCAATAGCCTACTCTCCCGGACTTGAATTAAATTAAGGAACAAAGGTACAATAGAAGGGGACTAGTGTCCACGGGACCCCCCAAATCCCACAAAGCAGGGGAAGCTTGATTGAATCCTAGGTTGCATTACAGAGAAGGTTAATCACCCTCTCATCGCCCTCATGCGGGGCCCACTTGGGTTTGAGCTTGTTGTTGATCAAAAGGAGGACTTGATGGTGCCTGAAGGGGGGGGATTTCTTACTGTTAACAATTCTTTTACCAAGGAGGAATAGTGATTTCTCAATCGACCACTCCCTGGGGGGATCGCCGAAGTTGAGAGCACACCTCTCCCGCCAAATTTTCCACAGGACTTCCCCTCTGATGGCGTTCCAGAGTGTCGCAGAGCAGCCGATCGCTTCTCCCAAAAGGACTTGTTTCCAACTAAGCTGTTTTTGAAGTCTGATTTTCATTCCAACCGTCTGCCAGATTCTGTAGGAGTTGGGGCAGTTAAGGAAGATGTGAGGGACATCTTCGATAGCCCGGTGGCAGCGTTTGCACCAAGGAGGGATCCCACAAAGTTTGCTAGCCTTATGGTTGGTCCAAATTCCTCGATGAAGAATTTGCCATGAGAGGACAGACTTCTTAATCTCTATAAGGGGGTGCCAGATACCCATGAATTTCATGTCCCACCGAAGCCGCGTCCAAGACAGGCACCACTTCTTGTTGAGGCTGATCTGGTGGTCAGCCGTTTCTTTGATGTTCGGGATTTTGAGTAGGCTATTTCCATTGTGCCATTTGAGACCAAGCGAGTTCGGAGTGTCGTGTCCCATGAGAAGGCGAGTCTTGTGACGATCCCATGCGAGGCATCTGCTTTGCAAAGTGTTCCATTCTTCGTAGGAGATGTTTATGCGAGGGTCAATATCCTCGAAGTTGATCCAGCTGTTGGTGTCTTGTTTCCAGAGGTGTTTCCATTTTTTGAATCCTTTGTTCCATAACTTCTTGGCATTTTGAATGTTCCACGACTCCACACTCCGGATGCCATGTATCGGAAACCAGATAGAGTCGTTTTGTCTGATTCCGGCCGCCCACTTCCAGTCCTCACTAATTCTTGTGAAGCTTTTGACTTTATTCCAGCCCTTCCAAAGGGAGCACACGAGATTGGAGCCTTTCGGGAAGACGGGGATCGGGGAGAATAGCAGGGTCATGATGTCAAGATTCTTCCAGTTCGGGAACCCCATGAGGGCCAACTCATTCTTGTTTCTCAAGATCAGCTTGGCCCACGAGGCCTAATAGGGCGTTCGAGCACATAACTCTCTCATCAACGTCGGCGTGGAACGGCGTGCGATCCAAATGTTGCGTAAAGTCAATGTTGAATTTCATGTCGTACACTCCTCCGTATGTAATGGCTACGCATCCTCCACAAGTTCATCTTTCATTCATTTGTACTTTTTTTTCCTTTAATTAATACAAGTCCGAGAGAGAGTGGGCTAAGGCCGATTACGTTTACGTTTCAGCATATTATCAATAAAATATTAGAATGAAAATCTGTAAGATCTCGATGGCGCATGGAATGAACGGTATTTAAAATCTCAAAGGAATGAATACACAAAGCCATGGTCGAACTTAAATAAAGATATGTTAATAGAAGTGTCGCAACTTTTAAGGTCAATAAAAAAAATTCATGCCCTACCTCTCGCATGAAGAAAATTTAAGGCATCCCTTACAAAAGCAGGCTACCTATAGAAGTCCATCTTGGAAAATTACCAACACACACATACATAAATACATACACACACATATACGTTGTATATATATATATATATATATATATATATATATATATATATATATATATATATATATATATATATATAGGGATTCTGTGTGTGCATAAGCATTTATGTATATATAAATACATTATACGCCTCTATGATCCCATTAGCTCGCAGAAATATCACTATCTTTCCACTCCCATACTTAAAACATTATCAGCATATAGCTCCGGGGATATACCTACTTGTTTATATATGTGTTGATACTTTTTAAACACACACATATATATATATATATATATATATATATATATATATATATATATATATATGTATATATATATATGTGTGTGTGTCTGTGTGTAAGAGAGAGAGGGTCTGTGTGGATGTATGTATGTACACACAAACATATATATATATATATATATATATATATATATATATATATATATATATATATATATATATATATATATATGTGTATGTATGTGTGTGTGTGTGTGCGTGCATGCAAATAACAATGTTATGTAATCCTCTCCTTCAATTAATGCATGATGTTACATTAGCCAAAGGACAGGCCTTAGGATGTGGGACTAGAGGCAAGGAAGCCTTGGATTCTTGGACCAATCTTTTGGAGTGATAAGTAGAGAGAAAGTTTAATGATAAGAAATCCATGGAATATGTATGGATTGCGTAGAAGATAGAGGCCCTTTCTCATATTGTGCGTGTCTTTAGTTTCTCTCTCAAATTTTCATGTGGGCGGCATATCTTTGTGGTTTCATCCAAAAGGTATTCTTACATTTGTTTCCAACCAGGTTTTTGTGTATTCATCTCCATGCATATAGAGGGAGGAGAGGCCTATCACAATGTTCATACAATCGATCGACATCCAACTATGGAATGAAGTAGGGAGAGAGGATTAGTGAAAAGCCTCTTTCACATCCCATTATATACATGTGCAAGGGTGAGGGAGGGAGAGCTCATGCTCTCTACTCAACACCTAGATGGAGGGGAGACGGCCTACGCATGCTACTTAAAGGACTTTTTACCTAGATACCATGAACATGTGAAATTTATTCCCTTGCTACATGCACTTCCCACATATGTTTTGTGCACCTTCCACACACCTCCTCCCATTTTGTCTCATAATGTCTCTCCCAATTGGCACCTCTAATCTCCTTAAAGAGAGGGAGATTAATATTTGGTACTTTACTAGCAGTTAGGTTGTGTAGTAATAAGTAGAGCAAGCATCTTCCATGGCTCATCCCTTACAGCTAAGAAGAGCACAAGGATCCACCTTTTCCATGAATTTTACCAGCCCTTCATGATCAAACCATCCTCATCCTTCTCTATACATGTTCCATTAAGATCTCATACCACTCACCCATAAGAAAATAACAGCACAGTGGAATAGACGTGTATACGTAGACAAAGTTGAGAGAAAAATGCAGACAAAGATAGACGTAGACTCAGAGATAGAGAACTCAAATTCTCAAACTGCTGACCGTAATGCAGTTACAATGATGGTGTTGTCCACCCGTGCACTCCCAATGTGGAGCTTTAGGCCCCCCGGACCCCGCAAAAGGGGGCAAGCCCCCCTCTGTAGTCCCCCCATTAAGGTTCTATGGGGAAACCGTGCGATGCCACACGGCCTTTATTTTCACCTTAAATGGCAACCCAATGGCTTGGAAGTTTATGCCCTACCTAAATTAATGGCTAGGCTCACAAAGATCATCTACAACCATCAATGGTCACACATAGACCTCATCTAACTTGGAAGTTAGGGCTCCACAAATCTCCGGGCTCTCATAATGGCTTCTCCTCATAATGGGGGCCTTACAACTTAGAGCACCATGGATCATTTGTGGTCACATGAGGGTGGAGTATTGAGCATATCTAACACCCCCTCCTTGGTCCAATCCCAAGCTTTGGAAAGTGTCGAAGAAGTTGCTCTCTCCCAAGAGCCTCGGTGAAGATGTCTGCTCAATTTTCTTCAGTAGGACAATCGCTTATCTCCATGAACCCGTCCTCAATCAACTCATGCACATCGTGATACTGGATTTCTATGTGCTTGGTATGTGCATGGAAAAGAGGATTTTTGGTGATGGCTATGCAACTTTGGTTGTCCCGCTTCAACTCTGTAGCCTCCTGTCCTTGTATTCCTATGTGCCATAGGATCTCCTCAACGATACTGCTTCACATGCTGCAATGCATGCAGCTTTGTACTCAGCTTCAGTAGAAGATAATGCTACAGTCGGTTGCTTCTTACTAATCCAAGAGAAAATCCCTGATCCTAAAGAAAAGCAATATCCAAAAACTGATTTTTTGGTATCAATATCTCCTACCCAATCTAAGTCATAGTATAGACATGATCCTGCTTCATACAGGAATCCATAATTAGTGGTTCCTTTCACATACCTGAGTATCTGCATGCTTGCCTTCCAATGAGTTTGGCAAGGCTTATTAGAGAACCTGCTTACCACTCCAACAACATAAGAGATGTCTGGTCTGCTATTGCACAAGTAGATGAGACTTCCAACTAATTTCCTGTATCTTCCAATATCCATTGGAGATGAAGTATCTTCAATAGATTATTTTGTGTTGACCTCCATAGGTGTAGAAATTTCCTTGCAATCCCCATGTCGAATGCCTTCAATATCTACCTTGCATACTTTTGTTGAGAGATGAAAACCTTCCCTGGTTCCTGCCAAAATTCAAGACCTAAGCAATAATGCATTAAGCCCAAGTCTATCATTTCAAATTCTGAACTCAAGGCATCTTTTGTTTGTTGAAGAAGAGCATCATCATTTCTTGTACTCACAAGGTCATCTACATAGAGTACAAGCATAATTGTTTTCCCTCCTCTCTTTAGAACATACAAATTAGCATCTAAAAGCACATCTTTTGAGACCTAGATCTAAGAGATACTTATCTATCCATTGGTACCATGCTCTAGGGGCTTGTTTTAGCCCATATAATGCCTTCTTCAGCTTACATACCTTGTTCTCTGAATGGGGAGCCTCAAACCCTGGTGTTTGAGACACATATACCTCCTCCTTGAGGTCTCCATTCAGGAATGCTGATTTGACATCCATGTGATAGACTGGCCAATGCTTATGTGCAACCACAACTAGTACTACTCGGATATTAGTCATTCTTGCAGTCGGGGCAAATGATTCACAAAAGTCAATGCCTTCAACTTGTGAGTAGCTCTATGCAACAATTCTTGCTTTATACTTTTCTAGAGTACCATCAGCCTTGTACTTTAGCTTCCAGACCCACTTGGTGCCAATGACTTTACGCTTAGGGGGTCGATCCACTAACTACCAAGTTCCATTTTTCATGATATTCTTGTATTCTGTTTGCATGGCAGCCCTCCAATTCGGATCATGGAGTGCCTCTTCCACATTGGTTGGTTCCTTTGCTTCTTCTTGAATGAGATCAGCAATCAAGGCTATGTTTATAATATGGGCACTTGCCCATCTCTATTACTCTATTCTCTGTGATTGCCTTGGTCCATCTGCAACCTGTTCTAGTGACTGTGGGATGGGGTTTGCATAGTCATAGAGCTGCCTCACCCAACGTGGCAATGGCTTTTCCACTTGGGTGTTGGTAGGTTGGTGACTTTCAGACTCATCATCTGAAGATGATGCTTCCTTCTCTTGTGTAGAAGGGATAGCTCTTGGGCCAGGTTCATAGTGGATTGCCCCTTCGCCTGATGATAAAGTGGAAGCTCTCTTTTCCTCTTCCACTGATTCTCCAAGTTTTGAATCCATGTTTGATTATGAGTTTCATATTGATTTCTCAATATGTTCCATGCTTCACATGCCTTCGTAGTATGATGAATGAGAGCCAGAAAACTATCAGAAGTACTTGTAACTAGAGCATAGAGTGCATCTGCATTTCTACGTGTCCAAGCACATAGAAGATCAGCATCAGGTGGAATCATTTCACCAGGATTATTTGGATCAGTTCTTTGTTGGGGCTCATGATTAGTCCCAAGAATAGTCTCCAAAAGCTCATACAAATCAAGAATAGAAGTGATTTTGAACTTCCACAGGGTGTAGTTTGTAGCATCAAGTTTACCTTCTGTGAAGGTTGGTGGCCATATCTGCAACGTTGGGATGGCCGGCATCATTGTTGTTCATGCTTTTGCACCACCTACTCCTCTTGATGAACCACCTTGATCCTAGTCGTACATGATGATGCGTCGCTTGACATCTTCTCTCTTTTGTTGTGTAGACCTCTACAACCTCTGTGTTTCTGCTTCTGCACCACTCAGAGCCTCCTGAGCTCTGATACCATGTAAGAAAATAACAGCACAATGGAATAGACCTATAGATAGAGTTGAGAGAAAAATGCAGACAAAGATAGATGCAGACTGAGAGATAGAGAACTCAAATTCTCAAATTGCAGAGCATAATGCAGTTACAATGATGGTGTTGTCCACCCGTGCACTCCCATTGTGGAGCTTAGATGGTGATCTAGAGAGACTCTAGATGAAGGACTTACTAGTGGCAATGCTATGTAAAGCTCAACCTCGGCCGTGCTTATATAGCTTTTACAAGGCCGTTCGGTATAGATAAACGTAGTCAGGAGATACAAAATAGTCCATAAAATATATGATCTGACAATATCTCCACTACTAGAAGTCCTACCGTCTTGGCCCTACCCCCCGGACCCGGCAGAAGGGGGCAAGCCCCCCTCTGCACTCCCCCCATTAAGGTTCTATGGGGAAACAGTGCGATGCCACAGGGCCTTTATTTTCACCTTAAATGGAAATCCAATGGCTTGGAAGTTATGCCCTACCTAACCTAACGGTTAGGCTCACAAAGATCATCTACAACCATCAATGGTCACACATAGACCTCATCTAACTTGGAAGTTAGGGTTCCACAAATGTCCAGGCTCTCATAATGGTTTCTCCTCATAATGGGGGCCTTACAACTTAGAGCACCATGGATCATTTGTGGTCACATGAGGGTGAAGTATTGAGCATATCTAACATCACCTACATAATATTTCATCAAAAATATTTCAAGGAGGAAGGTAAAGGGAGAAAGAGAAGAGAGAGACAAGAAGATGGGAAGAAGAAGAAAAGAGAGGGTTCAAAGGAAGAGAGAAGGTCTTGATAGGCATAGTACACGCTCTTGCCTTATCTATCAACCATGATAGAGGTAGGATTTATCATGAGATTTATCCATATGAGGAAGAAAAAGAGAAGAAGAATGAAGGAAGAGATGGATGATAAGGGAGCCTCGAGAGGATCAACAGGAAGAGGCATGTTGAGAATGGACAAAGATATACATGAAGAACAAGAGCTAACTCAAGTGAAAAGGAATAGAAGGCTCTCTATCTTCAAAATTTTCTATTTGAAGAAGAAAAGAAAATAGTTCAATGAGGGATTTTTCTTCCTTTCTAAAGGTATCATACATGATGCAAACTTGTTTTTTTCCTCAAGAATGTTCTTTGTAGTTTCAAATACCTTGAAAATCATGAATTTATCACTCCAAAATGTTTCTTGGACTTGGAAAGAGGCCCATTACCAACTTTTTTTTCAACTCGTAACCATCTAGTGTGTAGTCAACTTTGAATGCATATTGCTCTCTTGTTGCTACCTAGATTTCAAAGATTTATGTTTTTTTAGAAATTTTCTCTTGGAATGTTTTTATTTAAATAAAATTCTTTGGAAATGGAGGAGATTTCATAGATATGGGGAGATAATTTTCTTTTGAGTAGTCACCTCAATAGTTGTAGATATGATATTGGTGACATGTTCCAAGACATTCTTGGTATTCCCTCACTCTCAAAATCGACAATGGAGTATGTGTCTGATTTTTAAGTCCTTGAAGCCTATATAATACAACAGAAAAAAGGTAGACATCATTTCTAATTTGAGTTAAAAATAAGATTTTAGCACAAATTTTCTAATTGCATGATTTGTAAATGCATCGTATTCTTGTATTGAGTTCACCCAAGGGGCACGCGAATTCATTGGAAGTACTTTAAAACAAGAAGGAAAGTAGTGTCTATTTCAAACATTTTCCACTTTACCATTAGATGAGGAGTAGAATGCCTACCTCAAACACTGTAATTTTTTATTTGTATG
>CM035435.1:66567996-66707996 GCA_020310875.1 Ceratopteris richardii
ACATAGAAAATTATCACGTGCTAACAACTCCTCTTATCCTGTAATGGGAGGTAGGATCATTCTAACTACCTCTGATGGAAGTTCTTTCACATTATCATATGCTTTATATATGTCAGGGATTAAGAAAAAGTTGTTATCAATTTTAGCATTACCTAAGATTGGCTTTGTTGTCAAGTTTCTTGATGATAAATGTACAACTCATGATCTCTCAAATGGTGATGTTATTATTGATTTTGGCATTTTATGTTGTGGGTTGTATAAGCTCATAAACTATGAAAATACTATGAAAGATCAAATATGTGCAGTTTAAGGTTGTCATGCCATCTCAGATGCAAAGCTTTGGCATACATGCTTTGGTCATCTGAATTTTGCTATTTTGCTTTGCTTGTAGAAACTTGAAATAGTGTCCTCTATGCCCAAACTTGATGCACCTCATAAACATATCTTGTAAAGCTACATTTTGGGCAAAATGCAGTGTTTCTCATTTCCCAAATATGGTATAGCTTGTTCATGGTGATGTCTATGGTCCTATGTAGACACCTTCATTTGGGATCTATCTTTACTTCCTAACTTTTATAGATTACTTCTCTAGGCATGCATGGGTGCATCCATTGAAAGCAAAGTTGAAAGTTTTTATGTGCTTCAAAAAGTTCCTGCTTATGGCTGAAAATCTGTCAGCATGTAAATTGGGCATCCTCCATTCTAATTAGGGGGAATACATATCTTCTAATTTTAATGCATTTCTACTTGAGTGTGTGGAATACACATCTTTTGATTTTAATGCATTTCTCGCTGAGTGTGGGATAAAAAATCAATGAACACTGCTATATACACCTCAAAAAAATTGATTTGCTAATAAAAAAAGAATAGGTCTCTCATGGAAATAGCGAGGTGTATACTCAAAATTCAAGCTTTACCCCATAACTTCTAGCTTGAGGCCATTATGTGTGCAGCATATGTACTTGATAGGTGTCCCACCAAAGCACTTCAATTGATCACTTCATGCCAAAGTTTATGCTCAAGAGAGAGGCATTTGATTTTGATGAGACCTTTGCTCCCACATGCCAAATGAACACTATTCATAGCATTTGTGCACTAGCAGCTCATCGTGGTTGGAATGTATATCTGCTGGATATTAAATCTAGATTTTTGAATGGTGATTTACATGAAGAAGTATATGTATTTCAAACCCATGGTTTTTTACAAAAAGATCATGAAAACAAAGTGTGCAGGCTGAAAAAGGCATTATATGATTTGAAGCAATCACAGTATGCTTGGTATGAGAACACACACGCCTACTTGCTCACACACCTTCAAAAAGGAATTATATGGTTTGAAGCAATCACAACATGCTTGGTATGAGAAGTTACATGCCTACTTGCTTACACATGGTTTTGAGAATAGTCCAATTGAGAGCACCTTATATGTTAAGCATAAAGATAATGTACTTCTGATCATTCTTGTAGATGTTGGTGACATGTTGCTCACTAGTCCTAAGGAGAAACATATTGCTGAATTTCACGCTAATTTTCACATCTCTTTTGAGATGCCAAATTATATGCATCAATATTTGGGCATTCAGTTTATGTAAGTATGATGGAGGAACAACTTTGTTTCAAACAAAATATAGTGATTCATTATTGCAGCATTTTGGCTTTGAGGATTGCAAACCTATTGCCACTTCTATGGAAATACATTTACTTATGATTGGTTTTGATTTGAAAATCCTAGCAAAGAATAATGGATATTTTATCAAAAGGTTTTCAAGTTTCCAAGGCAAAGCACATGATTGTAAGACGATCAGGTGCAGGAAACCTAGAATATTAAGTTAGAGGTAATGCCTGAAACTTCAAAATTCTTTTAAAGAGTTATGGTGAAAAGGTAATCTATCAAGATATGTTTAGACTTTAGGATAAGTACCACCCACACATTAATGTGAATATAAAATAGGGTGGTATGGGACACAAGATTTATACTCACATTGATATAGGAAAGATGGTATGGGACATCGGACTATCGATGATAATTATCTTTTAGTCCTAGATTGGATCTTGAAGTTAGGTTTGATCCTCAAGGGAATTAAAACTTCAAAGAAGGAGTTTAAATTCAAGGAGGATAAAAGTAATATCTTAAGATATTTCAGCATTCTTCAAGATCAAGGAAGAGGAAGATATGAAGTAACTAACTTCCAAGATCTTCTTGAAATGCTTCAAGCTTAAGTGTTGTTGATTTAGAAATATTTAATAAAATTTTGAATAAGTAGGACTTTGATATTGAAATGATCCTTTCAACTAAGGAATATACTGACTAATTCAAGCAACAAGTTCCTAGTGTAACTTGGTAAATTCAATCCTTTGACTGGAAGAAATGCACAAGAATTGCATTCCCAGTACGCAGTCATAAAGATTGAATATAGGCATGAACTTAGCCTCAAGTGAAGCATTATTTGAGTAAAAAAATCATCAATAGAACCTTAGTGGGTCGACACACCAATGTTGGATACCACACTTATATCTTGTGGTTGGATGATGTTTTATATTTACTCTATAGATATTTTTGAGAATCGAATCCTTTTCTCTTAAAGATAGACAAAATGCTTCAATATCTTGTTGAAACAGATCATTAAGAAGTTAAAGTCTTGATTTAAAGTCTTGTGTCATCAAGTATTGGACTCATAGTAAGCTTATATCTTAGAAGTTTGAATTAGTTATATAGAGTTTTAGTTATTGCATTATGCTTTCCAAATCTTTTGGAATTGACTCAGATATGGTATCTAATTCCTTTTTGCAAAAGTCCAGGGTTACCTGATTGGAACTAGATAACTAAATTAAACATCCGAGATAAATGTTCTGTACAAGAACTTATTCAATCTTCAAAAGATGACAAGTCCAAGATTGACTTATTCATTTGAGTTTTCTTCTAGTTCTCTAGTATAACTCTAATGACTTTCTAGAGTCCAGACACTCTAGAATAGAGAGTTAGGAATTGTTCATCAGATTGACTATTCCCAAGAACTTTTACCTAAGATCTTTGAGAAAAATATCCTAAGTTCGATAATTTTCATTTTGGATCTGTATTGGTCAAGTTATAGTACAATTGACTCAAAGTAAATGGTAAATTTTCTCATGCAGCCTATAGAGGATTTTTAAACTCAATAAGATAAAGTAGTCCTCTAGTTGCATAAAAAAATCAAGTAACTATTGGGTAGGATTAAACCATTATACAAACATCCGAGTTAGATATTTGGAATAACCAAGCTTCAAGTTTTCCAAATCAAATTTAAGTGAATCAAGAGTGTAGCAAAAACCACATCAAGATCAAAAAAATGAAGATTTTCATCTTCAACACCATCTACATCACCTTCAATAATTGTATTTGTAGGAATAGTAGGACGTTTTTTAACACACTGCATAATTTTCCACAGCCTTATTGTTACTAATACATGACACAACATATATGCCTAGAATGGGTAATTAGTACTATCCAAGTTATCCTCAATGGCCAACATATAGAATACATCATTGCTTTCAGCAATGGCTAGTGACTAAATAACCTGATACATAAAATTGATGGTATTCAAAGAAGTTGAATAGAAACACCCTATCAAGCTCTGCTAAGCATGTGGCAGATATCGAGGCACTTGTACTAGCAAATCAAAACTTGTATATATGTTTGGAATAAAAGGGCGAAACGACATGGATAATCATTGCAATAGTGCGTTCAGAGGCTGAAACGAGCTCATAACATAATTTCAACGATACAAAATGAAGCACTTTTGAACTTTTAATCACTTTGCACATGCTCACCAATTTTCGTGCGATTCTGAGATTGTGACTGGAGGGATGTCGATGATACCCTAGATGAAGCAATGACCTACTCTGATACTAATTGTTGGAGTTTGAAATCTGCGAAAGTGCATGAACAACTGAAAGAAAAAGAAAACACTTAGAGCACAACACAATATACAATGTATTACCAAGTGAATGTACACGGATAAGTGACCCATTAGAGTTATAGGCATATATAAAATCCGAGGGAAAAAGACCTCCGAAGCAGGAAAAAAAGTGTCTCTATAGTCTAAGTGTGTTCATACATATCACTACCGAAACATCTCAACAATAAGTTTAATGAAAAAAGAGTTAAATAAAAAATCCCCAGAAAAAATTCTCGGGAATATTATACCCATTTATTTGTATGTTTAAATTTCAATAGGCTTTCGATTAAAAAGACAAAAATTGAATATGAATTCATAGGTGCAATCATGTCAGATGGTTTTTTGTTCTCATTCGGACGCGTGTGAACATTGAGAAGTGAGCGGGAAGTTGCGTGATCCCAGAAACCCGTAGAAAACAACACGTCGACGACAAATACTAAGGAACAAGTCCTCACCTCCAGCATCTTGTCTATAGAGTTCCTTGTCATCATCTCCAGCATCTTGTCTGTAGATTTCCTTGTCAGTAGATTTGAGTTCCTC
The DNA here is from genome assembly GCA_020310875.1 of Ceratopteris richardii. Taxonomy (NCBI): domain Eukaryota; kingdom Viridiplantae; phylum Streptophyta; class Polypodiopsida; order Polypodiales; family Pteridaceae; genus Ceratopteris; species Ceratopteris richardii. The sequence continues at coordinate 66,572,471 of CM035435.1, forward strand.
CATCTCCATCTCATCTTCTCATTGTTCTTCGTATCCGTTTACTAGTTCGTCTCTTCCCTATAGAGAGGTTGCTCATCATTCATCTCCTTCTCTATCTTCGTCTGCTGCTGCGTCAGACTCGCTAGCGTTTGGCCCCCTTCTGCTTCAAGTTAAGCTAGCTCTCCATATCGCTAAGGTTTACACTTCTTTTGAGTCCCTTGACTCCCTTGTTCCTCCCTCTTCCAGCGCCCGTGAAAAAACTGGCATGGACCACAAAGTTCATCCAATGCCTCCACAGCCTTCTGCTCCGCCTTGCCATTCGCGCGAGTCGTCCATTGCTACTCAGAGCACCATCAGCACCTTCTCAATCCCGATGACAGACGAGCGTGCATTGAGACAAGAACAGGAAATGAGGTTCATGCGCGTTGACCTTGATGACTCAGCGAGCATGCATCATCAGCAGCGGCCGCCACATCCGATGCAAAAAGACTTCATATACAATGTGCCGGCAGTGCTCCCTCCGGACCATCCGAGCGTCATCGCAGCACGGCGTAGCGGGCGCCGATGTGGAGGATGCTGCTGTTGCATTGCGACTCTATGCGCCATACTTGCCATCATAGTTGTCATGATATGCATTGTCGCGCTAGTTGTTTACCTCATCTTGCAGCCGAAGACTCCAAACTTCTCGGTCTCAAACGCTTCTGTCGCTTCTTTCAAACTCTCATCGAAGCCCGCATCCGCCTCTAACATCAGACCCGGCGCCACACAAAACCTAAATGTAGATGTGACCTTCAATATAACTGGTAAGAATCCTAATGAAAAGATCGGCATAGATTACGCAGATGTGAAAGTCATCCTCCTGTACGAGGATGATCAAATAGGTCAAGGCTCCATTCCCCCTTTCTACCAAGGTCACAAGAATACCACCTCATTTCTCTTGCACATGATGGGTAAGGATGTAGCCATGACCCCGGCAACTGGCTCCAGGTTACAGAAAACCCTCGATAATGCTGCTGGCACCATCCTTCTAAATTCACAAACCATGGCAGCTGTTCGATTGAAGATCGGAAACTGGAAGTCCGGAGCCTCAAACTTTCAGATCAATTGCATTGCGGAGATGACAAACCCCAGTGCTCCCAACGCAAGGGTCCTCTCCCAGAGCTGCTCCTTCAAGATCAATAAGATCAGAATTTTGTAGAGCTGCTCCTTCAAGATCAAGAACAGAATTCTGTAGAGGTTGTCCTTCTTCTACCGAATTTTATTTCTTGTTATGTCCTTTAATTGAGTATCTGAAGCAATTAGTTCTTAACTTCGATTTATCAACGTGTTTATCTCCCTCTCACTCAGTACATTTATCGATATATTAGTCTTCTAGCCTGCCTTGCTTGGTAGTAGGTGCCATCCATGTTGATTTTTCTGGTCCTTGATGGCATGCTTTGATAGTATCAATGTTAACTTCAGGAATTTGATGGCATGCTCTTATATATTGCTGACACCAACATTGAAGGAGGGATTGAGAGGAGAGGGTATCTGTAAACCCCATGTTCTTTCTCTCTGCCCTACCTATCTCCAGATCCTTTTCCATTACCGACATTTAACTCGGTTGGTTGAATGCCTTTTCTTCTCCTCTCTCGTCATCCTTGAAAGGAGAGCAACTATTGCTGCTCTTTTGTTTGTCATACCAAATGTTTAGCTCTTCCTAAATATAGAGTCTGTCTAGCGTCCCCACTTTCTCTCCTCAGGCATGCATGTTCCAAGGGCTTGTTTCGCCTCATTAATCGACGTCTGTCTCCCTCTAAATGGAGGCCATGAAGCATCTGATTGATGAAATTTAAGAAAGAGCATGTTCATCCTTTTAGTATTAGAAAGCATGTTACTATTCTCTTGTATGTTCATGGGTATAACACCTCTCGTGGAAGCCTCTATCAGGAAAATATTTTCTTTTTCTTGTTTATCTCCCCTTCATCTACAGCATTGTGAAAAATGATTGTATGATGGAGTATCCATAATTTTTCATGATTATGAAATAGATTTTCTTTAATATAATGTTCCACATTTTGCTGAACAGTGAGAATCATTATTTTTTTCAAATATTTCTGATTATTCTAAACATCATACATCTATGTGCATGATCTAAGCATAATGCATGAAAAAGGAATATAAGAAAAGGTGTTCTTTTATGTGCACTTATGAGAAATCCCTCTTGATCTTTCTTGTTTGAACACAAAAGAAGAACGATACGTTTGTGATTCGTCTCATTCATAAATGAAGGGTTTTATGTATTCAAATTTGAACTTACAAGTTGACTATATCCATATGAAATCCTCGTACGTCAAGCTCTTTCAAAAGGTACTGAATACTTCAAGCAAAACCAGTTGTGCTCTTTTCAATATGTTTAAGTGATGCCTTTTCTATCGTTTGTTTGCACTCATCGCATATGCTATAAATTTATAATTTTGTGGATAACACAAAATTCGTTCAATTTCAGGTTGAATATCATGTTCACAAATCACAAATTTTTGTCATTCACATAACAATGACTGCAAATTACAAATGCCAATTGTTGAAAGTGTGAACTATGCAAGCTTTAGGTGGTTAAAGGATTCAAAAGACCTTAATGTGGACAAAATTCATGACTCAAATCACTTAGGGCAGTCTCAAGGTCGGCAAGGTAGTCCTAAGGCAATGGAAAAGTCGAGAGGAGCATCCAAAAGCTATAAAAGGAGGTAAAGAATCATCAAATGCATAGAAGTTTTGTAGGTCATTGAAGACTAAGAGAAATATATTCAAGGAGGCTCAAGGAGAGAGTCATCCAAAGCTCAAGGAGGTGAAATGCAGCAGTCCAAGCTAGGAAAAACATAGAGGAGGGTGTTATATGCACAGAGGAGGAGTAAGGAGGAGCTATCAAGCCCACATCCCTCTAGTCTCTTGTAGGTATAGACATAATTTGCTTATAACAATTGTAACTCCTTGTGTACATATCCGATTCAAGAGATTTAAGGTGCATTCTATAGCTTACGTATGTGTCCTACTTTCTGTAAGAGGACTGCTTGAAATTAGTTTTATGTGCAGAGAAATTGGTGTATCACTATAGCCCTAATTTCTGCATATCTTACATCTATCCATAGTATGTTTTGTTCATAGTTGTTGACTAACCTAAACAAATCCATTTGAGGTGTTCTATAGCTTCTTGGAAAGTTCATGAACCATACTAAGGTTTCTGAAAGCTTAGGTGATTTGGATCAGTGTAAAGTAGATGAATCAGAGTTTTACTCAAGGGTAGCGAAAAAGGTGTATAAAGGGACCTAGCTATTGGGTTCATTTCACTTCTAATGTGCAAATATGATGGATGAAATTCCATCAATTGGTATTAGATTCGGAAACCTCCTTTGAAGACTCTAGGAGAAGGATACAAAAGCTTGGACATCAAGGCTAAGAGGTATTTTTCACTGTAACCCTAATTTCCCATTCATTATGATAGATCTAGGTCAAAAGGTGGAGTTGCTTGACAAAGACAACTATCAACCATGGAGGTTCAGAGTCATGAACTACCTCATGAGAAAAAGATTTATGGCCTATTGTGTGTGCAGATGAAGATTAGCCCAATGTGGATCCCGAAGATCCAAAGGTCATCAATCAATAATTGAAGATGTTGATGGATTGGGAGGAAATGAATAAGAGAGCTATCACACGTAATCTCTAACACCATGATTGGTCATATACCAGAGTTTGATCATGCTAGAGATGTTTGGGAGGCCTTAGAGAAGATATATGCCACTTCCACAAGAAGGCAAAAAGATGTAGCTTAAGAATGAACTCCATTCTTTGAAGAAGGGTAATGGTAAATCTTTTGTTGACTACACCTTGAGGGTGAAGGAGTTGAGGGAGCAATTGATATCCATTGGCTGCAAAGTAGATGAGGAAGACCTTGTGTAGATTACTCTCAATGGACTGAGAGGGGAAGACAAGTGAAAACCCCTCATTACTACCATCTTGTATAGAGATCCTCCACCAACTCTTGAGGACTTGATCCCACACTAGTGGCAGAAGAGGTTGCCATAGGAGACACATCCACGAAGGATGGTCATTCATAGGTCCTATATGCTAGCAAAGGCAAAGGCAAGAGTGGCAAGATGGGGAAAGGAGGAAAAAGCAAATGGAAGTAGTGGAAGGAAGAAGATTCAGATTCAGAAGGAGATAGCAAGGTATCATCTTCAAGGAAAGGCGATAATTAATGGAAAAGGGAAGATAAACCCTCATCAAGGTAAAATTGTTTTGTATGTGGTAAACAGAATCATATTTCTTCACATTGTTGATTCAAGGATGACAAAGGCAAGAAGAAGAAGAAGAAGAAGAAGAAGAAGCAAGGGAACTATGCTAATAACTCCAAGAAGGATGATGAGAAGAAGACCCTCCTAGCCATAAGACATGGCTACACTAGTGATCCCAAGGACACAAAGTGGTAGATAGACTCTGGATGCTCTAATCACGTCATGATCGAGGAATCATTTGTTCATATGTAGGTTACAAGGTCACAACGGTTGTGTGGAGATAGGAGATAACACTAAGCATCCCATTACACATGTGGGAGATATAAAGCTAGGTGAAAGTAAATCTGTCAAGACTCTTAAAGTTGTGCTTCATGTTCCATCTATTTTCCAAGAACCTTATCTTTATAGGATAGATGGTAGAAAGAGGTATCCAGGTTATATTTGATGCAAAAGGGTGCATATTGAAGCAAGGAGGCAAGGTCATTGCCAAGGGCAGGAAAGAAGGCAGATTGTTCACACTAAATGTTGCTCTTATCACAACAAGGTATGTTATGTGATGATTGGTAACAAAAGGGTTATAGATATTGATCTTTGGCACAAGAGGATAGGACATATCAATATTCCCAAGTTAAAAAGCATGTGCAAGGTGGGTTTAGTGCAAGGACTACCAAATCTTGAAGACCAAGATCTATAGGAGTGTTATGAGCTTGTCAGCTAGGTAAGCAAGCAAGGAAGCCATTTCCAAAGAGTGAGTGTAGATCCTCTAAGCTCTTGGAGCTTACACACTTAGATGTATGGGGCCCTAGTAGAGAGGCTTCATTGGGAGGAGCTAGGTACTTTGTCACTTTTATTGATGACAACTCGAGAAAGGTGTGGCTATATGTTATCAAGGAAAAGTAAGAAGTGTTTTCATGCTTTCAAAATTTTAGGTCCCTTGTTGAGAAAGAATGTGATGCACACATCAAGACACTGAGGAAGATGGAGGAGGAGAGTATTTCTCCAATGAATTCACAAAGTACTTCTTGGACAATGGCATAAAGAGACTCTTTACATGTAGGTACACCCATCAACAAAATGGTGTTGCAGAGAGGAAGAATAGGCATTCGGTTGAGATAGCTAAATGTCTCATAAATGAAGGTATGTTACCATTCTCTTATTGGACTGAGGCTGTGAATACAACTTGTCACTTCATTAGGGGAAAAAGTGAGCCCTGCATGGGCCTTGTAAGGATCCCTAATTTTTAGGGATTAAATCTAAAAATTTGGGACTAAGAGGATCATTTCAAAACCACTAGTGGTTTTTTCATTTAAAAAATAATTTAAAATGACTATGATGTGAAGTCTACACGCCAAGATTTTGAGGCCGTCGATTGTAGATGATGAATGGATGAGATTTATTTTAGTGGACATGAGGATCCGTTCAATATTCCCATGTCAGATGTTGACGAAAAAAATAGTGAGAGAGTGCGTGGGAGAGCACAGTAGAGAGAGGTGGACACTGTGATTCATTTGGGCCTTTAGATGCATCTTGATCCATCGGCCATCCGCAAATCCTGCTGATCTCTTTCGATTAGCATCTTCAATCATCCGATGCTTGGATGATCCAAAGGATAGGATGGCATGATGGGTTCAGTTTTTAGCACCTTAAATTTGAGCCATTGGATCTGGCATATCCAAAGGCCCATAGAACAAGGCGCCTTTTGCGCGTGGGGAATAAGTGCTCAGGTCGAACAGCGTGTACACATTCATGACCGTTAGATAGAATGTCACGGACGGCTAAGATTAGTGACGATGTGTCTGTCGAAAGAGGACAAAATAGGGAGCATTGAATGACATATGGCTTGGGTTTCGACTGGCATAAAACGACAAATTACTGGGCGTACTTCTGTGGCGGGCAAGATTTGACACCGTCGGATGAGCTATCGATCGAATGGTTCTAAAATGATATGGCTTCACAACCAATGGATCAAGGAAGGATCCAATGGTTAGCATTCAAAGTGGTCCAAATTTTAAAATAGTAAATCTAAACCATTAGTTTCCAGCTTCATCCAACGGAGTATATTTAAAGGCGAATTCTTTTTGACATTGAACATAGGCCTTTGATCTTTCAGCTCATCCAAGGGCTATGATTCAAACCGTTGCACTATGAAACCACTTTCCAGAAAGAACTCGTGGTTTTTGCTCATTCATACCACATTTGACCACAAAAAACCATGGGAGCCTATGCCTAGCCTAGGTGATTAAGGGCCTAGACTGTGTCCACCACCCTCCTCTCATTGGTCCATCACTAATCACTCCTTAATCTAAAAGGCCCATGCAGGGTTCATTTTTTCCCCTAATGTGATAAACAGGGTTTCAACAGGTGGTGTGCACAACTTGACTGCAGATGGAGTCTATTATGGCAAGAAACCAACTATGGAGTCCATATCAAGCAAGCTCATAGCCTTTGAAAACTTTGTTAACTTGTTCACATCCAAGCTTTTGGTGAAGATATGTGCAACTTGGTCCTTTGTATCTACAAAATGAACATTAATGTCCCCACTTGCAACCTTTTCCCTTACATAATGGTAATGCACCTCAATGTGCTTGCTCCTTGCATGATACACGGGATTGTTAGCAAGGTGTAGGCTTGACATGTTATCTCCATAAACTGGAATTATTCCAAGTTGTATAACAAGATCTTTGAAGAACTTCTTAAGCCACATTGCTTCACATGTAGTGAGGGCTAAAGCTCTATATTCAGCCTCTGTTGAACTCAATGCAACCGTGGGTTGTTTTTTGCTCATCGATGAAATTGCTTTTGTACCTAGCATGAAAACATAGCTAGAAGTTGACCTTCTATCATCAACACTCCCTGCCCAATCTGCATCACTCCATGCTCTTACTTGAAGTTCTTCATCATACCTATATAGTAACCCATAATTAATTGTAATCTTCACAAACTTTAACACTCTCTTTGCATGACTGTGATAAGTATCTGTGGCTACATGCATGAACTAAGATAGAACTCCAACTATGTAGCACAAGTCAGGCCTAGTGAGTGTAGCATAGATAAATGATCCCACAATGCTCGTGTATAGTGTAAGGTCTTCTAGCATCTTATCATCTTCCTTACTTAACTTGACATTTGAATCCATAGGCTGAGCTATTGATTTGCAATCTATCATGCCAAACCTAAAGAACACATCTAGAAGATACTTCTTTTGAGAGACATAGATACCTTCTTTCCCACAGATCACCTCAATGCCAAGAAAGTACTTTAGCACACCTAAATCTGAGATTTTGAACTCTCTTCCAAGCTTCTCTTTGATGGTCCTTATCCTTACATCATCATCATCACCTATCACAAGAAGATCATCTACATATATGCATATCAAACATATCTTGTCATTCCTCTTCTTCACATACAAGGATGGATGTACATCACTTGGAGAGAAACCACATCTCTTCAAGAAGTCCACTAGCCTTTGATTCCAAGCCCTTGGGGCTTCCTTTAGGCCATACACGGCCTTCTTCAACCTAAAAAACATAGGTAGGATGCTATGCATCTACATACCTTGAGGTTGTTCCATGAACACCTCTTCTTGTAACTCACCATTCAGGAAAGCATTCTTTATGTCCATCTGGTAGATAAGCCACCTCCTTGCTACACATAAGGCTATGAGAGCTCCAATGGTAGCCTTGTTTTCCATAGGGCTAAAAGTCTCCTCATAATCCACCACTTGTGTCTATGTGAAGCCTTTGGCTACTAGTCTAGCCTTGTACCTTGCCAAGCTACCATCTACATTCCTCTTGTTCTTGTACACCCACCTGTTTTGGACTATCTTCATGCATTCCTTCTTAGGTACTAGTTCCCAAGTGTTGTTCTCCTTAACAGCTTTGAACTCTTCATACATAGCTTTCCTCCACTTTGGTTTGGTCTTGGCCTCATAAGAATCTGGCTCTTGATCTGCAATGACATTCATCATGTATGCATAGTGCTTTTCCATGAAAGAACCATATGTATACCTTTGTGGGGGTGCCTTATTCCTTGTAGAGCTCCTCTCTTGACCTTTTGGATATTGCTTTTTGAGTCTATTGAGCTTTACATTAGGATTAATGACCTCCTCAAGATCTTCCTCTTCTAACTCCTCTTGAGTTTCCCTAGTTTCATAGTCTGTCTCTTACAACCTTCTATACTTTGATGTAGGGGATGATTTTTCATAATCATAAGTGTAAGAGTGATCATATGAGTATATATAGATGTAAAAGCCTCTGGTACTCAACTGATTGTGATTGACTCATGAGGTTGAATATGCACATCAAAGTCTGCATACTCCTCTTGATCCTCTTCATCCAACTTTTCCTTGCCCTTGTCTCCATACCATGACCTTGACTCATTAAACACAACATCTCTTGACACATATAGCTTCTTTGAGAGAGGTTTGTAGTGCCTTTAGCCTTTTTGCTCATTTGAGTAGCCAATGAACAGACATTTCTCACTCTTGGGCTCTAACTTTGTTCTCACTTCATTAGGAACATGAACAAAGCTTACACATCCAAATACCCCACCTTAATCTTGAGGAGAGTGTTGAAAGTGTGAACTATGCAAGATTTAGGTGGATAAAGGGGTCAAGAAACCTTAATGTGAAAAAATTCATGACTCAAATCACTAAGGGTGGTCTCAAGGTCAGGCAAGGTCGGGCAAGTTCGTCCTAAGGTGGCAGAAAACTCAGGAGAGGCATCCAAAAGCTATAAAAGAAGGTGAAGAGTCATCAAATGCATGGAAGTCTTGTAGGTCATTGAAGACTAAGAGACATATACTCAAGAAGGCTCAAATAGATATTCATCCAAGGCTCAAGGATGTTAAATATAGTATTCCAAGCTAGGAAATATGCAGAGGATGTTACCAGCAGATAGATAAGTATCCCTTGGATCTAGGTTTCAAAAGATGAGCTTTTGATGCTAACTTGTATGTTCTAAAGAGAGGAGGGAAGACAATTGTGCTTGTACTCTATATGACCTTATGATTACAGGAAATGATGATGCTCTTCTTCAACAAACAAAAGATGCCCTGAGTTTTGAATTTGAAATTGTAGACTTGGGCTTAATGCATTATTGCTTAGGCATTGAAGTTTGTTAGGAGCTAGGGAAGATTTTCATCTCTCAACAAAAGTATGCAAGACAGATATTGAATGCATTCAACATGGAGGATTGCAAGGAAATTTCTACACCTATGGAGGTCAACACAAAATTATCTATTGAAGATACTTCACCTTCAGTGGATATTGGAAGATACAGGAAATTAGTTGGAAGTCTCATCTGCTTCTACAATACTAGACTAGATATCTCTTATGTTGTTGGAGTAGTAAGTAGATTCTCTAATAAGCCTTGCCAAACTCATTGAAAGTCAAGCATGTGGATACTCAGGTATGTGAAAGGAACCACTGATTATGGTATTCTTTATGAAGAAAGATCATCATTGGTCGGATATTGTGACTCAGATTGGGTAGGGGATATTGATACTAGAAAATGAGTTTCTAGATATTGCTTTTCTTTAGGATCAATGATTTTCACTTGGATCATTAAGGAGCGACCGACTGAAGCATTATCTTCTACTGAAGCTAAGTACAAAGCTACATGTATTGTAGCATGTGAAGCAGTATGGTTGAGAAGGATCCTATGGCATATAGGAATACAAGGATAGGAGCATACAAAGTTGAAGTGTGACAACCAAAGTTGCATGGTCATTGCCAAGAATCCTATTTTCCATGCACATACCCAGGACATTGAGGGGGGGGGGGGATGTTAGATATGCTCAATACTCCACACTCAAGTGGCCACAAATGATCCATGGTGCTCTAAGATGTTAGACCCCCATTATAAGGAGAAGCGATTGTGAGAGGTCGAACATTTGGAGCCCTAACTTCTATGTTAGATCAAGTCTATGTGTGACTATTGCTTATATATGGTCTTTGTGAGCCTAGCCATTAGGTTAGGTAGGGCATAAAATTCTGGGCCACTGGGTTGCCATTCAAGGGAAAAATAAAGGCCCTGTGGCATCATGGAGTTTCACCATTGAACCTTAATGGGGGGAGAGCAAAGGGGGGCTTGACCTCTTCTAAGGCTTCGGGGGCCTATCCATACGGCCCATAGGGCTGAGATGGTAGCACTTTTGGTCGTGCAGATATTGTCAGATTGTATATTTTATCGACTATTTTGTATCTCCTCACTACATCTATCTATACCAACTCCCCTTGTAAAAGATATATAAGCATGGCCCCGATTGAGCTTTACATAGCATTGCGCACTAGTAAACCCTTCATCTAGAGTATGTCTCATTCACCATCTAAGCTCCACATTGGGAGCACACACGTGGAAAGCACCATCATTGTAACTACATTACTCTTGGTAATCTAAGAATTTGAGTTCTCTACCTCTCAGTTTGTGTCTATACTTGGCTACATTTTTCTCTCAACTCTGTCTACTAGTCTATCCTGTTGTGCTGTTATTTTCTTACATGGACATCATTGATAATCATCAGTTCGTAACCGCCCTTCAACACCTATACGAGGAAGGCTTAGCCACTCATATCCTAAGTCTTACTAATGCTAGTCTTGAGAGCACAAGGAGTCATCATCTCCAAGTAAGTATTTTTCAAGTTATAGTTAGAGTTGTAATCTTGTTCCTTATTCTAGACCTATTTAGTCTAGTATTGTGGACAATCTCTCTTGTCCTCTTGTAATCTTGCAGTACGAGATCCCATCCAATTCTTTCTTATAACTAGTTCATCTCCTCAACGGAGTTCTTGTAACCCAAATATATTATTTTATACCTTCAATCTTGAGTTGTGGGATGTCTTGTATCTTTCCTAGTCCAATTATTCATATCTATCAATCTTGGGTTGTCAGACTTCTTGTATCAGTTGCATATTCTTCTATCATTTTCCTACGTGGGTGATCTTGTAATCAAAATTATAATTTTGAAATCTAGTCTAGTGAGAGCACACAATCTAGTGCTCCCCTGACATTGTAGCAAGACTGTGTTCATCAAGAATAGACACCATGGAGATTATTCATGATTTTTTTTTTTGCACTAAAATTCATTCAACAACAAGTCTAGGAGGTAAGAAAAAACTAATAAAATATTCAATACCAAAATATTCAAGATGTAATCACATGGCTTCAAAGGCAAATGCAAGAGCTATAGATCATAGTAAATCAATTTTCTTCAAGTACCCCCATGCCAAGTAATATGAAGAAAATCCCAAAAGTGAGCTTGCCTGATAAAGTTGATGGGACAAGATAAAAGCTTAGAGGATTTCTTTGGTAGGATAAGCTCTTTATAAGAATGCAACCTGACAGGTACTCAAATGATGCTTTTAAAGTAGGACTCATAGGAACTTTGTTATGTGGTCCTTCTCTTTCATGGTTTGCACCTATCATGGAGAAGGACAAGGATATTTTGTATGATTTCAACACCTTTGTTCGAGATTTCATGTCTTCTTTTGGAGATACCAATTGTTCATGTGTTGTCGAGACAAAGATAAGGAAGCTACATCAAGAAAATAGACTTGCTTCTATATACTCATCAAAATTGAGACAAATAATTTATTATCTCTTATGGTATGAAGATTATTTTATTAACCAATTTTGATGGGTCTTATGTGATGAAGTTCAAGATCTCATGTTAACCATGCCCAAGGTAAATAATTTTAATGAATTCATGAATCAAGAGATCGAGTGTGATAATAGGTTATTCAAGAGAAAATATGTGAAGAAGATCTTTATTGAAGATTGAGAATAAAAGTTTGCCTCAGTCCCATAACAATATGTTGAAGAATCTCAAGCAAAACCTATGTAATTGGATAACATCAAGATCATGAGAAAGGAAGCTCTTGTAATCTAGATATATTATTTTATACATTCGATCCTGGGTTGTGGGATCTCTTGTATCTTCTTTGTTGGAACATCAAGCTTACACTATGGTTGAGGTGGATTTGATCTACATCAAAGGCTATAGCATCAAAAGAATATCCGTTGGAGACTTCTTTTTCTTATGCTCATTTATTGTATTTTTTGAGAGATTTTTGATGGTTCATTTACCATTGTAAAAGCCTTGAGCTTTACACATGTAAAGGTAGAAAGATAAAGCCCAAATCCCATGAATTTGTGGTGGTTGAAGTTGCATTCAATCAAGCAATCAATCACCTAAAAGTAGATCAAACTAGATCTTCACTTTTCCTAGATTGTAGGAAAGTGAATTGATTCCCTCCAACAACCATTCCCACCTTCATTTGAATTCAAACTTCACTTGTAGAAGTCATGGAACACTCCTAGATTCTATATAAAGACTTGAAATCACTTGTACATTACATGAAGCAATATACATACACTTGTGACCATCATTGTCTTGCTCCTTCAATTCTCTGCATCATCTTCTTCGCCAACAGTAATCTTGCAGAGGCTGCTGCTCTCTCTTCAGAGCTCCAAATGGAGTGCAGGATCTCTCATTGGAAAGGTATTAACATTTAGTTTATGCCTATAAATGTTCATAGCATTTGGTTTTGTAGATTGGGAGAAATCTGAGTTTTTCTATCTCGGGGCCAATCTCTGCATTTTCCTGAAAAATAGGAAGTACCACCGGTGAATGTCTCATTCATTCCTATAGCATATTTTTCTTATTCCTTATACTTTTCTGCATTCTATAAATTCAACCCTATGTGTATCACTCCCATAAAAGGATTTTTTCTAATTCTAATCAGGCTGGTCGGTATGGGCATTTGAAGTTCATTATCTCTTCCATAGATAGTAAGTTTTTTGAGCTAGTTGACTCGCGAACCTATCTGTTTTGTATCAACTCATTCTCCTTGATGCTCCAAAGTACATAGTGTGTTTCTTTGCACTTATCGCATGCCTATAAGGTCTATTTGATTCTCCATAAGCTTAAGGGCTGGTCTTGTGCCGGTTGGCTAGACCAAACTTCGTCGCTTCGAAACGCATTTTTCTACCTTCTACAAGCTTCTCCAAGTTCTTTCAGTGGTATCAAAGCTAGATAAAGATGGGTGACGGCTTTCCCTCAATGATTGAGAAGCTTGGTCGAGACAACTATGCAGCTTGGCAAATCAGGATGGAGGCCTATTTGCAAGGTAGAAATCTTTATGGAATTGTAGCAGGTGATGAAGCTATGCCTATTCCAAGATCCAAAGGAGGACCAACACAAGAGGAGATAGATAAGCTCACACTTTGGTGCGCAAGGGATGCTCAAGCAAGGTCATACATACTAAACTCTATCTCTAACTTTCTATTACCACATATTAGAGGATGCAAGACATCTCAAGAGACTTGGGATGCCCTCAAGACTTTCTTTTCTGCTAGTACCAAAGCAAGAAAGAATCATCTTTGGAACGAGTTCAACCAAATGAAGAAGACACCTAAACAAACCATCACAGAGTTTGTTACCAAGGTCAAGGAGGTTGCTGATCAGTTAGCATCCATTGGAGAGCTGATTCAAGAAGAGGTCATCATGAGGCAAATTCTCAACGGCATTCGAAGTGATAAGCAATGGCAATCCTTCACGACGGCTTATGATCTCATCATGCATGTGCAAACTCTAGACTTCAACATCTTTCTTGGACAACTCTTCAATCAAGAAGCCAACAATAACATAAAGGAAGGTAACTCTTATCATGGTAATTCAACTAGTGCTCTATATGTAGATAAGAAGGATAAGAAGTAGAAAGGCAAGAAGAAGGAAGAAGATGAAAGAGAGACTTCCCAAGCCAACTTTGCAAGCAAGAGCAAGTGCAAAGGGAAGAAGAAAGGACCAAAGCAAGACAAAGCCAAAGGTCAGAATGTTCAACCTTGTGCCATATGCGATAAGGCCAACCACACCACTCAAAATTATTGGTTCAATGGGAAGACCCAAAAAGGAAGTGGAAGAGGTGGATATGGCAACAATAGAGGCAAGAGGTGGACAGAAATTCAACACTAACAATAGAGGCTATAATAGAAGGGACTACAACAATTATTCAGAAGATCAACCACATGAAGACTCATTGCTTCTCATGAATCTAAGCGACAAAGAAGGTAAAGAAGATGATCATTTGTTCTACATAGATTCAAGATGTTCGAATCATGTTGCAGGCAACATTGCTCTTCTATCTGACTTGGAAAGTCCAAAGCATAGACATGAAGTGCAAAAAGGGGATGACACAAAGCACAATGTGGAGAAGATTGGTAATGTCAATGTTGGAGTTAGACATCTACAGAAGCACGCAAACAGCACAAGGAAGAAGAAGAAGCTTGCAGCACAAACACACAATACTGAATGTATTACTAGAGAATGTACAAAGATAAGTAGCCCATTAGGATAATAGGCGTATATACAAGCCAGGGGAAAAAAACCTCCTAAAGAGGGAAAAAAGTGCCCCGACGGTCCTAGCGTGTTCACACACATCACTACCTAAATATATCAACAAATCCCCCTGGGAGTGATGCGGTGAACAAGGAGTTGGCACTCATGTATAAGGAAGTGCCAAGCTATGTGGAAATCACTCCACAAAAGGAAGTAAGCCCAAAGCTTTGCGGAAAGCTTCAAACTTCTCCCTAGGCAGAGCCTTCGTGAAAAGGTCTGCAATGTTCTCCTGTGTGGGCACATATGCCAAGCTGATCTCCCCAGCTGAGAACCTCTCCCTGACATAGTGATAATGCACCTCAATGTGCTTAGTGCGAGCATGGAACACAGGGTTCCTCGCAACTGCCAATGCGCTCTGACTGTCAGTGAAGATGGTGGTGGCAGAAGACTGGCCAACACCCAAATCAGCCATAAGGCGTCTGAGCCACACACACTCAATAGTCGCTGTGAAAGCTGCCCTATACTCAGCCTCACAACTAGAAGTGGCCACAGTAGGCTGCTTCTTTCTCAACCAAGATATACATGAGCTACCAAGCATGAAGCAAAAACCACTGGTGGACACACGAGTGTCATAGCAACCAGCCCAATCTGAGTCAGAAAAAGCATGCAAATCTGGCAGTAGTGATCCCCCCTTGGGATAAAACAACCCAAGTAGCCGAGTACCACTCAAGTAGCGAAAGATGCACTTAACCGCCTTCCAATGTGTGACTCCTGGGCAATGCATAAACCTGCTCATCTATGAGACAGCAAACTGAATATCTAGCCGAGTAATGCATAAGTAAATCAAGCATCCAACAGCCTGGTGATAGAGAACAACATCAAATGCATCTCCGGCATCATGAAGACTCAATCATAAACGTGTCTCCATAAGAGTGGCAATAGGCTTACAGTCTTCAAGGCCAAAACGCTGCAATAATGTGTCAATATATTTTGTTTGACACAAAGCCATTCCACCATCAACTTGCATAAATTGAATGCCCAAATAGTGATGCAAATGCCCCAAATCAGACATCTCAAATGAGGCATGCAAATCAGCCTTGAAATCAGCAATATGCTTCTCAATAGGACCTCTGAGCAGCATGTCATCAACATAGACAACAATGATCAGAAGCACATCATTAGCACGCTTAACATATAAGGTGCTTTCAGTTGGACTGTTCTCAAAACCATGTGCAACCAGATAGGCATGTATCTTCTCATACCAAGCACGTGGTGCTTGCTTTAAACCATATAATGCCTTCTTTAACCTGCACACTTGGTTTTCATGCCCTTTCTACACAAAGCCACGGGGCTGAAAAACATACACTTCTTCATGCGAGTCACCATTCAGAAATGTTGTTTTAATGTCCAACTGATGTACATTCCAACCATGATGGGTTGCAAGTGCACAAATGCTTCGAACAGTAGTCATACGGCATGTAGGTGCAAAGGTCTCATCAAAATCAATGCCTCTTTCCTGTGCATAACCCTTTGCAACAAGCCTAGCCTTATACCTGTCAACTGTACCATCAGGTTTACGCTTCAGCTTGTATACCCACTTAGTGCCAATGGCCTTCTTGCCAGCAGGCAAGTCACATAAAGGCCATGTACCATTCTTCATTATAGCATCATATTCAGATTGCATGACAGCCATCCAATTTTTTGAGTTATGTGCTTCATCAAAAGAAACAGGCTCATTCTCATCATAGAGACTAGACACAGCCATAGCATAGCAATCTGATGCAAAGGAGGCACTATGAGAGCCTGAACGAGTACGATATGACAAAGGTGCCTCTAATTTGTTGTCACACAAAGTCTGCACCAGCCATTTTGGCATAGTTTTTGCTTGCTCAATATCAGCTCTCTCATCAACAAGTGCATCATGTAAATCTGCATCAGAAATAGAATGATTTGCATCATCATATGAAACCTGCAAAGGCTGAGAATTTGACTCATTAGGACCAGCACTAGACTGTCCACCTGTAAAAAGAGGCATCAAGGTATCATACATGTCTTTGGAGCTAACAGATGTCTACTTAGTACATGAAAGCAATGGCTGAATAGCATCTTCCACAAAGACAACATCACGGCTAACCAAAATGCGTTTAGTCTATGGATGATACAGACGATAGCCTTTACTTTCAGAACTGTACCCAACAAAAATACATTTTACTGCCTTATCATCCAATTTTCTGCGATGTTGTTCAGGCACTAATGCATATGCCAAACAACCAAAAACACGCAGATGAGCAACAGATGGCTTGGGGTCATGCCAAGCCTCATATGGAGTGATAGACTGCAGCGCTTTAGTGGGATACCTGTTCAGTACATATGCTGCACACATGACAGCCTCAAGCCAGAAACTATGTGGTAAAGCCTGACTCTTGACCATGCACCTCGCCATCTCCATGAGTGACATGTTCTTTCGTTCAGCAACTCCATTCTGTTGAGGTGTATACGGCACTGTACACTGGTGTTTTATCCCATGTTTAGCCAGAAATGCATTAAAATCAGAAGACATATATTCCCCCCCTCGATCAGAACGGAGGGTGCCCATTTTACATGCTGACAGATTTTCAGCCAAAACCAAAAATTGTTTAAAGCACATGAACACTTCGGACTTTGCTTTGAGTGGATATACCCATGCATGCCTGGAAAAATCATCAATGAAAGTCACGAAGTAAAGGTAATTCCCAAAAGAGGGTGTCTGCATAGGACCACAGACATCACTATGTACAAGCTGCAATCTCTGCGTAGCCCGAACTGAACCATCTTTTGGAAAGGAGGAACGCTGCATTTTGCACAAAATACAGCCTTCACATACATGTTTTCCAGGTGCCTCAAGCTTGGGCAAAGAAGACACCATATCAGATTTCTGCAGGCATAGCAAACTAGCAAAATTCAGATGACCAAAGCGTGCATGCCAAAGCTTTGAATCTGACATAGCCTGAGAATCATGAACTGCACATGCCGAATCATTCACAGATCTTTCATAGTCTATGAGCTTATACAGCCCACGACATAAAATGCCAAAAGCAATAATCACATCGCCATTTGATAGATCATGAACTATACACCTATCATCAACAAATTTCACAACCAAGCCAATCTTGGCTAATGCAGAAACTGATAACAGATTCTTCTTGATCCCTAGCACAAATAAAGCACCTGACAAGGTGAAAGAACTACCATCAGCAGTAGTCAGAATGATCTTACCAACTCCCATAACAGGATAAGAGGAGTTGTTGGTGCATGTGACAGTATTCCCTGTAGGGGCAGGCTCGAGTGAAGAGAAGAAACTGTGCTGCGAGGTAATATGTTTGGACGCCCCACTGTCAAAGTACCAAACATCTGAGTCCACTACAGACATGCACTGCTCATGAGAAGATGGGTCAAAACTACAAACAGCAGTAAACGCCCATTCTTCTTCCTGCACAAGATTAGGAGACTCTACTTTTGGTGTAGAGGCTTCTGTAACAACCATTCCAGCCTCCTTTTTCTTTGCCTCTTTTGCAGCCAGTTTTGGACAGTTCTTGATGATATGATCATACCCTTTATAGTACTTGCAAAATAATTTCTGCTTTTCTGATTTCTTCTCATCTTTATCCTGGTTCATCGAATATGCAGCATTTGCAGATTTTTGCTTACTACTAGAAGAGCTCCATTTTCCTTTGCCCTTTTGACTAGCCAGGAAAGCTAGATCTGCAACACGCATAATGGACCTGTTCTGCCTGGACTGATCTTCTTGCAACAGAACAGAGACTAACTCCTCAAATGATAAGGCATTCGGATTGCCTTTCATCATCAACCAAAGAGTAGAATCAAAACTCTGATATGAATCAGGAAGACCATTCAGAACGGTCTACACAAGTGAGCTATCTGGTATAACCTCATCAGCAGAAATCAACTGTTCCTTCAAATCTTTGATCTTCGTTAGGAAACTGTCCATAGAATCACCTTCATTCATGTGCTCACTCTCCAACTGTTTTCGGAGCTAAGCAGCACGAGCCTCATTCCTAGCTTGGTACAATGTGGTAAGTGTATCCCAAGCATCCCTAGTTGTTTTGCAAGAGCGAATATGAGGAATAATGGCACGTTTGACAGACAAAGCTATCAATGCATGTGCCTGGGCATCTTGCCATCCCAACGAATTTGCTCTGTAGTAGGTGCAACAGAAACAGCAGCACGAAGAGGAATCTACAGAATATCATCTTCGACACCATCTTCATCAGCTCCAGCACCTGTATTTGCAGTACCTGTCGTTACAGGTGTAACAGGATGTCTTTCAACACCCTGCACAATGTTCCATAATCCTTTTGCAACCAAAACATGTCGCATCATATAAGTCCATAATGGGTAGTTGGTACCATCCAACTTATCCTCAATAGCCAACATACGGAATACATCACTGCTTTTAGCCATGGCTGGTGACTAAAATACCTTGATGCAGAAAATTGACTGTATCTCAAAAAGTTGAACAAGACTGCCCAGATGAGTTCTGCTAGACCTATAGTAGACTTTGAGATGCTTAAACTGGTGAACAGAAACTGGTATATACCTTTGGCACAAAAAGACAAAATAGCCTACACAAGCACTGCGATAGTGCGTTCGGAGGCCGAAACGAGCTCAGATCACGATTTCGGCACGACAAAGTGAAGTTGTTTTGATCTCGGAAACACGTTGAGTATGCTCACCAAAATTCGTGCGATTCTGAGACTGCAAACGGAGGAGTGTCGATGGTGCCCTAGATGAAGCGACGACCTGCTCTGATACATTGTTGGAGTTAGATGTCTACAGAAGCACGTGAACAACACAAGGAAGAAGAAGAAGCTTGGAGCACAAACACACAATACTGAATGTATTACTAGAGAATGTACAAAGATAAGTAGCCCATTAGGGCAATAGGCGTATATACAAGCCGGGGGAAAAAAAACCTCCTAAAGAGGGAAAAAAGTGCCCCGGCGATCCTAGCGTGTTCACACACATCACTACCTAAATATATCAACAGTGAAAGCTTCCAATGGCAAGAAAAACATTCAAAGTAAGGTTCCCTATGTAGCCACTATCACTAAAAACCTAATAAGTGTAGGCCAAATAGTTGAAAAAGGCTTTCAAGTTAGGTTCACCCAACATGGAGCTTTTGTGGAAGATCCATGTCAAGGCTTCAAAAAGATAGCCCAAGGTGAGAAGCATGGTAGGATCTTTACTTTTGAAGTAGGAGAAACTAGGAACATAGCTCTATTCAACTTTAGGTCTCAAACCCTAAGTGAGCTTGAAGTGTGGCATAAGAGACTTGCTCATGTGAATGAAAGAACCTTGAAGGATATATGCAGGGATCAAAGTGTTCTAGGACTGCCAAACATATCAAAGCAACACATGATCAACAGGTGTGATGCATGTCAGATTGGGAAGGCACAAAGACAACCATTCAACCACAAAGGCTACATCCACAACAACTTATTGGACTTAGTACATACAAATGTATGGGGACCAAGTCAAGAACCTTCATTGGCACGATCAAGGTATTATGTCTCATTTATTGACGACCATAGTAGATGGAATGTTCTATACAAGAGTAAGAATGAAGTGTTTGATTGCTTCAAGAAGTATCTTGCACATGTGGAGAATCATACAGGTAGATCACTAAAGAAGCTCTGATCTGATGGAGGGGGAGAATACTTCTCCAAAGAGTTTGATGAGTTCTTACAGGAAAAAGGTATCAAAAGGGAAGTGAATACTAGGTACTCTCCTCAACTAAATGGAATTGCAGAGAGGAGAAACAAGACATTGGTTGGATCAGCCTGAACAATGCTTGAAGAGAAGAAGTTGCCACATTATCTATGGGCAGAAGCTATTTCAACTGTTGTGTACCTTGTCAATAGACTACCATCCAAATCACTTCAAGGTATGACTCCTTATGAAGCATGGCATGGAAGAAAACCTAGTCTTGGACATTGCAAGGTTTTTGGTTGTTTAGCTTATGTTCATGTACCATCACAAACAAGAGGTAAGCTAGATGAAAGGGCAACAAAGGCAGAGTTTATTGGATATGATTCAACTCACATGGGTTACAAGTTCTTCAATCCTTCAACCAAGCAATTCACTACAAGTAGAGATGTTGTGTTTGAAGAACACAGGTCTTGGTATGATGAAGACAAAAAAAAGGTAACACTACCATATGATCTTGATTCTGACTCTCATCAATTAGGAAGCAAGCATGATACACAGGTCCAAGATCCAAGAAGTGATACAAATGATGACCAAGATGAAAGAGAAAAGGATTACAAGCTATGGAAGTCAAGAGGCAAAGCAAAGATGCAAGAGTTTGGAGAATGCTCCAAACAAGCACCTAGAAGATCATCAAGAGAGAAGAAACAACCAGAAGGGTATGGATATGATTCCACATTTGTTACGAAGCAGCATTCAATATACTTGGCAAAAGACTCTATTTTAGAGGAACCCTCAACCTATGAAGAGGAAGAGGGAAACCTAATTGGGAAAAGGCCATGAATGAAGAATTAGATGCATTGAAGGAGATGGACACTTGGGATTTGGTTCCAATGTCGCCGAATCAAACGGTAGTTGGTTGCAGATGGGTATATAAAGTTAAAAGAAACTCAGATGGATCAATTTGTAGGTACAAGGCAAGATTAGTTGCCAAAGGACACTCACAAACTCATGGTATAGACTATGAGGAAACATTCTCACCAGTTGCAAAGATGACTACAATCGGGACATTGTTACGTATAGCTGCTGCAAGGAATTGGAGACTCCTCCAACTTGATGTGAAAAATGCATTCTTAAATGGTTGGATAAGTGAAGAGGTATACATGCCACAACCACCATGTTTTAAAAACCCTAATCATCCATCTTATGTTTGCAGACTTAAGAAAGCATTGTATGGATCGAAACAAGCTCCAAGAGCTTGGAATTACAAGTTGGTTACATATCTTCAAGATCAAGGGTTCAAAGCTAGCAACTCAGATCCTTCTCTATTCATCAAAAGGGATCACAATGAGGTTATCTATCTATGTGTATATGTAGATGATATTATTGTGACAGGTGATGATCTAAATGGCATTCAAAGGATCAAGAGACACATGCAAGAGGAGTTCAAAATCAGTGACCTAGGTGAGCTTACATATTTCCTAGGTATGCAGGTGATATATACAAATGAAGGAATGTATTTGACTCAAAGAAGATACATTCAGGATCTTCTTCTCAAGTTCAAAATGGAGAACACTAAACCTGCAGGTACACCTTTGGATGAATCATAAACTTAGTGTTTATGAAGGTGAGAAAGTTGAAGACCTAAAAGAATATCAAAGCTTGGTAGGTAGCTTGATATATGCTACTCATACAAGGGCAGACATCTCATATAGTGTGGAAATGCTTAGTCAGTTCATGCACTCACCGAGAAGACCACACATGGATGCGGCTAAGAGAGTACTTAAGTATCTCAAAAGTACAATCAACGAAGGTATATTCTATCCTTACTCTTCAGATTTGGATATCAAAATCTACTCAGATGCACATTGGGCAGGAGCTAAGGATGATAGAAAAAGTACATCTAGTTACTTAGCATTTGCAGGTTCGAAGCTAGTGTCATGGAGTTCCAAGAAGCAACCAATAGTTGCTTTATCCTCAACTGAAGCAGAGTACAGAGGCTTGACCATAGCAACTCAAGAGGCTTGACCATAGCAACTCAAGAGGTTTGAGGGGGAGCTGTTGGAACATCAAGCTTACACTATGGTTGAGGTGGATTTGATCTACATCAAAGGCTATAGCATCGAAAGAATATCCGTTGGAGAGTTCTTTTTCTTATGCTCATTTATTGTATTTTTTGAGAGATTTTTGATGGTTCATTTACCGTTGTAAAAGCCTTGAGCTTTACACATGTAAAGGTAGAAAGATAAAGCCCAAATCCCACGAATTTGTGGTGGTTGAAGTTGCATTCAATCAAGCAATCAATCACCTAAAAGTAGATCAAACTAGATCTTCACTTTCCCTAGATTGTAGGAAAGTGAATTGATTCCCTCCAAAAACCACTCCCACCTTCATTTGAATTTAAACTTCAGTTGTAGAAGTCATGGAACACTCCTAGAGTCTATATAAAGACTTGAAATCACTTGTACATTACATGGAAGCAATATACATACACTTGTGACCATCATTGTCTTGCTCCTTCAATTCTCTGCATCATCTTCTTCGCCAACAGTAATCTTGCAGAGGCTGCTTCTCTCTCTCTCCAAAGCTCAAAATTGAGTGCAAGATGGCTCATTGGAAAGGTATTAGTGTCTAGTCTATGCTTATAAATGTTCATAGAATTTGGTTCAGTAGATTGGGAGAAATCTGAGTTTTTCTGTCTTGGGGTCAATCTCTGCATATTCCTGAAAAATAGGAAGTACCACCGGTGAATGTCTCATTCATTCCTATAGAATATTTTTCTTATTCCTTATACTTTTGTGCATTCTATACACTCAACCCTATGTGTAACTTCCATAAAAGGATTTTTTCTAATTGTAATCATGCTGGTCGGTATGGGCATTTGAAGTTCATTGTCTCTTCCATAGATAGTAAGTTTTTTGAGGTAGTCGACCCGCAAACCTATCTGTTTTGTATCGACTCATTCTCCTTGATGTTCCAAAGTACATAGTGTGTTTCTTTGCACTTATCACATGCCTATAAGGTCTATTTGAGTCTCCATAAGCTCAAGGGCTGGTCTTGTGCTGGTTGGCTAGACCAAACTTCATCGCTTCGAAACACATTTTTCTACCTTCTACAAGCTTCTCCAAGTTCTTTCATTCTCTAGTCCGATTATCCATACCTATCAATCCTAGGTTTTTAGACTCAAGAAATAATAGGTAGGAGATGGTTGAACCATAGTGTACATGAGACTACCAGCAACTGACTGATAGGGAATTTTGGTCATGAATTCCTTCTTCTCATCTGATTTGGGGCAATCATCCTTGCTCAATTTCACACATGTGGATAAAGGTGTACTCAATGCCTTTTCACCCTGTATATTGAACATGTGAAGTACTTTGGATATGTACTCACTTTGAGACAAGTATATGCATCTTTTACTCCTATCACGAGTAATGCGCATGCCAAGAATATGTTTGGCATCCCCCAAATCCTTCATATCAAATGTCTGACTCAACTTCTTTTTCAGAAATGATAAGTCATAAGAGGACTTCCTAGCAATCAACATATCATCGACATAAAGTATCAAGCATATCAAGTTGCCATTTGAGCATCTCTTTGTGTAGAGAGAATGATCCTCATTGCTTTGAGAATAGCCTTGAGACTTCATAAAAGCATCAAAATTTTGGTACCATTGTCTAGGGGACTGTTTAAGTCCATACAAGCTCTTATTGAGCTTACAAACTAAACTTTCCTGGCCAGGAACCACATAACCCTCTAGTTGTTCCATATAGATCTCATTTGTAAGATCTCCATGCAAGAAAGTAGGTTTCACATCCATTTGGACTAGCTCTAAGTTCTCCATTGCAATGAATCCAAGCAACATGCATAGGGTAGTCATCTTGACCACTAGAGAGAAGATTTCCTTGAAATCAACACCATGTTGTTGCTTAAAACCCTTTGCAACAAGTTGTGCTTTATACTTTGGAGAAGCACTATCTGGTATGAATTTCAGCTTATATACCCATTTACATGGTAAAGCTTTCCTTCCATTTGGAAAAGATACTAAATCCCAAGTACCATTCTTGTGAATAGAATCCAATGCACTCTTCATGGAACACTCCCACTTGACATGATCCTCTGTCTGCATAGCCTCTTTGTAGCAAGAGGGCTCACTGGCATCTGTTAGCATAACAAAATCTAAACCTAGAACATATCTATCAGGTGGATGTGAGACACGTGTAGAGCGTCTCAATGGTTACTGAATAGGAACATGTGTAGACTGATCTGATCGGACATTCTCTTGAATGTCCCTATGTGCAGCATTTTTATGCATGCTAACTAGAGGACTACTATCCTCAAACACCACTCTTCTCACTTCAACCTCCTTAATGGGTTGTTTATGCATCTTAGACTCATTGAAAATGACATCACTACTTCTCATCACTCACCGTGTTTCATGATCCCATAAGCGATATCCAAATTGTCCTTCTCGACCATGTCCAAGAAAAATGCATTTCTTTGACTTATGGTTCAAGTTTCTTCTAAGACTCTTGGGTATATGAACATAAGCTTCACACCTGAAAACTCAAAGTCATAATATGGTGGCTTCCTTGTCCATAACTCTTGTGCCACTTTCAGACCTTTGGCAGTACTAGGCGAAAGGTTAATCACATGAACTGCAATCAATATTGCTTCTACCCAAAAGCCTTGTGAGAGGTTTGATGATGCAACATAGAAACTACTCTATCTTGAATAGTTCTATTCATCCTTTTGGCTACACCATTCTGTACTAGGGTATAAGGAGCTCTAGACTCTCTATGAATCCCTATAGACTGATAGAAACAGTTGAATTCATGTGAGGTATACTCACCCCCATTAGTTGAATGTAAAGCCTTAAGTTTTGTTCCTTTTTTAGTCTCAACTAAAGCAAGCCATTTTCTAAAAATAGGGAATACCTCATCCTTTGATTTGATAGGATATACCCAAACTTTTCTAGTAGCATCATCTATGAAAGTGACAAAGTAAAGAGAACCACATAAGGACCTAGTGGGCATAGGACCACCCACATCTATATGAATGAGATCTAAAGGCTGAATTGAAGAGTCAATGTGCATTCTATGCACATTTTTGGTTTGCTTTCCATATTGACAATGCTTACAAAATGAAAAATGAGAGAACAATAACACAAGTAAGTAGCCATAATGAGAAAGATTTTCCATCCCACTATGAGATATATGGCCCAAACGACCATGCCAAATACAAGCCATAGGCTGTTCAATAATAGATAACAAGTGTTCTTTTTGTGATACAAATAAAGGATAAAGTGAGCCAACTTTGCTTCCTTTTGCAATAACCATATTTCCCTTTGATATACGCAAGGAATGGGCATAGAAGAACACCTTGTAACCAAGGTCATCAAGTTGACCAACTCACAGCAAAATGCGTGATAACTGAGGTAGATGGTGTACATTATGCATGGTAAATTTTGAACCATCAATGAATTGCACAACCATATCTCCAATCCCCACAATGTCACACTGATAAGAGTCACCAAGTCTCATGGTACCAAGAGACTTTGTTGCATAATTAGAGAACCATTCTCTATGTGGTGTCACATGGATAGAAGCACCAGAATCTAACAGCCACGTGTGAGAAAGAGAATCGGTCATAAGAGCCTCAGTTGGCACAGTACTAACACATCAACAACATCAAAAATAGCATTAATTTCTTCAATCTTCACAGTCAAAGTAGATGGTGTAGGTAACTGTTTAACATGCCCATCAACATTCTGTCCTTTACCTTTAGCATTGTTTAATGCATAATCGTCTTTCTTCATATGTCCTTTCTTAAGACAATAATGAGATTCGATATCCCTCTTCCTTGATTTAGTTCTACTCTTATTCCGTTGACCATTCTTTTCCTTGTTCGTACTCCTGCCACGTTGCTAATTCTTTCCTTGGTAAGAATCAGGAACATTATATGCATCTCCACTCAAAGTGCCAACCATAGATTTTCTATGAATCTCCTCACTCAAGAGTGCTCCACATATGTCATCATAGATGAGTTTACCACTAGGTGCACTATTGCTAATAGTTGTGCAAAATGTATCCCATGATGATGGCAGGGTGCATAAAAACAATACTACTTTCATTTCATTATCCATATCCATTTTTTGAGCCTGTAATTGGGAGAATATAGCATCAAACTCATTTAGATTAGTAGCAACACTATATGTGTCCTTCATGCAAAGGTCATATACTTTTCTCATCGGATATACTTTATTTGATGCCATCTCTTTTTCTTATGTATTGCATAACATCTTCCAAAGCTCCTCTGCACTTTCACACTCTAATACTGGAAAGTAAACATTATCTGCCAGGTGCAAGTGAATGGTAGACCTGGCCATTTCATCTAACTCATCCCAATCATCTTCATCCATGTTAGCAAGCTTCTTTGAAATCCCATTTACTGGCTTCCATTGCATCCTTTGAATCAACACATCTTTAATCTGATTCTTGCATAGAGCAAAGTTTGTGCCATCAAATTTTTGGATCTCAAAATGGTCTTTGCCCTACAATTTATAGCTCCTCCTCGGAACACTGGCACTAGACCTTGATCCACCATATGTGCCTGAGACCTATGATGCCATGATGGTAGGGAACTCAATAGAATGATAACGGAGCTAGAAGATTCCAAAAGCCAACGAATAAGTATATCAAAGAGTAAATCGTCCACTATATAGTTGACTAAACCAAAAATATGGAAAAATTTTGCCAGAGTATCCTCTGCAAAATGAGCATATGACGAGTGTCAAAATATCATAAAATTGCAGGTACTGACATGTTTACCTACATAGTGAATTACTGACTCCACTGCATATAATCAGTTACCCAATAGAAGCCAACTAGGCTTATCGAGCACCTATGAACAACTATATTACATCTCCTATGATGAGGCTGGGTAAGTGTTGCACCTGCATCACCAAAGAGACCCCAACTTATCGGTGTCTCCCAGTTAAGAAAACCTCACCACGGCCCTCTTTATCACATGTAAAAGGCTTTATGCAAAAAATGTAACTGCTATATCAATGACCACATGGATGTACATAAGCGGTATCCACAGAAGCGTACATGGTGTGTATGTGCTCAATATATGCAGTAAAATATCACTACAATGTTGAATGCACAGACCAAAAACTAGCCAAAAACACCTACAAGTGTCTGTCAACTCTAATGTTTTAGGCTAAGAAAACTTGCATAAATTTGCAATGGTTGCTCCCACAAAAACTGAAAAATGTTTCAAGAAACTTGTAGTTTCTATGAGTGTGGCTGAAAAAATAGCCACAAAGGTTGATATTTATTGTCGAAGAAGTACAAAGAATACTCTTCTTGATTTTCTTGGACTTGTGTGAAGAGAACTATGTGCAAAAGTACTCCAAAATGGCTCCAAAAAAGGCTTTAAAAGGCTTTGAAAGCAAAGAATGAATCTTTGACGGACCAAAACATGTTCAAGGTAATGTTAACCTTCGTATTTCCCCTTCTTCAGTGGCTAATTGTTTTGTATTGACATTACGTGTATAATATTCTTGACTTTTCCTAATGTGCTTGTGAACATCGTGAAGTATAGAAATGTGACCTTGAGCAATAGAATCAGCCATCGGAATATCAGTTTGGGTGAGTGACATGGGAATGGGAAGCTTTTTACCATAAACAATTTCAAAAAGTGCATGTCCAGTAGTGGTGTGTGTGGTGTTATTATAAGAAAATTGAAGCAATGGCAATTTCTCATCCCAATGGCAATCAAGAATAGTACTGTTTGTAGCCTCACTTTGTCCATTACTTTTGGGATGAAATGCAGAGCTAAAATCTATTTTAGAACACAAATGTTGAAATAAGGAAACCCAAAAATGATTTCAAAATCTAACATCACGATCAGATAACATTATTGTAGGAAATCCATGATGTGGGAAAATGCATTTAATGAATAATTTTGCAGCCTGAGGTGCAGACAAAGTTTTTTTACAAGGAATGAAATATGCATATTTACTAAACCTATCAACTATTGTCCAAATCATATCATTATGTGATGAAGTGATAGGAAGACATGTGATAAAATCCATAGAGATCTGTTCCCATGGTTCATTCAGAATGGGAAGTGGCATTAATAATCCAACCGGTTTACCATGATGACATTTTACATGTTGACATACAATGCATTGAGAAACATAATGTGCAATATTGTTTTCCATGAGTGGCCAAAAGAAGAAATCTTTGCAAGCAGAAATGGTGATCTATATGTCTTTATGAACCATGTAAGATGGTTCATGCATTTCTTTGATGCCAAAATCTTTAAAATCTTGGGTTATGCATAATGGATGTTGAAAATAAAGTAATCCATGATGAAATGTATAATGTTCAAAAATTAAAGGTGCACCATTATTGAATTCATGCCATGCACATGAGATACAAATTAGATGCATAAGTGGAAATACAAAATGAATTAGATGCACATGAGAAATACAAATTAGATGCATAAGAATGAATTTGGATGGTAGAAATACAAAATGTGAAGGAAAATGGCTAAGAGCATCAACTACAACATTTGCTTTACCCGGTTGATATTGGATCATGGGTTGGAAATTTTGAATGAATGAAGCCCATTTAAGATGTCGATCAAGAATTAAGGTTTGATTTAATAAATGCTTAATAGCTTGTTGATCGGTTTTGATTAATACCTCACATCCCATAAGATAGTGTTTCCAAATTTGCAAAGCATGCACAAATACTAACAATTCTTTATCATATTTACTATAATTCTTTTCTCAAGGCTTAACCTTCCTACTCTCAAATGCAATAGGATGATCATTTTGCATTAAAACAACACCTATTCCTGAACCACTAGCATTAGCAACAACATGAAATGGTTGTGAAAAATCAGATAACTGTAAAACAAGTGCATGTTTGAATTTTTCAAAGGATTGTTGTTGGGTAAGCCCCCATGCAAAGTTTATTTTCTTTTTTGATAAAAAAGTAAGAGGCAATGCTAAATAAGAAAAATTTCAAACAAACTTCCTATAGAAACTAGCCAACCCAAGAAAAGAACAAACATAATTGACTGATTGTGGTGGAGGCCACTCTACTATCATTTTAATCTTTTTTGGATCCACATGCACGCCTTCACTGGAAATAATATGTCCTAGATATTCTAGCTTACGTTGAAAGAAGTAACTCTTTTCAGGATTAGCGTAAAGTGTGTTCTCTTGTAGTAAATGAAAAACTACTTTAAGATGCTTCTCATGCTCACTATCATTCTTACTGTAAACAAGTATATAGTCGAAGAATACAAGAACAAGAGCTTGGTAATCAACAAAAATGTTTTTCATCATTTGTGCAAATGTAGCAAGGGCATTAGTAAGTCCAAAGGGCATTACCATAAATTCATAATGACCAGTTTGAGTTCTAAATGCAGTCTTAAAAATGTCACTTTGTGTCATACGAATCTGATGGTAACCTAATTTTAGATGAATTTTACTAAAGACATGAGCTCCTCACAATTTTTCTAGGATATCATCTATTCGAGGAATAGGGTATCTATTCATTATTGTGGTCTTGTTAAGGGCTCTATAATCAATGCACATTTGATAAGTTTTATTTTTCTTCTCTACTAAGAGAACTAGTGCTCCAAATGGGGAAGAACTAGGCCTTATAAGTCCTTTGTGGAGTAAGTCTTTCACTTGGCTTTCTATTTCCTTTTGATGTAGTGGTCCATGCCTATAAGGTGTGTTATGAGGAGGAGAACTACCAGGAATTAAGTCTATGCTATGGTCAAAGGATCCTCTCAATGGTGGTAGTTTAGAGGGATAATCAGACATAAAACAATCCTGATAAGTAGTCATGAAAGGTTTATGCGCATTGGGAAGTGTATGAGTATAATCATTTATGACATTGACAAAAACAAGGCATGAACTGAATCCTTTCTTTAATGCATATTTATCTTGAGTATGACTAATCAATGGAAATGGCTAGAAATCATGCGGCACAGACAAAGTAATGATTTGACCTTTGAATTCAAGTAAAAGGTATGTGTATGGTAGTCAATGCGTAGGTTATAATGATGATGATGAAAAGGCATACCGAGTATAACATTGTAAGATTGCAAAGGTGCAATTAAAAATGTTCATGCATCTACATATGGGCCTATGCTAATTGTAACATCTTGCATTTCTCCTGTTACATTATAACAACTACCTTGAAATGCAGCTTTCACTTTATACAATGAAGGAAATGTTTTTAATTTAAGTTCTTGTACTAATAAATGTGAAATGAAATCATATGAACTACCATTTTCATGTAAAATATTAATCAGTTTGTTATTGATAGTACCTTGCATGCAAAGTAAAGAATGAATTGAGATATCATTACCCAAGGTACTTAAGTCCTTCTCCAATGCTTCCTCTATCCAAACAGGAGGAATTTCTTCATTATGGGCCTCCATGTTATGCAATTGAGTTGTAGCTGGTTTCATGTGAAGAGGTCACAATTGGCACTTCATTTTTGTATGTCTAGATTTACCACAATTCCAGCAGGTGATACGTGGTCGCTTCTATTGGGCATCCAGCACTGAAGTTTGGAGGATAGGTGGTTTGGTAGGTTGGAGAGATGAAGCAGCAGGTGCAGTTGAGTAAGTGGATTGTGGAGGACAAGGAAAACTAGAGTAAGATGGGGCATTAAAATTACGCTTCATAGGAAATGTGGGTTTAATAAAAAGTGGTCGTTGACGTGGTTGTTGTAGATAGATCAACTTGGTTATGGACTGGAATTCCTTCTCTGCATCATAGGCAAAAGAGATAGCCTCATGGAGGGTTGTATGCCGTAGGGTGTGAAGCTTGGCTTGGATTTCCACCTCCAAAGCATCTTTATATTTCTAATGTAAGCTGTCCTTTGGTACATCTTTGAGCATTCGAACCAATAATAAATTTTGCTAGAACCACTCCATGTAGGTAGTGGCCATGTCACCCTCCTTCCATGTAAAGGTTTTCCATGCACATCAAACATGTAAATGATATTGAGGAGGAAGAAAAGAATCGTTAACTTTATCTTGGAAAGCCTTCCACATGGTTGGACGATCGGTACTGTGATGTAGGACATTCCAGCAGAGCTGAGCTTTTCCTACTAAATAGTTAGTGGAAAATTTGACTTTTTCACTTTCAACATATGTTTCATCAGTATAAAAATCATCAAACTATGATAACCATGAACGAACTAAAGGGATATCCTTACGACCATCAAACCATAGAAACAGGTAATTTTTAACACCAATCTTGGAATGCATGCCATCTGATTGGGCAAAGACAAGAGCTTTTACCACCCTTCTAAGGTTATCTTCATCAAATTGCATCTTCTGAAGTACTTCGTCATGTTGTCGGATCTCATCTTGAGTACCTCAAAGTTCATGCCATAGGAGCTCAAGCTATTGCTCAAGTGCTACCTCGGGTAGAGCTGACTCACCAAAATCTTCCATGATGTTCATAGGGTCCATGGGTATATAGAGAACAAAACCTTCTTGCTAGATATGTAAAAACAATTTTGAGATTGCTTGACTTAAAATGTAAAAGGAAGGGTTGTTCTTGGGAATTGAAAAAGTAAGAAAGAGATGAAAGTTGTGTTAAATATAAGAAAAGAGAACTCGAGTGACAACACAAAGCGATAGTGTAGTGGTAAAACGCTTCCCATGGTGAGTGAGGTTATGGGTTCAAATTGTTGGGGATGTAAGGGTCATGTGACCTTACCCCCATATTCATATATATACATCATATATAGAGCATTGCCTCAAGAGAGATCATTATGTGGGTTTCGAGGCCCCCACGCATGTCTGCGCGTCGTTCCTCTCTTCTCTCTCGCTCCATCTCCTCCTTCCTCCTCTTGTTTTGCACACCAAAGCCCTTCATTGGTATCAGAGCATGTTGAAGGCTTGTGTGCAAGAAGCTTCAATGTAAGCTTAAGTCAGAAGGGATGGAAGTGCAGGTCGGCATCTCTTGATAGCAGTTCAGTGTTTCGGTCATCACTCAAGCTAGGAAGTTCGGATTGATGCGTTTTAAAGTTCTATGCATAGCTAACACAGAGAGCTACAACTTCACAGAAGAGCGCAGAACCTGGTTTGGACTTCTAGAGTGCCAAAAATTCGAAAAACGCAGACTGTTGTACAAAGCGAATCTACATTCAATAGGATAGCAGGTCAATTTTTGGATCATAATTTGAGTTCTACAGCTCGGAATTTGATGATTCAACTTGTTGTGTGTAGCTTGAAAAGATAGCTACAATGTTGTAGAAGAACTCAGATATAGATTCTGAGTTTTAGGTTGCCGAAATTGCAGAATACAGAGCAGTATTGTTGCAAGTGAAAGTGAAATTGATAGCAGGTGCTTGTTTTGAGTATATCTTGAGCTACGCACCTCGGATTGAGGTGTTCTTTATCTCGTTACGTAGCCAAGAGTTAGATCTTGAAGTTTGTTGAAGGCCAAAAGTTCAAATTCAGAGGCTATCACCTCTGAAACAGCAAAACACAGAGCAGCACATTTTCACTATAAGAACCCTAATTGCACTTGGAGGTTGAATTTGCTTTGGAACTTCTTCGAGATAGAATTTATGGCATGCAAGCTCTTATTTTCAGAGCTTCAAAGCATTGTACATGTATGATCATTGTGGTAGCTCCTCCATATGAGAGTAGAGCATGATCTTGTCACATGTTTGACATGTAAGATGACATTGTGGTATATTCTTTTTTTTTTGAGGTTTATGTCATCATGAGTTCGATCATGGATGTATAGTGGCATTGTGGTCTATATTTTGCTTATGCCACTTGGTTATGGATTTATTTATCGGTTGCACATAATTTTGTGAGAGTTGATTGTGGATCTTGGTTGGTACTTGTATCTTTTGTTTTCTTTGTAGGTACATGATCCAAATTGGAGCCTCAGTTACACATTCATTTATCACCGTTATTAGCATTTGGTCATTGATTGATATGTATTTGCCAGTGTGATTCTTGGCATATGCGGATGGTGATTCCCACATGGTTATTTTGGTTCTAGAATCCATTTTACAGAGGAGATGCTGCCGAAATTTCGACAGCTTTTATGCTAGAAAGGAGCTCTAGTGGCTCTTGAAGCTTCTATGATAGCTTTGGATCATTGTTTATCTCCATTCATTTTGGACTTGGTCACAGGTTATTTGTGATAGATTGGACCATCTTGCAGGATTCATTCTTGAGTGGGAGATAGATCACTATTGTATTAGCATGTATTGCTATCAGTTTTTTGGGCATGTATAGTTGCCATTATCTTTTTTATTAGATCAGTGACAGGTGGTGACACATTACTCATTGTTCTTTTGCTATTGGTTATCTTGTTTGATTGCTCAGTTTACAGGGGATACTCTGTCAAATTTTTTACAGGATTCTTTCACATCTACTTGGTCACTTTAGAGACTTGATGAGCAGGCTTATGCTCATGGTTTTATGTGCATGCTAGATGCATGTTTATGTCACAGGTTATTCATATGGTTTCTTCTCCAGTGATACATTTCTGATGTGAGTTATGCATATGAATATGCAGGTGTGATCCTATTGAGGATAGAGTATTGTTCTAGTCTCTTGTTACATTGCTAGTCTTGGATTGCCAGCATGGTGTCTTCTCGATTTGATGGCACTGACTTTCCGAGATGGAAAGCTCAGATGTGGCATACATTAGTTCGTGCAGGGTTACATATGTATGTGCATAAAGATGCACAGAGGCCTCGTGACATGTGGAGCATGGTGATACACTTGGTATGGTAGAGCAGGATTGCTCTCATGTTACACAGTGTATGGTAGAGCATATTAGCTCTTGGGATGCACATAATACATTCCATATTGTGTTGTGCTCCAAGCTTCTTCTTCTTCCTTGTGGTGTTTGTGTGCTTCTATAGACCTCAAACTCCAAGACCTATTGTCACATAATGAGTCCTCAAAAGCAATGCATCATGTCATGCTCTAAGGTTGTTGTAGAAGGGAAAGATGCTTCACACACCAAGATGGATCATGCTCTTCAATTATGAGCGAGTCCTATGCCTAGAGCGATGAAATCTCCTCCTGCATCTTGCTTAAATATGCCTCTTCCAAAAGTGGAAATCCAAGCATTTAGTGAGGTTAAGTGACATCTAGCAATCAAGCAATCTTATTTGTCACCTTTCAATCCGATTATCAGTGTTCCCTCTATCTCTACCACTTATTGCTATTCCTTTTTATTTAGTGCGCTCATCGATGCTTTAGTGGTTATCTACTTTGGTTGTCATTCACTCCTATGAGGTTGTTTGAGGCGAATTTAGGTGCACACTTTTAAGATAGAGCATGGTAGGTGCTCTTTTACTTATGGAACATGCTCAATAGCACTCACTATCCACAACTTATCTGAAATTTTTACCTCCCCATTAAGAGTTGCAAACTAAAAGACTAGATGAGTCCACAAATTTTGAGTTTTTCATTTTTTGAGATACTATTCAAAGCTTATAGGATGTTTGGGGATGCCTTTGTGAGTTTAAACACATGTGCATGCTCTGGAAGCTAGTTGACGACTTTAGTTATAAACTCAAACCCTCAAGGTCCCCAATCTTGAACTAAATAGCTTCATGAACTTAGCTTGAAAGTGTTAAGCTAATGGGTAATCCGTATACCCTTGCCTAAATAGCACCCTGAAAGGCACAAGTTTCTAAATCAAGGTAATTTCTTGCAAATCAATTCACTAGATGCATTCAAAACTATCTACCCCATTGGTACTCGAACGTTTATGCTATCCAATCTTTTTAGGAGGTCAAGTTGGGGATGATTGATTCTCCAAACCATGAATGAATGTTTGAACCAACTCCTAACTTGATGTTCCTTTCAAATTGCATATACATGGTGCTCCGTGTGATTTTTCTTTAGGCATGTTTTCTTCTTCCACTCATGTCGAGTTTTTCAATACTTGAGGTAGAATGACACTCCTTGGATGATGCTTTTTGGATAATTGATACTTGCAAGCTATCCAATTCTTCTCCAAAGATATTATATGATAGCCAAGTTGAAAGAATGTAGAGGAACTATGATAAAAAAGAACAAAAAACAAAGCATAAAAAAAGAAGAGAAGGTTATGTTACCCATAAACACAAAAAATGTCGACCTGCTAACTAACCATAGTCATGAAATCTCACCCCTAAGGGCAAGGGCAATGTATGAGTGACTCTTTGGTAGGAGAGTAAAGAGTCTCCTATCATGCAAAATTTGGCAATTTTGTTGAGTGATACATGTGAATGATAGCAATGTC
Organism: Ceratopteris richardii; assembly: GCA_020310875.1. Lineage (NCBI taxonomy): Eukaryota > Viridiplantae > Streptophyta > Polypodiopsida > Polypodiales > Pteridaceae > Ceratopteris > Ceratopteris richardii. Next base: position 66,608,080 of record CM035435.1, read on the forward strand.
CATCACATAAGTTACCTAGGTATGATCCTTGCTCTCCTTGGCAAGGATGCCAAAATGTGTTGATTTGTAGCATATGGAATGTTCACATCTTCTAACCTCCTAGAAGGTACACAAGCCACTCCTTCTCAAACCTCAAGTTCCTAGATACTTGATGGAGTTGAGCATGTGCTATGTGATGCTTCCAAGCTCTTGTTATTTGATGCATTCAAGGATGCATGGTATCTGATTCTTCCATGGGTGCATTGATGTCCTATGCTCCAAACATGGCTAAATCACCAAAATTCTTGTAATTCACTCAACGTGTATCATTTTGATGCATGCATTAGTTCATTTTGAATCTCTCAAAACAAGCACTACAATTTGCAAGATGAAGGAATTCCAAAGGTTGAGGTCTAAAGCCTTGTGTAGAGCTCTGAAGCCCATGGAATTCCCTCTGCTTAAGCCTAAAACAAGTGTTTAGTCACATTTAATCACTCTAAATTTATGCAAACAAGATAAACGATACTTCTATAACTCATAAACAAGTTTCACACACCCACAATAACTCACAAACCTTACTTAAAATGCACAAAGAAGCACAAATAAAAATTTGCAAGAAAAGAGCTCACAACCAAAAAATCTTTGTACAAGTGAGGTCTTGGCTTTTATACAACCTTGTGCTAAGATTTTTCCCTTTTTTCTTTGAAGATTGTCTTTAAAAATCAAAGAAAAAACTCTAAGACTCTTCTTTCTTGTGGAATGTTTAAGGGAAGACTCTTCCCTATAATTACAAAGAAATGCTAACAAATTCTTGATTATATAAAACTCTTCTTGCTACAAAATTTAAAGAGATTTTTACTAGGATAGATAAAAATACAAGGGTTGTCTATCTAAAGATTGGGTAAACTCAAAAATATATTTGAAAAAATTGAAGAACTTTTAGGCCTTACCATAGCTATGTAATAGTAAGAAATAGATAATTTGGTATTTAGAGCAATGCTGAATGAACATTTTTGGAAATCCTCATAGGGAATCAACTAGAAGCACCATATTCAGTCATAGTATCAAGCATGCTCACACACTTCATATTTAACAATCCATGAAGAGTAGGACTCAACCAAGTTTCATTCAATGGCATAAGTAGATGTGATAGATGGTCTTCAAGTAGAGTGACGAAAGTATCTTCCCTCGCTAGCCTCCTAGAAGGTACACAAGCATGTCCTTGTTCAAGATCAAGGTTCTAGATCCTTGATGGAATTGAGTGCATGCTATTTAATGCTTCCAACCCCTTTCTATCCAATTCGTTCAAGGATGCATGCTATCCGATGCTTCCATAGGTGCATTGATGTATGATGCTTCAAATAGGACTGAATTACCGAAATGCTTAGAGCTCCATCAGTATGTATCCATTTGATTTGCATGCCTTAACTCGTTTAGAAGCTCTAAAAAACACTAAAATTTTCAAGATGGGAAAATACAAAAGGATGAGGACTATAACACTATACAAGGATCACAAACCTATAGAATTCCTTCTCCTCAAGCATTAATCACCTAAAAAAAGAGTTTAATCACGTTTCATCACTTGAAATGATGCAAGCAAGATAGGTGATACTTCCAACTTGCAAACAAGTGTCACACAACCACAATAACTCACTGAGCTCACTCAAAATGCACAGAGAAGCACAAATACCACTTTGCAATAAGAGAGCTCACAAGCCCATTTTACCCTATATAGGCTTCTCCTAAGACTCTTCCCTTTTTTATTGGAAAAAGGTCCTAAGAAAACAAAAACACTCTAAAACTCTTCTTTCTTGCTAGATTTTTCAGGGAACACTCTTCCCTACAATTACAAAGAAATGCTAACAAAGCTTTGAGTATATAGAACTCTTCCTACTACACAAGCTGATGAAAATAAAAGTGTTATCTATCTAAAGATTGAAAAACACTTAAAAGTATACTCGAGGAAATTTGAAGATTTTTTGTGTGTTTCCATAGTTGTGTAACACACCACTATAGAAATCATTGTCGCCTTCATCTTCATAAATGAATTGGGTCTAGCCGCTTCTAGAACAATAGAAAGAAACACATTTTAGGCCCCTTAGAGGAGCTCAAAGAGCTCACACAAGCAACTCACATATGTGAAATCCAAACAAAGAGAAAAGACAACCAACTATCGCTCCATGCATCATATCCACAAACATTTGTGTGGTGTGGACTCCTCATGAGAAAGCCCCCTCCTTTGTTGCTTGTGAAGGAATCAAGAAGTAATAACTTATATAAGTGTTTCTTTTGGAATTAGAACATCATATATGGGATCAAATTGAGATATCTAACTTGATTCAATTTTTTTGTAAAAAAGTTCTTTGGATTGAATGTTCATATGCTATATTCTGGAGCTGATAAGTTACCTCTACATTAGGTCAAAGTTGGTTGTTAACTAGAAAAAGTGCTCGACAAGTAGGCTAAGAGCTTCTACATGATATAAAAAGGATCCAAATCATTCAGGAAGGAATTGGGGAGCGATTCCAACGTCTCGCTCACATCTATAATAGCTTTCAAATTTGTGATAAATAGTTCTATCAACTTTTTTGTATTTGAAGTTATTTTTTTAATGCATAGTTATGTATTTATAATATGCAGTAAGCCTTAGAACATGTGTATGAGTGCATTAATATACAATCCTAGTTCTATAATTTTATATCGAAAAATTACATTTTTTGATAATGACTTGTGTATTAATTTGGTAGAGTATGTTCCTTATGAAGATACTTGTGCCACAAAGGAAGATTGAAATATTATGGATTGAGGGCATGTAGTGTCCAACAATATATGTTGTAATATTATGTTTTTTCGAGTACACCATTATTGATATAGTGCCTATAGTGCACTTGGCTTTTTTTATATATAGAATATACTTGTGTGGCCTTTATAAAATCAAATTTTTTTATTTTTTGGTTTTTATGCATGCATAAGTCATTCTTGAGAGATACTACACTGAATTTTCTTTCTTTGTCTCATTTTACAAAGGGTAGTGATTACTTGTGCTTCCCACTACCACTATTTACACCATAATACATTAGGTTCGTATGTATGTACATAAAAGCAATAAAAAAAACGAACAAAACCCATACATAGACTCAAAACTTTGGATCAAAGACCTTCTTTCCCTCAGATAGAAGACATGGTGATAGAGAAGTCAACAATGCCGATAGAACCTATAAACCATAGGATCCTAAATTTAGAGAATATTTTATAGACCATCTTAGAGCATGTGTGAAGCACTTAGAAAGATGCGTCTATGCCCACTATTAGAACACTAGGAATGGATCAAAGATCTCTAGATGAGCAATGAACTTTGAATTCCAATGAGAGAGACTAGGTGCTAGCTTAAAGACCTTAAGCCGCCGCAATATGATGTTTCCAATACTACATGTACCATTGCCACTATTGAATAGTAGCTCAATAAGTTTTTTGTATAATTTTGGGTTCAAAAGGTTGACTTAGATGGTTTTAAAGGCTAAAAACCCCTTGGAGAACCCTTGGCTTTTATTGATAAACCCTTGGGAAAGTCACTTCAATTGAATGGTTTGAATCTTACATATTCATCCTAAGGTATGGAGCCTTAGAATTTGTAGAAATATTCAATTCAAGACACCTTAAGGGCGTATGTGCAAGTCTAGAGCTCCTTACTTATGGGATCCCATTTGATCCCATGACATTGGTTTAGATAGCAACACATGAAGATTTTTCGTGCTAAAGATGAATGGATGACCTTGCGCAAGATTACCTTAGGGATGGAGAAAGAACACACACATAGAGATATGTGGCCACCTCCCACTCCACACAACCATTCTTGTATGCATCTTTCAAGTGGGCAGAGAGCTAACTCCACCCCTCCTTTCCTACTTACTTTTGACAATGTGATATGTCGCGTATGTGCTCAAGCATATTAGCCTTCATTGAACCCCAAAGGATCTAATCCTAAATTATAAAATTTCCTTCTCCTTAATCTTATTGTCCTAAAAATGACATTTGAAAGACATATGAGAAGGATCTTGATTGGTTGCTCCCATTGGGTGTGTTGAGTTATCAAGCTCGCCATGTGATGATCCAGGATGACACGTACCACTTTTTCATTTTCTCTGACATGTATAGTGGTCATGGGGTTATATATCATGGATACTTCATTGAGCATTACTATATTTATCTATCGAGGATGATGGAAAATTTGTTTCTTGCCAACTCACTCATATGTGGATATTAGGATTTTCCTCATGTACTATTCTTTATATATTGCACTAGTTATATTGTTGTTTTAGATTATTCTTGTATATTCATTTTATGTAATAGAAGAAGAAGATCATTCTTTGTTGCCTCAATCTATGTGTGTTCCTCGCTTTGAGTATGAGGGTGTCTGAGTGAGCTCTGTTCCTTACCTCCTTCCTCATGACATGGTATCAGAGCCTCTAGAGTGTGCCTGTAGTGAGCCGATGATGAAGAGTATGCGAGAAGGCATGGAGAAAATGCAATTCACAGATGACCTCAGATTGCTACAAAAATTGGTGTCACTTGTTTCTCTCAGATTTCTATTTCCGAGCCATCTTGACCTCCATTTTGAGGCCACAAGGTCGGGCCCATATAAAAACCAGGCTAGTTTGCAAAACTATAACTTGCATCTTGTTCAAAAACACTCAAATATTCTAGATCAAGAATTTCAAATGATTCCGTGTATCATCGATACATGAAAACTACGTTTTTTTTGAGATGGAATTGTCATGTCATAGTGCGACATTGTTCAAGTAGAAGTACTGCTTGTAGTGTTTTTTTAGTGTTGTGAATTGCTGTAGAAATGGAAAATGCAGATGGAATGAGTCAATTTATGAGCGATAATCTAGACAAGAAGAAATTCCATGCTTGGAGATTCGGAATGATAAATTTCCTGATGGGAAAAGGCTACTAGAAGTACATCGAAAGAGAGAACAAAAATGCTTCACAGTTACCAACGACGAATTGGACTGCAGACTAGTTAGAAGCATATGAAGAATGGAATCAAGGAGCAGGAAAGTTAATGCATTGGTTATCTATTAGCACAGAAGATAGCATGATTGGGCACATACAAGATGCCAAGACTCTGAAAGAGGCTTTGAGCAGTTTGGTCACATTGTATTAGTATGGAACCCTGTGTTTCATGCTAGAACAAAGCATATTGAGGTGCATTATGGTTTCATCAAGGAAAAAGGAGAGATGAGCACGTTGATGATATTTTCACTAAAGAACTTGGAGCTAAGTTGAAGAAGTTTCAGAAGATGCTTGGATTAGAGGACATGACATTGAGCTTGAGGGGGAGTGTTGAGATATGAAGCTCAACATGTGATGATCCAGGATGACACGTATCACTTTTTCATTTCTTTGACATGTATAGTGGTCTCACCGGTATGCGTCCGGGATACTTCATTGAGATTTAATACATTTATCTACCAAGAGTGATGGCACATTTGTTTCTTGCCAGCTCACTCATTCGTGGACATTAGGATTTTCCTCATGCATTATTCTTTATATATTGCACTAGTTGTATAGTTGTTTTAGGTCATTCTTGCATATTCCTTTTATGTAGTAGTAGTAGAAGAAGAAGAAGAAGAATAAGAAGAAGAAGAAGAAGAAGAATAAGAATAAGAAGAAGAAGAAGAAGAAGAAGAAGACGAAGAAAAAGAAGAAGAAGAAGATCAGTCTTCCTTGCCTCAATATGTGTGTGTGCTCCTCTTTGAGTGTGAGAGTGTGAGAGTGTGTGAGTGAGCTCTCTTTTTTATCTCCTTCCTCATGACAAGGCCCTATGTACTCAATAGATAGTCATTTATATGTGTTGTTTTCCCATATCCTTTCCCTTACGGAGACTCATGAGAAGGTAAAACATAAGTGAAAACCATCTGGTAAATGTCTACTATCTCCCTTATACTCTCAGCTTCCATAAAATCAACATTAGTCAAGTGGTTGCAATCCTTAAAACATGATTTTTCTTTGGCAGTGCAACAATGTGAAAGACAAGTGTGAAACACTTAGGAGACAACAACCATATAAAATAGAAAAAAGGCCCATTAATAAAGTGATTCTGAACCCTGCTGAGTTGATATGATAGACTTGCCTTCGTTTCACTTTCGAGATTCCTAACCTTGAGTGTACTAACAAGGAGTAGTTTTAATATATACTATCCTTGTGTCCAAATACAAAATCTATAATCTAAGTTCATATATCCTTGGCTTCTCATCCATATAATTTGGACTAACTTCTAATGGAAGAGACTCTATTGGAACTTTGGTGCAAATTGTAAAATCTAGTCTTTCCATTTGCCTTAGCTTGCATCTAAATGAAAAAGAATTCCTTATGTGAGATTCAGATAATCCATAAGTACCAATCTTCTTAACTGATGTTGGGCCATCATCCTCATGACTTGACATTATATAAGAGGTTGATCTTATTTATCCCTATCTTTTCCGACTATAAATAACCAAAAAGGCAAAAACTTCAACCTTGATTATTTCTATAGGAGAAAAATAGAATTACTTCCTAGAAAACAAATCTCTTGTTATATTCATCCCCACAAGTAAAGGAGACTTACTTCCACTAAAGTAATATTCTAAACTCAACCTTTTCTATTCCTTTTCTATTCTTTGCGTTGCCTTTGAAAGAGAAATATGGATGACCTTACATCCATTACTTATGTATGGATTTCCATACACTCTAATAGAGTCATCTATCATGAATAAATAAGATCTACAAAAACGAAAATTCCTAATTGTATTTTCTCAGCAGAATAAATCTTCCTTATAACAATTCCTTTTCTCTTAGAAGATCCAATCTTCTCTATGGCGTACATATATTTTCCTACAAAGAACTCTTTTTCTTCTAGTCTGATGAAAAATGCTATCCATGAATGATGACTCCTTTTCTCCTTGGCCATATAAGAAAATTTCTCAAAGGGAAATTAAATCCACTATCCCATACTATGGATATTTTTTCCAATCCATGTGTCAAATCCTCACTAAACCAACGTGTGAATTTCTTATGGAATTAAACTAATTATAAATTCAGTACCTCAAATGAAGGTCCAATAAACCCCATCAAAATGAACTTATATTGATAAACTATAGCTTCTTCTAGATCCCAAAATGGATTCTTAGAATTCTAGAACTTTATGAATCCCTTTACTTTTCAAACCAATCCCTTTGGTTCAAATGATCATTTGATCATTGGATATCCTTACTTATACTCATTAATTAGTCTTTGATACAAAGATACAATCTATCATCTTTTATCTTGATGCCTTGCTACATTCTTGTGCTTTCATATATCTTTGGTGACATTTTTATCCTTCCTTAGGTCCCCATCTATAACCTTGATGCACGTATATCTTTGATCCACTCATACCTTTGAGTATAGTTCTCTTTTTTGGAACATTTTCTCTAGGTCATAGAGCTAGTGCCTATGCCTAGATACTCATTTGATACTATAAACACCCATTGATGCTTCCTCCTAAAGCCCATCTCTTTATCCCTTCTAGTTGGTTTCCCAAATAGTTAAGCAACATATACTTTACCGATTTTGCCAAGTGATAAAAGCTGACTAAGCTTTGCTCGTATTTCTTGTGATATTCCATAGTCTCCTATGTATTCTTGTGAGACTTTATTAAAGGAAACAATCCTTCCTTTTCCTCAAAAAGATCATGTATACCTTTTAGATTTTCTTATAATTATGTTTGTGCACAAAGTTATACTGTCTTCTTTTTCAAAATCTCCAAAATATTTTGATTTATAACTCCTAATTGGAATTACAACACATGTGTACTATAAATATCTTTCTCTTAATTATTCCACTTGCAAATGCTTACGTTTCTTGAGAATCGTGAATTCTTGTACCTTGATTAATTACCTGGTTTGGTCATTATCCATCTTGTCCTTCTTAGCTAGCTTATGATAACACATGTTGAGACTCTTCTCAATCCACGTCCCTTAGTAATTAGTAGGATTACTTCGCTTATTCATTTGCAATAACTTACGCCAATGTGTAGTATATTTGTTCATTTTACATTACACATAAATGTTCCTATGCTATTATGGAGCATCTAGGTGAGAGGGCTCAACAATATCAATGGTGGAATTTTTGCATGCATATGTGCATGTGCTCAACCATTTTTGTCCCCTCTAAGATACACTCACACCCTTTGCCCAATAATCACATCCTATCAAGGTTCGAGGTGGGCATTATTCGCCTCATCATTAAAAAAAATGGACAAACCCCTTTACAAGAACATAGGGGTGCTTTAAATTGCACATTTACAAGATATTGGGCAATAAAACTAATCCAAATTAGCTAGAGAATTCCAATTGGAACTTCCTCGGGAGAATCCATCACTACACATGATAAATACACAAAATACAAAAATTGAATATGCTTGCAATCAAATTTTAGCAACTTTATTGTTGTCAGCAATTATGTCTCTTGGAGATCTGACTCTCCACATATCATTATTCACCTCCCCTTGTGCTCAAACTGATATGCATGATAAGAAAAATCTATGATTAGACATTTCCTAGCATGCCACTACTTACTTATGAATACATAACACATGCAAATTGTGCAATCTCAAAATCCAATCCATCCTCATAAGAATAGGTTTTAATAGGTAGATCAAGCACTCATTAGTCATATGTCCTTGTGCCCTTCCCATCAGCTAACTCCATTATGTAGGTATACTATGATTGCACAATTTCTAATTGTAACCATTTGATGAGATAAGAAATGATGACATTATGTGTGGAGCCCATATCAAAGGGGACCTTCATAGGCTATCCTACAATGAGTCCTCTCATAAAAATGAGCTTTGTATCTGGAAAATGGTAATCGATCTATGCCATTGGAAAATGGATGGCGTCTGGAACAAAAGTTACCTTCTTAGTGAACTTCATGGCTATTATAAGAGAGGGTATCTGAGATGGGAAATCTCCAAAGTCTTCCTCAACATCACTCCCTTGTTGTGTAGGATTTATGACTATGGTATCTGCTATCTTTTTCTTTTTAGGATATAAACTCATGCTACCCTAAGCATCCATAGCACAAAATGTTTTTCATTGCCCTCTCGTTTTTTCTAAGGTATGATAATAGACTTATTGTAAGACACTAGAGAGGACACTTTTGTTTTAGCTCTAGAAAATTTCTTGATCATGTGCACTTGCTTAGCCTCTTTGTGAACTAGTCAAAACAAGGGCTCTCAAGGAATAGGGATGACTCATCTTAGTCCATTAGTACCTCCAACCCTAGGAGCCTATGCCCCTATGAACATTCTCATAACTAGAACCATCTCTATTGTTGGTGCAAATTGCAAGCCTAAGTGCTTGGCTATTATCTTAGGACTACACATTAATCTATGTACCTCACATAGAGGCTCACGTATATGAATACCCACTTAGTAATTTGATTGTATTCACCTTGGATAAATGTAAAAGCCAAGAGAGTGAAGAATCTTATGAAGTTAGGAGGGGAACCCAGGATGGGAGGAAGAATCAATTCAAATCATAACTAAAGTATAGGAACACTTTTAGGTGAGGAAAATTCAAAATTCAAACTCAAATGATGAGTATAAATAGAGATGTATTTAGTCGTGGGATAGAGAGAGCCATTCTGAGAGCTATTGAGCTACATCATTGAGGATACATTGAGCTCAACATATGTATGAGTATTCCACTATAATTCCCTTGTATCATATGTTCATTAGCATTACAAAATTTGATAGATTTCATCAAGTTCATTTTTTACTACTATTCTCTATTGCATCTTCATCATTTTCAGTGAATCATTTTCTCCACTTTAACTTTTTATAGTTAGATTGACATCATCTACATATCAAGTTTCATTAACTTTGGTTCAGCCAATCTTGAGATATGAAGTGAGGAAGGTGAGTATGTCTACACATCTTCTAGTTCTTGAAATGTCAGGATGACCCCTTCACTTTCTAGATTCATTTCTCAGTGTATGGTGCCTCTAAATTCATAAAATAACTTGCTTTAGTTAGCTATACTCTCTAATTAGATGTGTGTAGAAGCTCCATGGTAAATTCATACCAGGTTGTGAGCTCTGAGCAAAACACTGAGCACCTGAATTCCCAAAATAGAAGTTTTTTCGCATCCCTTGCATATACAAGTTTTTTGTTTTGATACAAACTTTTGGCAATGATGTTACAAAGCACTTGATGGTTCTAAATGCATTAATATGAAGCCAAAGGATTCTATTAAGCATCCTTGGAGCTAACATGGCAAGTAGTATTTACCTCGATCCATCTCCTCATAGTGGTATCAGAGCAACAACAAATCAACATGGGAGATGGGTTTCCTTCATCCATAGACAAATTGGATCGAGGTAAATACTCAGCTTGGTCACTTCAAATGGAAGCTTATCTTCAAGGGAGAAACCTCTATGGTTACGTATCTGGAGATGAGATAATGCCAATCCTCAGAAGAAAAGGGAAACCAACTCAAGAAGAACAAGAGAGGTTAACCACATGGTGCTCAAATGATGCTCTAGCCAGGAATGCTCTTTAAGCATTCTTCTCATCAAGTACAAAGGCAAGGAAGAATCAGCTATGGATGGAGTTCACCACACTTAAGAAGATGCCCAAGCAAAGTGTGAATGATTTTGTCACCAAGATGGACCTAGCAGATCAGCTTGGAAGAATTGGAGAATTCATTGATGAAGAGGAGATAATAAGGCAAGTGATCAATGGAATAAAGGCAGATAATAAATGGGAAGCTTTCACCATAGCCATGGACCTCTACATGGACATGCAGGTTCCTGATTTCAACACCCTCATGGGACAATTGTTCACACATGAGGCAAAGCTTATGAAGAATGGAGATAAATCAAAAGGTAATCAATCCTATGTCCTATATATCGATAAGAACAAGAATAAAGATGGCAAAGACAAAGGTATAAAATATGAGGATGAAGGTAGTACCTCTCAAGGAAACTTTACAGGTAGAGGTAGAGGATCAAGAAAAAGAGGTAGAGGATGAAGACAAGGTAGGGGGAGATCTCAAAGATCCTCTCCATGTGCAATATGTGGCTTAACTAATCACATTACTGAGAATTATTTTAGAAATCATGGAAATCAAAGAGGAAGAGGTTACAACAGAGGAGGCTATGGAAGCTCTATACAAAGATTCAACAACAACAATGGCTTCAAGAACAACTCATACAACAAGAATAATTTTCAAGGAGGATACCAAGGAGGGAGAGACTACAAAAATTATACAGATGATCAAACTCAAGAGGATTCATTACTTCTTATGAATATGACTATGAAGCAAGGTAAAGCAGATGAACATGTATTTTATATAGACTCAAGTTTCTCAAATCATTTAGTAGGGAATGTAGCTCTACTCTCAAACTTGAAGGACCCAAGGAATAGACATGAAGTCCAAATAGGAGATGAAACAAGGCATCGAGTGGAGAAGATAGGCAATGTGAAGATTTCATATGGTAATATGAACTTATTGAGCAAGGTATTGTATTTGCCAACCATAACCAAAAATCTCACAAGTGTTGGTCAGATTTTTGAAAAAGGATTGCAGGTCAGATTCACAAAGAATGGAGCATTTGTTGAGGACCCACATCAGGATTCAAGAGGGTAGCAAGAGGAGAAACGTTTCATAGACAATTCACATTTGAGCTCCAAGATACTAGGAACATTGCATTGTTCAACTATGGTAGTCAAACATTATCAAAATTGGAAATTTGGCACAAAAGGTTAGCTCATATAGGTGAAAAGGCTATGAAGCAAATCACTAGGGATCAGAGTGTGTTTGGTCTACCAAATATCTCCAAGCAACATGTGATTTAAAAATGCAATGCTTGCCAATTTGGCAAGTCCCACAAACAACCATGCACAAAGAAGGGATACATTCATGGAGAGTTATTGGAGCTAGTCCATATAGATGTATGGGGGCCAAGCAAGGAGCCATCAATCTCTAGATCCAAGTATTATGTGTCATTTATTGATGATTGTAGCATTAGGACACACGAAGAGAGAAACAGGGTAGTTTTTTGTCTCAACTCTGCTTTGCCATGCAATGCTCATTGGTGTAGTTCACTTTTTCTATCTAGATAGTGGTGTTGAACTTCCCAAACTAGAGGGAAAGAGGGCTGTAGTTTCCAAAGATTTCATAATGTTGTTTCAACTATCCCAGTAGCCGCTATGTGTGCACACATCTTCAAACTTCAAAAACGAATGCTTCAAGGAGGCAAAGCTCTGGTTACTTTGCTTGCCTAAAGAGCAAAGCTATCTCATCTATGTTTTGCATAGGTTATGATCCAACTGAGGACTTTCAATCCCAACCATTCAGGCCACGTTTTTTTCACTATTCGCTCACAGAGGTGTTACTTCATAGAAATGAAAATGACATTTTTATATTTGCATGAGCTAAAGATAGTGTTGAAGAACACTTTTATTCATGTAGAGATGGGTGCTTAGAAGCACGCGCAAGAGGAAAGATGAAGGGAAGGAAAGAAACATCTAAGACTAATGAAGCATGAACTTAAAAGATAGAATGATGATAAAATAAAGGGGAAGCGAGGGAGGAAAACAAATGATGCATAGCCCTATATTACAAGAGGTAATGAAAGATGAGTTGAATACATGAACTCTAACAAAAACCAATTGACCTATGCTCTGATACCATGTTGAAATAAATTAAACTACAACTAATCTACTATTAATCACACAAGGAATAAACTATGGAGAAAGAAATAAAAGATATGAAAACATGATGAAAAGAATTAAACTAGAAATGGAAATGACTTACATAAGATGGTCTATGAGCATGGAGACTCCATGAGGAGGGGATGCACACTCTTGGCAATGATCTAGAGTGGAATGAATTATGTGGAGTGAAGGGAGGCCTTGTTTATATGGAGTTTTCCCTTGCATGTGGGATAAATGGACTTGCATGAGAATGAAAGTGAGTTTGGACAAAAGGATGGAGCATGGAACTCTCAACAAAGTGCAGTTACAACAACAAGTGGTCACTCAGGAAAGTGAGTTGACTTAGTTACACCAAGTCCTCGTAGAAAAAGATGCCACTTTGGATCACATGGGCTCTCTTTTGGAGGAGACCACAGAGAAGGTTACCACACTAGAGCAAACCTACACAGACATCCATGCCAAAGCCGTATAGTGGGAAACAAAACTGACAGAAAGGAAGGAGGAATTGTTCTAAAGCACATGCCTTGATAGCAAAAATTGGTGTCTCTATCCAGTTGAAGAAGGAATTGGAAGCTACCCAGAAAGAAAGGCAGGCATATTTCAAGAGCATAGAATTCCAATCTCAATAGATTCAAAGACTCGAGAAATAGTTGAGCATTCAGATTGAGAAGTTGAAATGAATTGAAGCCGAAGTGGACGACAGTAAAGTCCACTGTTGTGTGGCTTTAAAGAATGATTTTTACCTCCAGGAAGCATTTTTGCGGGATCAAAGTTAGTAGTTGATTCATCAAGCCGTGGCATCAAGTTCCACTAGTTAGGATGCTCATTTGCTGAATCCAGAGCATGTACAGAAGTTACTCAAGGCATTACAGATGTAAATTAAGCACAATTTTGAAGAAGCATGAACAATGTACATACAGGGAATTATCGATGAAGGTTAGTTTGTAATTGGGTTCGAGTCCACCGTGCATGCCAATGTTAGGCTACCAGATTATTATTGTAATTTCTCACATATTTTGGTGAAGCATCATAATAGCCTAACCATTGTAACCTTTTTCAAAATATTAATATAAAAGGGGGTGTACTTGTGTCATTCTGTGGGAGATGCATGTTGAACCCATCGGACTACGTGTCAAGGAGCGAGTGTGGTGGAGACCGCATTGCCCAAAATTTTGTTCCGTTTTGATTCAGTACAGTCACACTACTTGTCAAATAAGTTATTAATTTTCTTTTGTGGTACTTAATCATTGAGAAGTTTGGTTGAAAGTTAATGTACTATAGTTTTGTGATTTCATCACTAGGAAATTATTCAGTGATTGCAGTGTAAAGTGATGATATCTGTTTGAACAATAACTGCGGTGATAGATTATTCCGAGTAAAGTAACACTCAGAGTGGTATCTTGGTTAGACGTTAAAGTTGTGTATCTAATGTGTAGAAGTTTGAGACACTAAGACATGAACAATAGTTTGTTGTTCCAATAAGTAGTTGTAGTAACTGATCAACTTGTGGTGTGGGAAAATATCATAGGGCCTCTGTTTATAGACCCCTATTCATCCCAAGAACCCTACATGTTACCTTGTTTATTGTAGTCGTATCTGATACAGTCTGTTAGGACAGAGGTTTAACAATACCTAAGGATATCCCCCGAGCCAAGGACCTTGGATAACCTTAGCCATTGTCCCACACATACATATAATGATCTTTATAGATCAATGTCTAACATCTATACTTATTATACACACACAATGACATATCTACATATACTATATACACATAGACATACATAGATACATATACATACACTCATAGACACATATACATATACATATATACGCACATACATACATACACAAATACATATACACACAACATACCCACATATACATACATAGATACACACATACATAAAAATCCAAAATAGCAGTGCTTTGGAATGCTCTAGAATGCTCCAGTGTCATCATGTGGCCACCATGCAACACTAATTCCCATTACCATTGGATACCTTAGGATATCACCCAAGCTAAAGACCTTGGCCAACCTTATCCATTATCCCACACACACATTTAACGGTCTCTATAGGCCAATGTCTAACATATACATAGGATACACATACAAATACATCTCTACATATACATACATACATACATACATGCATGCATACATATATACATACATACATACATACATACATACATACATACATGCATGCATGCATGCATGCATACATACATACATACATACATGCATGCATAAATGTATGCCCTATGCCCATATAGACACATAAACACATACACATATACACACATGCATACATGCATACACACACACATACATACATACATATACATACATGCACACATACATACATACATACATACATACATGCATACATGCATACATACATACATATATACATACATACATATATACATACATACATACATACATACATACATACATGAAGGATTTGGAATGAACTCCAAGTGAAGCAAGAGGTTACATGAACCTGAAGTCTTGTTAGACAAAAAAAGAACCCATCTCATTTGTATTGGAGTTAGACGTCTATGAAGCATGCGAACAACACAAGGAAGAAGAAGAATCTTGGAGCACAACACGCAATACTGGATGTATTACCACTAGAATGTACAAAGATAAGTGGCCCCTTAGCGTAATAGGTGTATATACAAGCCGTGGGGAAAAAACCTCCTAAAGAGGGAAAAAAGTGCCCCGACGGTCCTAGTGTGTTCACACACATCACTACCTAGATATATCAACAAATCCCCCCTGGAAAGTGATGCGGTGAACAAGGAGATGGCACTCGTGTATAAGGAAGTGCTACGTTATGTGGAATCAATCCACAAAAGGAAGCAAGCCAAAAGCTTTGCGGAACACCTCAAACTTCTCCCTAGGCAGAGCCTTCATCAAAAGGTCTACAATGCTCTCCTACGTGGGCACATATACCAAGATGATCTCCCCAACAGAGAACCTCCCTCTGACATAATGATAATGCACCTCAATGTGCTTAGTGTGAGCATGGAACACAGGGTTCCTCGCAACTGCCAATGCGCTCTGACTGTCAATGAAGATGGTGGTGGCAGAAGACTGACCAACACCCAAATCAGCCATAAGGCATCTTAGCCACACACATTCAATAGTCACTGTGAAAGCTGTCCTATGCTCAACATCACAACTGGAAGTGGCCACAGTAGGCTGCTTCTTGCTCAACCAAGATATGCATGAGCTACCAAGCATGAAGCAAAAACCACTAGTGGACACATGAGTGTCATAGCAACCATCCCAATCAGAGTCAAAAAAAGCATGCAAATCTGGTGGTAGTGATCCCCCCTTGGGATAAAACAAACCAAGTAGCCGGGTACCACTCAAGTAGCGAAAGATGCGCTTAACTGCCTGCCAATGCTTGACTCCTAGGCAATGCATAAACCTGCTCATTTGTGAGACAAGAAACTGAATATTTGGCCGATGCATAAGTAAATCAAGCATCCAATAGCCTGCTGATAGAGAACAACATCAAATGCATCTCCAGCATCATGAAGACTCAGTCATAAACGTGTTTCCATAGGAGTGGCAATAGGTTTACAGTCTTCAAGGCCAAAATGCTACAATAATATGTCAATATATTTTGTTTGGCACAAAGCCATTCCACCATCAATGTTCATAAATTGAATGCCCAAATAGCGATGCCAATGTCCCAAATCAGAAATCTCAAATGAGGCACATAAATCAGCCTTAAAATCAGCAATATGCCTCTCATGAGGACTAGTGAGCAACATGTCATCAACATAAACCACAATGATCAGAAGTACATCATTAGCACACTTACAATATAAGGTGCTTTCAATTGGACTATTCCCAAAATCATGTGCAATCAGATAGGCATGTATCTTTTCATACCAAGCACGTGGTGCTTGCGTTAAACCATATAATGCCTTCTTTAACATGCACACCTAGTTTTCATGCCCTTTCTGCACAAAGCCACGGGGTTGAAAAACATACACTTCTTCATGCAAATCACCATTCAGAAATGTTGTTTTAATGTCCAGCTAATGTACATTCCAACTGTGATGAGCTGCAAGTGCACAGATGCTATGAAAACTAGTCATACGACAAGTAGGAGCAAAGATTTCATCAAAATCAATGCCTTTTTCCTGTGCGTAACCCTTTGTAACAAGCCTAGCCTTATACCTGTCAACGGTACCATCAGGCTTACGCTTCAGCTTGTATACCCCCTTAATACCAATGGCCTTCTTGCTAGGAGGCAAGTCACATAAAGACCAAGTACCATTCTTCATTATAGCATCATATTCCAATTGCATAGCAGCCATCCAAATTTTTGAATTTTGTGCTTCATCAAACGAAACAGGCTCATTCTCATCACACAGACTAGATGCAGCCATAGCATAGCAATCTGATGCAAAAGAGGCACTATGAGAGCCTGAACGAGTACAATATGACAGAGGTGCATCTAATTTACTGTCACACAAAGTCTACACCATCCATTTTGGCATAGTTTTTGCCTCCTCAATATCATTCTCTCATCAACAAGTGCATCATGTAAATCTCCATCAGAAGTGGGATGATCTACATCATCACATGAAACCTGTAAAGGTTGAGAAGTTACCTCATTAGGACCAGCACTAGACTGTCCACCTGTAAAAAGAGGCAACAACGTATCATATATGTCTTTGGAGCTAACAGATGTCTCCTTAGTACATGAAACCAATGGTTGAATAGCATCTTCCACAAAAACAACATCACGGCTAACCAAAATGTGTTTAGTCTATGGATGATACAGACGATAGCCTTTACTTTCAGAACTATACCCAACAATAATACATTTTACTACTTATCATCCAATTTTTTGCGATGTTGTTCAGGCACTAATGCATATGCCATACAACCAAAAACACGCAAATGAGCAATAGATGGCTTGCGATCATGCCAAGCCTCATATGGAGTGATTGACTGCAATGCTTTAGTGGGACACCTGTTAAGTACATATGCTGCACACATAACAGTCTCAAGCCAGAAACTATGTGGTAAGGCCTGACGCTTGACCATACACCTCGCCATCTCCATGAGTGACATTGTCAGACATCGATCCACAGGGATCATTGGTCCACAGGGATCAGTTCACATTGATCCATAGGGATCAATCCATATGTGTGAGGGACAAGGGCCAGTTACCCAAGGTCCCAAGCTCGGGGGATACCCTAAGGTACTTTGGTAGTAATGGGAACTGCTGTTGCATGATGGCCACATGTTCACACTAGACTATTCCAGATCATTACTATTTATAGAGTATAGATCATTACTATTTATAGAGTATACCGTTGCTATTTTTAGAGTACAAGCGGGTATATATGGATGGGAGGAGAGTGACACACATCATTCAAGCAATTTTGCAATTTCTTACAATTGGAATCAAAGCGAAGGTTTTCTGGGCCGATTCCTCATTTTTTTCGCACCATCGTCATCTTCATCACGAAGAACGCGTTTGCTTTTGTCCATCGAAGGGGTGTTTTTCGAGATCGCTGTCTGGTTTTCTTTTTGGCGAGCATAGCATAAAAGAGTCATGAGGGCAACGTAGGAATCCCCTCGTAGTCGAAGCACCACAGTCAAGCGCCCAACGCAGAGAGTATTGACTGAGAGGAACTGTGCACCTTCAGCGTCAGGGACGATTCCGTGTGCAGCCATCACCATCACGCTCCTCACGTGGACCGACTTGAATTTTCTTCTACAGTACGCCCAGCCAACAGCCGGTTTGCACACAGAGGAGAAAGAACGTGCCTTCTTAGTTTTGTTTGAAGAGGCGCTGTGATCGGAGCACCCAGCATGTAATGCTTAGAGAAAGGCGATTGCGTTGCATCTATATATACTCTCTTTGTTTAACATCATCTGTGGAATTTCTGATCTTGCGCGCGCTCATCTCTGAAGCAGCCGATTGCACAATTCGAAGTGATGTTGGAGTTTTGAGTTAAGAGCACTTCTACTTTTACTAGCCATCTTCCACTATTTTGACGATAACTTGGTCATTATATATCCGATTGACGCGATTTTTTTTGCTCTAGAAAGCTCTTTCAGAGGCCTTTCCAATGAGTGGCTAAAAGCCATAGTTTGGATTCAGTCCTTGCCATCTTCAGGATTGTGGAGTTTTCCATACCTCTTCAACAATTCACTTTCGAGCTTTATGTTTGAAGCATCGATTCTTGGAGGTGTATTCACAAGCTAATTCGACGAAGGGTGGACCATCTTCCGCACTTGTACACATATCCACGTTATTCGTGAGCCTCCAGATAAGTTTCTTGTCAATTTCTATGCATTGTTGCTCTCTTTTTGCATCATATTACATATAGGCATGCAATTTCGCATATTACTTAGACTAGACATGTAGTTGTGATGTGGATATGTATTGTGCGATGCATGTATTCTTCTTGCAGGGCAAGGTAAGTATTCTCTGCAGGTTAGCGAGGTGAAAAATTAAAATTGTCAGGGTGTGTAATCCCCTTGCGGTCTACTTGTAGTTAGATCGTGCCTGTCGGCACTGTTATGACGGAAATTGCTTGGTATAAATTTTTTTTTTTTACTTTTAAAATTGCGCCGTTATGCTGCTGAAATTTTTAGAAATTTAGTATGCATCTGCATTCATGCATTCATAACATACTAAAATTTTCTTGTTATGTGAGCAAAGGCTTGTGATTAGTTTCTTTTCCGCTGCCACTGATTTACTGAGGTTTACATAAAACGTAGAATGGACACAGCACCATCATCCCCTGCTGGATTAGATACACCTATGGAGGAGCATCCTGTAGATAACATGCAGCTCATGAATAATCAGATTTCCAGTTTAGAGAGCACTCTTCGTGATATCTTGGCACATGTCAGTGGGTCCAAGAAAGAGGAAGAGGTGCCTAATCCGGAATTACCAGGGATGGATGTGATGTTCCAGATGAACATCAAACTCCAAAAATTCCTAGAGATAGCATTCTAGTCAGAGAGGCCAGATGGCAGCTTAAGGATCTTAAGCCACCTCGGTATCATGGTTCGACTAATGCTAGGACTGCTGATGCTGTTGAGCAGTGGCTTAGCAAGTGGGAGCAGTGCTTTCGTTTGTGTCATATTGTGGATGATAAGCATAAGATTCAGCAGGCTACATATAATCTTATGGACGTTGCCCATAGGTGGTGGCGTAAGATAGAACAGGATCAGAAAGAGCCCGCAACTTGGGATCAATTTAAAATCCTATTCTACAGTAACTTTATACCACCTGATGAGAGGTCTAGAGCATTAGACACCTGGTTTTTCATTAGTCAGAAGAATCAAACCGTTCAGGAGTATGCTGATAGGTATAGAGAGGTGCTTCTTAAAGTACCTGATACCATCCTAGAGTTTCTTCAGGTCCACAAGTTCATCTTGGGACTTAAAGAAACTATTAGACCTTTGGTGAGGAAGGAGCGATGTGAGTCTTTGGCACAGGCCACGGAGATGGCTTTAGTCTATGAGGATGGACATAGGAGCACAGGCTTCCAGGGTCAGAAGTCCTCATGGCCTAAAGTCATTCGATCCTTTCACACACCAGCTCCTGGCTCGATTAGTGCACAACCTTCACGAGAGGCTAAGCAAGTGCATATGATCAAGACAGTTACAGGAGCTAAGAGAAAAGTGTCTGCTTTGGCTGAGAGAGCTTATAATAAGTCTATCCTTACCCCTCAGCAGAAAGAAAAGGCACTAAAAGAAGGATTATGCTATGGATGTCTTGGATCTCATCTATTCAAGGATTGTCCTAAGAAAAAGAAGATCGCTGCCACCATAGTCATAAATCCTACATAGGAACAAAGTGATGAAGAGGATGAGTTTGGAGATCCTCCATCCCCCCTATCATCTCCCATATGTGGAGAATGAGTTCTCCTATGCGCAACGGAAGTGTGTAGTGAGCCCTTGTATGTCTAGCATTTGGACAAACATGTGTCCACACAGGTATGCTGAAGAGCTGAGCTTCACTCTCGGAATGATAGCTCTCTGAATATATATCCTTTGAGAAAGATATTTAGTACATAGAAAGTAGACACAAGTAGCTTTCCAACAAGCTAAAAATCAAGTAATTTGGATGAGTTTTGATCAGGAAACTCAACTCACCAAGATAGACCACCTGCACACATAAGTACACTATAAAACTGGACTTTACTATCTGACAGATATCTCACAGAATATAAATGATCTCGATGAGATATTTGAAACAGTGAAAGTAGATGCCAAGATCTTTCCAACAAGACAAAAATCATGCAATTTGGATATGTTTTGGTCAGGAAATTTAACCGACCAAAATAGACTACCTATCTACACAGGTATACTGAAAAACTGGACTTCACTATTTCACTGATATCTCACAGACTACATAAGCTTTCAAAGAGATATTTTATATGCATAAAGTACACGAGATAAGCTTTCCAATGAGTGCTTAAACGCACAAAATGGTTACATATGCACTGAGATATGAGCTCTGCAACAGAGCTATGTACAAACTGACGTGCGGCTGGAAGGAGTCTAAGGAAAAGCCAAAATGACAAAATGGCTAGATCCGACTACTGGGAGCTCTTGCCTCTTTCTCTCCTTGTTTTGAATGTGCTCCCACTTCACTTTTATAACCAATGATCATGTGAAGAAGTTTGTGCCTTCTTCTTAACTCACCACTTTCTCCACTACATGCTACTAACTACAAGGCAAGATATTGTATCTCTTACTCATCATGAATTTTGACTAGACTTTTTCTTTTATTATTTTTTCCTTTTTTCCTCCACTTTTTCTTTATCTTTATATTTGGTAAATTTATCCAAGCATGGCTCATATGAAAATGAGCTTGTACATTTATCTTCAACACTCCCCCTCAAGCTCATTTGGGAGTTATCTTCGTCCATGTCCTTCAAATTTATCGCGTCCTTGAAACCTTTGAGTTTAGAAGCATCCAAGAACTTTGTAAACATATCTGCAACCTCCTCTTTGGTTCTGATGAACTTTACCTCCACATCTTTGCTTAGCACCTTCTCCCTTACATAGTGGTAGTGGACCTCTATGTGCTTGCTCCTTGCATGAAACATAGGATTGCTTGCCAAGTAGATACTTGACATGTTATCACCATATATAGGGATGGTTCCAACTTGCACTCCAAGATCAGCCAAAAGCTTTTTAATCCGCATTGCTTCACATGTGGCAAATGCTAGTCCTCTATATTCAGCCTCCATGGATGAAAGTGCAACAGTTGGTTGTTTCTTTGAGCTCCACGTGATAGGTTTGCTTCCTATCATGAACACATAACCTGAGGTTGATCTTCTATCTTCCTTTGAGCCTGCCCAATCAGCATCACTAAAGCCTTTGACCTGCAGTTCTTCATCAAACTTATAAAACAAAGCATGATTAACTGTATGCTTTATGTATCTCAACACTCTCTTGGCTGAATTTAAGTGTTCACTTGTCGGGGCTTGCATAAACTGAGAAAGTACACCGACAACATAAGATAAATCAGGTCTTGTAATGTTTGCATAGATCAATGATCCTACAATGCTTCTGTATGTCGTAACATCTTCCAATGGTTCTCCATCATTTGAACAAAGCTTTGTATTTGTGTCCATGGGTTGAGTGAGTGGTTTGCATTCACTCATTCCAAATCTGAAAAGAACATCCAACAAGTACTTCCTTTGCATCAAGTAGATGCCACTCTTTCCATAAACAACTTCAATTCCTAAAAAATATTTCAACTCTCCAAGATCTGAAATTTTAAACTCTTTACCAAGCTTCCTTTTGATATCTTTAATCCCTATAACATCATTTCCTGTTATGATGAGGTCATCGACATATATGCAAATATATACCTCTCTATTTTCTTCCTTCTTCATGTACAATGAAGGATCTGCACTACTTGGGTTGTATCCACACTTAGTTAGATACTCTACCAATCTTTGATTCCATGCTCTTGGTGCTTGCTTCAAGCCATAAAGTGCCTTCTTCAACCTGCAAACAAAATCTGGATGGTTTTCATCTTCAAATCCAACCGGTTGACTCATGTATACCTCTTCTTGTAGTTCTCCATTGAGAAAGGCATTTTTGATGTCGAGTTGATATAATGGCCATCTCCTTGAAGCACCAATTGCTATTAAGGTTCGGATAGTTCCCATCTTTGCAACAGGGCTGAAAACTTCATCATAATCTATACCTTGTGTTTGTTTAAATCCTTTGGCAACTAATCTAGCTTTATATCTAGCTAGAGAACCATCAGCATTCCTTTTTACTTTAAACACCCATTTGTTTGGAACAATCTTCATACCTTCTTTCTTTGGCACTAGCTCCCATGTGTGATTATCTTTGAGAGCTTTGATCTCCTCTTTCATAGCTTGCTTCCATTCCTTTTGTGTACAAGCTTCTTCATATGTCTCAGGCTCTTTGTCTTTGATAACCTGCATCATGTATGCAAAATGTGTCGCCATAAAACTATCATAACTCAACCTTTGAGTTGGATACCTTGTCCTTGAAGATCTTCTTTCATTGCCTTTAGAAAGTTGCTTCTTTAACCTATTCAACTTTACCATCGGAGTGATCACCTCTTCATATTCTTCTTCACTTGCATCTTCCTCACTGTTTGGAGTAGCACTTGCCTCTTTGGCTCTACTATGAGCTGAATTTGGAGACAAAGAATGACTCCCCCTCCATGTTGAACATTCTTCATTTGATGTAGATGCCTCTGGACCTGAAGCCTTTGTGCTTGATTGTTGAACTTCTCTTTGATTTGTTCCTGCATAATCATCACAATCTTCTTCAAGAATCTTTTCCTTTCCTTTATCTTCATACCATGGTCTTAGTTCATCAAAGACCACATCTCGCGAGACTCTTAATTCCTTTGTTCTAGGGTTGTAACACTTGTATCCTTTTTGCTCCGTTGAGTAGCCGATGAAAATGCATTTTTCTGACCTTGGTTCCATCTTTGTTCTAACTTCTTGTGGAATGTGAACAAAGCAAACACATCCAAACACTTTGAGGTGTGTAAGATCAGGTTTCTTACCGGAATATACCTCTTCTGGAGTCAAGTGATGTATTCCTGATGTTGTGCACCTATTCATCAAGTAAATGGCGGTTGTGGTAGCTTCAGCCCAATAGTACAATGGTACCTTCATCTCGTTGAGCATGCATCTTGCAATTTCAGCAATTTGCCTATTTTTCCTCTCAGCTACTCCATTTTGTTGTGGTGTGTACCTACAAGTGAATTGCCTTTTGATTCCATTCTCTTGTAGAAAATCTGAAAATTCTTTGGAGAAGTATTCTCCTCCACCATCGGACCTTAAGGTTTTGATAGACCTTCCTATTTCCTTTTCAACTTCAACTTTGAATCTTTTGAATATAGAAAACACCTCTGATTTTTGCTTCATACAAAACAGCCATACCTTTCTTGAGTGATCATCAATGAAGGTGACAAAAAACCTATTACCAGCCATTGATGCCTCTTGAGTTGGTCCCCATACATCCGTATGTATCAAGTCCAAGACATTTGGAGCCACATAATTGCTCCTCTTGAATGGCTGCCTCGTTTGCTTTCCTAGTTGACAAGCTTCACATAAATCATGTAGTCCAATGCTATTAAATTTTGGAAGACCTCTTACCACTTCATGTTTGCTCATGTCCTTCAGCTTTGGAATGTTGATGTGTCTTATTCTTTTGTGCCATAAGTCCAGCTCTGAAATCTTCTTGTTCCCACATTGAATGTACATGACCTTTCCATGTGGATGTTGGACATCCAAAGTGAACATCCTTCCTTCTCTTCTACCTCGAGCAATGACCTTGAAGCCTTCCTTTGGATTCTTTATGAAGCACCCATTCTCATTGAATATGACATGATAACCCTTCTCTACCATTTGTCCTACTGAAATCAAGTTCTTTGAAATTGTAGGAACATGAAGAACATTAGATAGTACCTTTGCTCTACTTGTATCTCCAAGCCTTATATCTCCAATGTGTTCAATCATGTGTTGAGTATCATCACCTGTTTCAACACATCCTTTGCCACTTGGTACCTGTAGATTAGTGAACAAACTTCCTTGGCATGACATATGGTTACTACAACCTGAATCAATGTACCATTTTTTGTCATCTTCACAAGAGCTTCTATACTCATGTCTCATTGCAAGTAGTGTGTCCTTGCTTCCTTCACTTGAGGTGCTTGCATAGTTGCTTTGGTTCCTTTGATTGCCTCCATTTTGTCTTCCATTCTTCAGCCAACAATCACTAGCATAGTGTCCTACTTTACCACAATGATAGCATGTTATACCTTTATGAGAATTGTAAGAGCTTCGGTCTCTTCCTCTACTTCTACCTCGACCTCTTCCTTGTGCGTTGGCATTTGATGCATCCTTGTTGTCTTCCGAACTGTTTTGGTTGTAGTTGGAGTGGTTATAACCTCTTCCTTTTCCTCTTGAGCCTCCTCTTGAATTTCTTCCTTTACCTCGGCCTGCATATAACATTTGGTTGTGGCTGTCCTTTCCTTTGAGACCACCAAAGCTAAACTCTTCTGTGACAAGATGAGGGATTAGTTGTTCAAAACCTGGATATACATCTTTCAAGTTAATGGAAGTTATAAAAGGCTTCCATCTTTCATCATCTCTCAAGCCATTGAGAGTATAACACACAAGATCTTCGTCTTCAACCGTTGTCCCAATAGAAGCTAAAGCATCGCTTAGCTCCTTAATCTTCAAAGTATATTCAGCTATGGATTGACTCGAACTTTTCTTGATTGTGTTCAACTCATTCTTGAGTTGAAGTTTCCTAGCTTTGGTATTTGTTGAATACATCCTTTCAAGAGCTTCCCAAGCATCCTTAGCTTTCTCTAAATGTTGAATATGACCTACCATGGCATTAGTAATGACTTGCGAAATGAGGAACATGACTCTCCTATTCCTCTCCTCCCATTCTTTTGCTTGCCTCCTTTGGACTTCGGTGGCCATAGCTTGATTGATTTGAGGTTGAGCATCATCGCCGCTCACAATACCCCATAAGCCTTTGCCCATTAGGTAGTTGGTCATTCTAAACCTCCACACGGGATAGTTATCCTTGTCCAACTTCTCTACTTGTTGACCCAAGTCAGCCATTGAAGAGTATCAAAGACTTTGAGAGTTACCTCGAATAGTTATAGTCCTTTTGCTCTTGCGTTTGTGAAGCTCCTCCTTGTTTTATAGCTCCTCTTTTGCTTTTCTTTATCTCCAGCTCTGTTGATGAAGCTTCAACACCAAGTTTGCTCTGATACCAAGTGTGGAGAATGAGTTCTCCTATGCGCAATGGAAGTGTGTAGTGAGCCCTTGTATGTCCAGCACTTGGACAAACATCTGTCCACACAGGTATGCTGAAGAGCTGAGCTTCACTCTCGGACTGATAGCTCTCTGAATATATATCCTTTGAGAAAGATATTTAGTACAGAGAAAGTAGAAACAAGTAGCTTTCCAACAAGCTAAAAATCAAGTAATTTGGATGAGTTTTGATCAGGAAACTCAACTCACCAAGATAGACCACCTGCACACATAAGTACACTATAAAACTGGACTTTACTATCTGACAGATATCTCACAGAATATAAATGATCTCAATGAGATATTTGAGATAGTGAAAGTAGATGCCAAGATATTTCCAACAAGACAAAAATCATGCAATTTGGATATGTTTTGGTCAGGAAATTTAACCGACCAAAATAGACTACCTATCTACACAGGTATACTGAAAAACTAGACTTCACTATTTCACTGATATCTCACAGACTACATAAGCTTTCAAAGAGATATTTGATATGCATAAAGTACACGAGATAAGCTTTCCAATGAGTGCTTAAACGCACAAAATGGTTACATATGCACTGAGATATGAGCTCTGCAACAGAGCTATGTACAAACTGACGTGCGGCTGGAAGGAGTCTAAGGGAAAGCCAAAATGACAAAATGGCTAGATCCGACTACTGGGAGCTCTTGCCTCTTTCTCTCCTTGTTTTGAATGTGCTCCCACTTCACTTTTATAACCAATGATCATGTGAAGAAGTTTGTGCCTTCTTCTTAACTCACCACTTTCTCCACTACATGCTACTAACTACAAGGCAAGATATTGTATCTCTTACTCATCATGAATTTTGACTAGACTTTTTCTTTTATTATTTTTTCCTTTTTTCCTCCACTTTTTCTTTATCTTTATATTTGGTAAATTTATCCAAGCATGGCTCATATGAAAATGAGCTTGTACATTTATCTTCAACACCATAGTGGCTATGACAGTCACAAAGAAGGTCCCGACTGTGCCAGATGCTGTACTTTCTCCAGGGGCACAGAAAGGATATTAGTTTCCTGATACAGAACTCATTGTCATGAGGGGAGTCGTGGCAGGACAGCCTGTCAAGGTACTCTTTGACACTGGATCCACACATAATGTTATCAGTTCCCGTCTAGTCAAGAGGCTAAATCTAGAGACTTTGCCGTCCGAGTATACCTATACAGTAGAGTTAGCTGATGGGAAGGGAACAGAGACATGGGATCGATGAGTTGTAGATTTACCTATTCAAATCCAAATCTATGAGGATAGATTGGATTTTGAGATAGCGAGACTAGCAGGTTTCGATGTAGTCCTTAGTAAGAAGTGGCATGCGAGGAAGAAACCAATCATTGACTTTGCTTCGCATGTTTATCAGTTTGAGCATGAAGGGAAGCGACTATTGATCCGTGGAGAACCAGATCTTCAAGATACGAGATTGATAACCGCTATGAAGTTGCTCAAGATTGACTGTAAGTATATTTCTTTTCTTTATTTCGTGCATTCATCTTGTACTATGATGGATTCACATAGTTCTTAAAAATCTAGTTGGAATGCTTCAGTACTTTCAGTGAAAGTGAGAACAGAATTCCAAGAGTTGTTCTTGACAGAATTACCTTTTGGTTTGCCTCCTTGCAGGAACATCAAGCATAGAATCGAATTGGTACCGGGAGCGAGTCCGACTACTCGGCCGCCATTTCGAATGAGTTTACAGGAGGAAAATGAAGTCCGCAAGGTAGTGGATGAATATCTTCAGAAAGGATTGATTAGACCCAGCTATTCACCCTTTGCAGCACCAGTTCTTCTAGTGAAGAAGAAAGACGGATCTTATAGGATGTGCGTCGATTACCGAGCACTCAATAAGATTACTATTAGACATAGATATCCTATGCCCAGGATTGATGATCTTTTAGATGCTCTAGGTGGAGCCGTTGTAGTTAGTAAAATTGATTTAAAAAGTGGCTACCATCAGATTAGAGTAAGAGATCATGATGTACATAAGACAGCTTTCAGAACATGTTTTGGACATTATGAGTATTTGGTCATGCCATTTGGGTTGACTAATGCACCAGCTACATTTATGATGTTAATGAATGACATTTTACGACCGTTCATTGGCAAATGTGTTGTTGATTTTGTTGATGATTTGTTAGTTTATAGTAGGAATATGCATGAGCATGAAAATCATCTGAGATTAGTATTAAATGTGTTAAAAGAAAATAAGTTGTATGTAAATCCAGAGAAGACTCAGTTATTTCTTTCAAAGATATAGTATCTAGGGCATGTGATATCGGTCGATGGGGTTCAGATGGATCCCAAAAAGGTTTCAGTTATTTTATCTTGGCCTACTCCTCAAGATGAGTGGCAGTTACGGTCATTTTTAGGACTTTCCGGTTTCTATCGGAAATTCATCTATTCGTATTCGTCGATAGCAGCACCTATGATGAACTTGCTTCAAGGCAATGTTCCTTTTGTCTGGAAGCAAGAGCAGCAAGATAGTTTTGATACTCTGAAACAAGCTGTTTCAGAGGCTCCTATACTCAAAGTGGTTGATCCACAGAAACCCTTTGAGTTAGAGACAGATGCTAGTGGCATAGCCATAGGGGCAGTTTTAAGCCAAGATGGTAGACCAATAGCTTTTGAAAGTAAGAAATTGATCAGTGCATAGCGCAACTGGCCAGTGCATGAACACGAATTGTATGCGGTGGTGCATGCACTTAAAGTCTGGCGACACTATCTTTATGGTGCAGACTTTAAGGTATACACAGATCACCATACACTTAAGTATTTTTGTAGCCAGCCAGATCTTCGAGGCAGACATGCTCATTGGGCTGAGCTCATGTAGGAGTTTCACATGGAAATCCTGTATAGACGAGGTAAGGAAAATATAGTTGCTGATGCATTATCACGTATAATTTATCAAATGAGCTTTACCATTCTAGAAAGCTCATTGCTTCAAGAGATAAAGGAAGCACAGGTGGAAGACCCACATTTGTTACAGATCAATCGAGCCATCAATGATGACTCTATTATAGGAGATGGAATAGTTCCCACTGTTTCTTCCCCTAACAGAGCAAACAAGTCCATTCCGTGTTCCAATTTCTCATAGGAGAATGGAATAGTTAAACGGAAAGGAAATGTTTGCGTACCAGATTCCCGGGATTTGAGAAGAAAAGTCATGCATGATAATCATGATGTGCCTTGTGCAGGACATCCAGATGTTGACAAGACAATACATCTTGTTAGAAGAACATTTTGGTGGCCTGGGTTAGCCAGAGATGTCCACAAATATGTTCAACAATGCTTTATGTGTCAAGTCAACAAAGGAGAAAGGAGCAAGACACCAGGTCTTTTGCATCCTTTGCAGGTTCCAGATCATAACTGGGATAGTGTATCCATGGACTTCATAGTCGGGTTACCGCGGACCCAAAGGAAGCGGGATACTATCTTAGTTGTGGTAGATCGATTGAGCAAGATGGCTCATTTCATACCCACACAGGAGATGATAGAAGCTCCACAGGTAGCGGAGTTGTTTATTTAGCATGTCTTCAGATTGCATGGGTTACCGACATCCAGAGTTTCAGATAGGGATGTCAGATTCACAGGACACTTCTGGAAGTTTGTATTTGACAAATTGAAGGTGTCATTAAAGATGAGTAGTGGTGATCATCCTCAGACAGATGGTCAGACCGAGCGGGTCAACCAGATTTTAGAGGACATGTTGAGGGCATATGTGTCTGAGAGACAGACAGATTGGGATAGTTATTTGCCACTAGTTGAGTTTGCTTATAACAATAGACCTCACAAGGTGACTGGTATGTCTCCTTTTGAGATGAATTACGGAATCCATCCCAATGCTCCCAGTACCATAGGAATGCCAAAGAAATTTCCTAGTGCTTCAGAATTTTTAGCAAACCTCCAAGCAAATGTAGAAATAGCTAAAGCCAAGATGCAGCAAGCAGCTGATAGGGCGAAACATTATGCTGATAGAGAGAGATCTCCTAGATCCTTTGAGGAGGGAGACAAAGTCTTTCTTCAAGTACCAGCTAGATCTACTTCACTTTCCACAGGGAAGTGTAGTAAACTATCCCCAAGGTTTTGTGGACCTTGGAAGATAGTTAAAAAGCTAAGTGAAGTTGCATACCGATTAGAGCTTCCTCTAGATTGTCGAGTACATCCCGTGTTTCATGTCAGTAAACTTCGGAAGTATATTTCTAGGGAGGATAATCTAATAGAAGGTATTGTTTCTTTGCAAGAAAGTAATAGCACAGATCATTCTCGAGACAGGATATTAGATTGGAGACAGAAACGATTGAGGAATCGTGTCATCCAAGAGTATCTAGTAGCTTGGAGAGGATTACCACTTACTGACTCTACTTGGGAATCAGAAGCTCTGGTTCGCAAGTACTTTCCCTCATTGATCATTGAGGACAATGATCTTTAGAAGGGGGAGGGAGTGTCAGACATTGATCCACAGGGATCATTGGTCCACAGGGATCAGTTCACATTGATCCATAGGGATCAATCCATGTGTGTGAGGGACAAGGGCCAGTTACCCAAGGTCCCAAGCTCGGGGGATAGCCTAAGGTACTTTGGTAGTAATGGGAACTGCTTTGGTAGTAATGGGAATAAGTGTTGCATGATGGCCACATGTTCACACTAGACTATTCCAGATCATTACTATTTATAGAGTATACCGTTGCTATTTTTAGAGTACAAGAGGGTATATATGGATGGGAGGAGAGTCACACACATCATTCAAGCAATTTTGCAATTTCTTACAGACATATTCTTTCGTTCAACAACTCCATTTTGTTGAGGTGTATACGGCACTGTACACTGGTGTTTTATCCCACGTTCAGCTAGAAATGCATTAAAATCAGAAGACATATATTCCCCCCCTCGATCAGAACGGAGGGTGCCCATTTTACATGCTGACAAATTTTCAGCCAAAACCAAAAATTGTTGAAGCACATGAACACTTCGGACTTTGCCTTCAATGGATATACCCATGCATGCCTGGAAAAATCATCGATGAAAGTCATGAAGTAAAGATAATTTCCAAAAGAAGGTGTCTACATAGGACCACACACATCACTATGTACAAGCTACAACTTTTGAGTAGCCCAAACTGAACCATCTTTTGGAAAGGAGGAATGCTGCATTTTGCCTAAAATAGAGCCTTCATATACATGTTTACCAAGTGCCTCAAGTTTGGGCAAAGAGGACACCATTTTAGATTTCTGGAGGCGTAGCAAACTAGCAAAATTCAGATGACCAAAGCGTGCATGCCAAAGCTTTGCATCTGACATAGCCTAAGAATCATGTACTACACATGCCGAATCATTTATAGATCTTTCATAGTCTATGAGCTTATATAGCCCACAACTTAAAATGCCAGAAGCAATAATTATGTCGCCATTTGAGAGATCATGAACTGTACATCTATCATCAACAAATTTCACATCATCAACAAATTTCACAACCAAGCCAATCTTGGCTAATATAGAAATTGATAACAAATAGTTCTTGATCCCTAGCACAAACAAAGCATCTGACAAAGTGAAAGAACTAGCATCAGCAGTAGTCAGAATGATCTTACCAACTCCCATAACAAGATAGGAGGAGTTGTTGGTGCATGTAACAGTATTCCCTATAGGGGCAGGCTTGAGTGAAGAGAAGAAACTATGCTGCGAGGTAATATGTTTGGTCGCCCCACTATCAAAGTACCAAACATCTGAGTCTACTGCAGACATGCACTTCTCATGAGAGGATGGGTCAAAACTGCAAACAATAGTAAACACCCATTCTTCATCCTGCACAAGATTAGCAGACTCTGTTTTCAGTGTAGAGGGCTCTGCAACAACCATTCCAACATCCTTTTTCTTTGCCTCTTTTGCAGCCAGTTTTGGATAGTTCTTTATGATATGATCATTCCCTTTACAGTACTTGCAAAACAATTTCTGCTTTTCTGATTTCTTCTCATCTTTATCTTCCTTCTTCGAATGTGCAGCATTTGTAGATTTCTACTTACTAGTAGAAAAGCTCCATTTTCCTTTGCCCTTCTGACTAGACACGAAAGCTTGATGTGCAACACGCATAATAGACATGTTTTGCCTAGATTGATCTTCCTGCAACAGAACAGAAACTAACTCCTTAAATGATAAGGCATTTGGATTGCCTTTCATCATCAACAGAAGAGTAGAAGCAAAACTCTGATATGAATCAGGAAGACCATTCAGAACGGTCTGCACAAGTGAGCTATTTGGTATAACCTCATCAGCAGAAATCAACTGCTCTTTCAAATCCTTGATCTTTGTCTGAAAACTGTCCATAGAATCAGCTCCATTCATGTGCTCACTTTCCAACTATTTTTGGAGGTAAGCAACACGGGCCTCATTCCTAGTTTGGTACAATGTGGTAAGTGTATCCCAAGCATCCTTAACTGTTCTGCAAGAGCGAATATGAGGAATAATGGCACATTTCATAGACAAAGCTATCAATGCATGTGCCTGAGCATCTCTGCCATCCCAAACAAATCTGCTCTACAGTAGGTGCAACAGAAACCATAGCATGAACAGAAATATGCAGAATATAATCATCTTTGACAGCTTTTGCATCAGCTTCTGCATCAGCTTCAGTACCTGCAGTTGTAATAGTTGTAGGTGTGATAGGATGTTTTTCAACACCCTGCATAATGTTCCACAGTCCTTTTGCAACCAATACATGTCGCATCATATAAGCCCACAAAGGGTAGTTGGTACCATCCAACTTATCCTCAATAGCTAACATACGAAATACATCATTGCTTTCAGCCATGGCCGGTGACTAAAATACCTTGATGCAAAAAATTGACTATATCTCAAAAAGTTGAACAGAATTGCCGAGATGAATTCTACCAAACCTGTAGCAGACCTTGAGATGATTATATTGGTGAACCAAAATTAGTATATAACTTTGGCACAAAAAGACAAAATAGCCTGCACAAGCACTGTGAAAGTGCGTTTGGAGGCCGAAACAAGCTCATATCGCGATTTCGGCACGACAAAGTGAAGTAGTTTTGATCTCGGAAACATGTTGAGTATGCTCACCAAAATTCGTGCGATTCTGAGAGTGCAACCGGAGAGGTGTCGATGACGCCCTAGATGAAGCGGCAACCTGCTCTGATACCAATTGTTGGAGTTAGATATCTACGAAAGCATGCAGACAGCACAAGGAAGAAGAAGAAGCTTGGAGCACAACACGCAATACTAAACGTATTACCACTAGAATGTACAAAGATAAGTGGCCCATTAGGGCAATAGGTGTATATACAAGCCGGGGGAAGAAAACCTCCTAAAGAGGGAAAAAAGTGCCCCGGTAGTCCTACTGTGTTCACACACATCACTACCTAAGTATATTAACAATTTGAAATAGCTATAGCTCATGAAATATAAATCCTTTTTTCAAATTGTTTCAGACAGAGATACTATGCATATGTAGTAATAGATTTCAAACGAGTCATAGAACATGCTAAATGGACACTTGAACAATCAGATATAACTCTTAGAATATACAAGTACAAGAGGCATTTCTAGCACATGTTGTAGAGAAACACTCTCTATTTTAGAGATCATAATGAACCAAATATAACTAAAATTAGATTAAAATTTGAAGCATATATAATACAAAACAAGAGATTCCCAAAGCATATAAGAGTATAAGCGACTTTGTTCAGTAATCAAGGAGATTCATAGGTTTGAAGATGAAGATTTGCCGAGATAAGAAACCTATGAATAGTTTATACTAGCATACACCATTTTTATTATAACACAAAATTGGATAAATAAAGTGATGTGAAAATTCAAATATATGTTTTGCAAAAACCAAGAAACTTGATCCAAGTTATAAAATAAATTTGGATAAATACACAGAGAAAACTAACCAAAATAGGTTGGCATACTTTCATAGACACTATTCATCAAACAAGTCACCTTCATGAGGAGAAAGTTTGTGATTCAACTCCATAAGAGTCCTTGGATCTATGCAGTTTGTCATCTGAAACTTTTTTAAGAGATCCTTTATGTATTTCCTTGAGTAAGATACATACCATGTTCTATATAAAGGATTTTCATGCCAAGAAAATAAGTTAACCTACCAAGATCTAAAATGTTGAATTCTTGTTACAAAATTTTTTTGATTGTGTTTATGCCTTCGAAGTAATCATCTCTAACAATGATATCATCCCGGCATATATGCAAAGACAAATCGTGCCTTAGTTTATATTCGTGATTAGCAAAGAAGGATCAAAGTTTTTTTACTTTAAAGCCTTTATCAATAGGATACTAAACCAACCTATAATTCCAAGCTCTTGGTGCCTATTTAAGACCATATGAAGAGTTTCTCAGCTCACACACATAATCTTGATATTTTGCATGTTTGAAACCTATAGGTTGTTCTATACACACCTCATCAATAATATATCCATTGAAGAAAGCCTTCTTGATGTCTAATTGATACAAACGCTGATTCTTTGAAGTGTCAAGAAGTAAAGTCCTTATGGTTGGCATCTTTGCTGTTGGACGAAACATTTCATTATAATCAATTCCATAGGTTTTATCATACCCTTTTAATATAACCAGCCTCACTTTATTTCGGATAAATTCTATATTGTTCTTCACTTTAACTACATATCCTATCCACATTTTATTGTAATTTGCCATGGTGAATCCCTTTCATGCAGTTGATATCAAATCATCTTTCAAAATTGGGTGAAAAATAACATTGGAAGGAATTCCACATGCCAAAAATGTTTGAGTCCATTTAAGATGAAGCTCAAGACAATCTTTTTGTTTCAAAACATCTAAGAATTGGCAATTTTTACAAACCAAAAAACCATTCTTCATGGTTGTTCATGTGATTTGAAGCACTTGAATCAACATACCATACATTACCATTCAATTTTGAAACATCA
Source organism: Ceratopteris richardii (assembly GCA_020310875.1). Classification (NCBI taxonomy): domain Eukaryota; kingdom Viridiplantae; phylum Streptophyta; class Polypodiopsida; order Polypodiales; family Pteridaceae; genus Ceratopteris; species Ceratopteris richardii. Next base: position 66,643,102 of record CM035435.1, read on the forward strand.
ACAGACATTGTATTCAACATTTGATGTTGGATCACAAACAATTTATTTGAATCATCTACACGTGTGGATGCATACTTGTTTTGTTGCTTCCTCTTATTTTGATTCTTCAACCTACAATCACATTCAAACTGACCATGTTTACCACAATTCCAACATCCCTTACTATCATTCCTCAAATAATTTCTCTCGAAATTTATGTGGCCTATTTGGCTCCCTTTCCTGGAAACTATCCTCTACCTCCCACATTAGTGTATTGTTGATCCTGGTCCTCGTTATTATTTGCTTCCACTTCAAAAGTAGCTACCTTGTTTTCTTCCTCTACAAGAGTAGAATACCTACTCAGAATTAGATTTTCCTTGGGATTTTTAGTCTTCACCAAGGTTGGTGTCTTTAATTATTAGCATGGAGACACGATCATCAAATTTCGAATATTCTCCCTAGTGTGAATAGAAGTTCCAAACTGCTTTTATGCAACTCCTAAACCATGAAGGCACACTTCAAAATCATCATCATCATCATCTACAATATTGATGTCAATAGATGTGAGTATATGTGATGCATCTACAATATTGATGTCAATAGATGTGAGTGACTCACATATACTCTTGATTTTTAAGGTGTATTCACTTATCGACATGCTATTATTCTCCAATGTGTTCTTGAGTTGCAATTTCCACGCCTTTATAATGGTCTCAAACATTGCAAACAAACTCCACCAAGACTCTTTTGGAGTTTTGGCATCCTACATATGTCTAATCATGCTATCTTCTATGCTAACAAACATCCAATACATTAACTTCCAATTTTGGATTTGAAAATCTTGGGAGAGTGAATAGAACACAATTTATATTTTTGCAAACTGACTTTTTTTTCTATGGGTCCCATCTTGAAGGCTCAAAATGAAGGTTGAAATGGCTTCGAAATAGAAATCTAGGCACAACAAATTTTGTAGCAATCTAAGATCGTTTTGAGCGATGCATTCTCTATGCCTTCTCGCATACTCTTCAAGGTCGGTCTTCTTCACGAGCTCTGTATGACCACATTGGCTCTGATACCATGTCAAGAGAAAGGAGATAAAGAAGAGAGCTCCCTCACGCACTCTCACACACAAAGAGAGGATGACACATAGATTGAGGCAAGGAAGAATGATCTTCTTCTACTTCTTTTATTACATAAAGAGAATATACAAGAATGACCTAATGCAACAATATAACAAGTACAATATATAAAGAGTGCCACATAAAGAAAACCAAAGTTCTATGAAAGAGTGAGTTTGAAAGAACAAATGTGCCATCACTCTCGATAGATATATCTAGTGAAGCTCACGAAAAGTATCCTTGACACATGTCAGTTAACCAATCTACATGTTAGATAAACGAAAATTGGTATGTGTCGTCCTCAATCACATGTTAAGCTTGATATTTCAACAGTCATTTCCACTTGGAAAAAACTTGATGACTTCTTAGAACTACGTTTTCATTTAACGAGATGGCAAAGCGTGATGAGTTTCCATCGAACGAATGGGCATTTACACTAATATTAGGTGATTAGGAAGAGATTGGGATTGCATAAATGATAAGGAAAAACAATATCATTGTAGAAATTCACCTTTGATTCTAATGCAGGAGCCGAAGGCATAACATCTATCTAATCAAGATTTCAAGAGGTGATGCCAACACCAAGTTTGGGACCACGTAAAGAACTGCTCAACTTTTTAGTTTTTTATTCCATCATTTTTTTTACTATTTTCCAGCACATTGAAGTCCCCATAAGGACAATAGGAGAGGAAATCGCCTTAAGCAATGATCAACACTCCGTTCTTTGAGGAAAATCTACGCGTTGTTAGAGATATCTAACAAGGATCAATTTCGATTGTTGCATCCCCACAACCTCTGTGTGAATAGTCCCAGTTCGCTGGCCTAATGGTTGGGCCTCTCACCTCTTGAGGCGGAGGCGAGGGTTCAACCCCTGGCAGCAACATGTAAGGGACATGTGTATCTTGGAAAGATGTTGCATGTGGCTGAGGTGCCACCGTTTGTCCATCCCCGCGGTAGTTGTGACCACCGTTTAACCTACTCTTGTAAACCCCTGTTCTTCCGGGATAAGAGGGTCCCATGGGTACTATGCCCTTCCTTGTACAATTGTAATTTCAAACAAAAAAAAAATCCTTTGTGTGAATATCTTGTTGAGCTTTTTCAAAAACTGATCGGTTCTCCCATCATAACAAAGAATAATAATTCTTGCTTTTTTCTCTTAGAAAGTTTAATCTTGTACCTACTCTACCTATAGACTTAAAATTTGGAAGAGCAACAAACACACACTTAAAGAATCCCTTGTTCCTCCACATTATGGAGTTCATAACGAATCGATCCACCAATCTTACACCCCAAGACTCAGAAGCCTCAAGAATGAAGACCTTGTGTGAATGGAGATTCTTTCATGTGCCCTTAGTCGGTAGCTTTTCTTATTGATAGCGAGGGAGTTGGGGTTTTAAGTCAACATTTCCGTCGGGAATGGTAAAAGAAGTAAACGGCACATTCCGCGTGCACAAAAGTAGGGCGTATTCTAACGCGCTTTGTTTTGAAAAAGCCGACTACTAAACGTGTGAGATAAGGAGACACTCGGTGAAAGCATATCATTCAGGCTTTTCTTCCATTGCTCACTCCCTCTTTCACGCTTGCTCGTCATCTTCTCTGTAGATACGTCTGTCTCATTCCCTTCAGAGTAGGCGCTGTGTTTTCTTCTTCGCTTCTGTACTGCGTTCCTTCTTCTTCTTCTTCTTCTTCGCTTCTGTACTGCGTTCCTACGCACACACGATCTCTCGATTTGTGTTCTTTCTCATTTGCCGTCCTTGAGCAGTCAGCCATGGATCACAAGGTCTATCCCGTGCCTCCAGAGCCCTCAGCTCCGCCTGCTCACTCACGGGAGCCGTCCATCAGCACTCAGAGCTCCGGCAGCACCATTGCTATCCAGATGCCCGACGAGCACGCACTCAGGAAAGAACAAGAAAAGAGCTTGATGCACGCAGACGCCGCGGCTGAAGCGGGCGTACACAAGAAATATCCGCCGCCCCAGCCGATGCCGAAAGACTTCATATACAAGGTGCCACAGCCCCTTCCGCGCGATCATCCGAGCGTCATTGCAGCACATCGTAAAAGACGCAGGTGCGGAGGATGCTGTTGCTGCCTCGCGTACATGTGCGCCACATTAGCGATCTTAATCGTCGTGCTCGGCATCGCGGCATTGGTCGCCTACCTGGTATTGCAGCCGAAGACGCCCGACTTCTCCGTCTCCGATGCCACCGTCGCTTCCTTTAACCTCACCTCAACGCCCACATCGCCTTCAAACGCGGTATCCGGAGTCTCCCAATACCTGAACGCAGACGTGACCTTCAACGTCAGTGCAGAGAATCCGAACAAGAAGATTGGCATATACTACGACGAGGTGGACGTCACACTCTTCTACGAAGGCGAGCAAATAGGCCAGGGCTCCATCCCCGCCTTCTATCAAGGTCACAGAAACACCACCATCCTGCTGTTACACATGGTGGGCAAAGACGTCGCCATGACGCCTGCGATTGGGTCTGGTTTACAGACAGCCCTTAAAGATTCTGCCAGCACCGTCCTTCTGCATGCGAGGACGTTGACGACAGTTCGAGTGAAGGTCGGAGGTTGGAAGTCAGGAGCGTCCAAGTTCGAGGTCGACTGCGACGTGGAGATGAGCAACCCAAGTGCTCCCAACCCGCGGGTTCTGAACAAGAACTGCTCTTTCAAAGTGAAGAAGATCAGGATTCTGTAGACATCCCCATTTTTTGAGGCTCCATTATACATGTCAACTGCATCAACGAGAGAGAAGCCTTGTATATAGACTATATGCTGTTTTTCTAGGAAACTAGCAAATATAACATATTCTTTTTTACTCTTTTCTTGCTTATTATTTTTCTGTCATATTAACAATTTGATTTTCTTAATTGCCTTCAATTTCCTGAACTTGGGAAGAAAAATACTCTCCTTTCTTGTTTTAAGTAAATCAATGCATTATGGTATTTACATAGGATCACGACGATAAGAAGGAATATGCTCTCCATGTTCGTATCAAAATGTAGAATATGCTTTTTTTTTTGGTGTTAATACAAGATCATGACAAGCGCTCTCGATGTTCATGATAGAGTATAAATTATGGTTTTGTTCACATGGACAATAATTAATCACCTAAGAACATCCATGATGGCACTACTATCTTCCCCCATTAAAATAAAAATATTCTACTATAAAATTTTATGATATAGAAATATTAATATCTCGCATTTGTAAGTTGTAACTTTTTAAAAAAAAAAAGGATGTCTACATTAGAAAAAAAAAGGGGAGGGTTAAAGGGAGCTACAAAGAAGGTTTATAACCTTTTTGTCCCTTTCACGAGCCACCCACTTAGTTTTTAGCTTGTTATCTTCGAGAATAATAATCTTATGGTGTTTGAAAGATGGGGACTTTTTACAATATTCACAAATTCTTCTACCTAGATGAACAAGGGAATTCTTTATAGACCGGGAATTCTTTATAGACCACTCTTTGGGAGCCTTGTTGAAGTTTGTCGCACATCTTTCTTCATAGATTTTCCAAAGCACTTCACTTTTGATGGCATTCTACAATGTCGTCAAGCATCCCATTACCTCATCAAGCAAGGACTACTTCCAATGACTTGGTGAGCTAGCAGAAGATGTTTGGTGAGACATTGCCAAATCATGATGCTCTTTGGATATCAAAAGAACAAGTGACCTAAATCTTCCTTCTCACTCACATATCTCTTGTACCATGCAGGATACTCTACTAGATTTGATATTTATGCAACTCCCCTGGTGAAGAATCTTCCACGTGAGGATCACTTTCTTGCTCTCAATAATGGGCGCCATATATAAGTAACTTAAAATCCATCTTAACCTTGTCTAATTCAACCACCACTCCTTGTTTAAAGAAACATGAAAATCTAGATTTCTTTCCATTCCCACAATATTTTCCATCTTGTTGCCATTGTACCACTTAGGATCCTTCAAGTAGAGGGGATCTCGTTCGATCAAGAGATCAATGTCCTCAAACTTGATCCCAAAGTCTTAATAGACACCAATCTTTGTATTTAACAATGATATTCGGACCAATGTCCTCAAACTTGATCCAATGCCTTCATCTTGATTTCAAAGGTGTCTCCACATATGAAAACCAAAGTTCCTTGGATTTGTAAATGTAGTTTTCACCATCTGCATGATACCAATAGTGGAAAACCAAAAGGAATCATGATTTTTAATTCCAGTAGCCCACCTTTAGTCATTAGTGATGGAGAAGAAGGGTTTCATGTTGTTGGATTTTTCCACACGAAGTAAACTAGATATGAACCCTTCATAACAACCAAGATAAAGAAAACCAAAATGTGATAGGATCGAGTCCTTTCCATCTTGGAATCTCTATGCGAGTAAGGACATTGCTATTCCTAAAGATAAGCTTGGCATGCGAGTCCTTGTCATTAACACAAGCTTTGATAATCCACTTGGCCACTGGCTTGATGGCCAAGTTTTCCACATCCAGAATGTCCAAACTACCCAATCCTTTAGGCTACTACATTTTTTTGTATTTGAGCTTCAGCACACCACTATTATTGGGATTATCAATCCATAGAAAACATCTGTAAGAAAATAACAGCACATCGGAATAGACCTATAGATAGAGTTGAGAGAAAAACACCAACAAAGATAGATGCAGACTAAGAGATAGAGAACTCAAATTCTCAGATTGCCGAGCATAATGCAGTTACAACGATGGTGCTGTCCACCCATGCGCTCCCAATGTGGAGCTTAGATGACAATCTAGACAGACTCTAGATGAAGGGCTTACTAGTGCACAATGCTATGTAAAATTCAACCTGGTCCATGCTTATATAGCTCTTATACCTTTGCCCTCTACAGAACATCTTGCATTATTCCCTACCTTTACTATGATGGGTTCCTTTAGAGGATATAAGGAACTGTAAAGGTCTTTTATGCTCATCATGTGATGAGATGCACCACTGTCCAACACCCATGAGTCATTTGTTCCTGAATCTTCAACTGAAGAGCACACCTCCTCTATCATAATAAATAACTCAAGCTCTATTTCTGCTGTGTTGGTAGACTCCTTGCCATTGCCACCTTTTGAAGAGCCACTCTTCTCTTCTGCCTTCTTGATGCGATAATCTTGGATTCTCTATCCTTTCTTCTTGTAGTGGAAACACTCTCCTTTGAACTTCTTTTTGTCATTCTTCTTTTTGTCTCCATCTTTTGAAGAATCCACTTTACCTCCTTTGGCATTTGCTTTGAATGCAACATCTCCTTTGTTGCCACCACTCCGTGCCTTAAGCTGCAACTCCTCCTCCATGAGTTAGCCATTGAATTCTTCAAAAGTTAGTGGTTGAGGTCTGATTTGAGTACTAAGAGCAGTTGCCAAACCATCAAACTTAGGTGGACAGATTCGAAGACAATGCCGAACTAGCTCCTCGCTTGACTTTTGTACACCTACTCTCGCTATTTGATCTTGTAGATTCTTTATGTGAGTGATAAACACCTCTATGTCTCCCCATTAGCAAACCTTTCTATTGCTAGCTGATTCTTCAAGTTTTGAATCCGTGTCTAATTATGAGTTTCATATTGATTTCTTAATATGTTCCATGCTTCACATGCCTTGGTAGTATGCTGAATGAGAGTCAGAACACTATCAGAAGTACTTGTAACTAGAGCACAAAGTGCATCTATATTTCTACGTTTCCAAGCACATGGAAGATTAGCATTAAGAGGAATGATTCGACCATGATTATTTGGATCAAGTGTTTCGTGGGTTTCATGATTAATCTCCAGAACAATCTCCAAAAGCTCATATGAATCACGGATAGAAGTAATTTTAAACTTCCACATGGTGTAGTTCCTACCATCTAGTTTACCTTCCATGAAGGCTGGTGGTCGTATCCACACTGTTGGGATGACCACCATCACTACTGCTCCTATCTGTGCTCCACCTACTCTTGTTTATGAATCACCTTGATTCCCAATCGTAGAGGATGATGCACTGCTTGACATCTTCTCTCTTTTGTTGTTGAGATCTCTGCAACCTCTATGTTTTTGCTTCTACGCCGCTCGAAGCCTCCTGTGCTCTGATACCATTTAAGAAAATAACAGCACAGCAGAATAGACCTGTAGACAGAGTTGAGAGAAAAATGCAGACGAAGATAGATGTAGACTAAGAGATAGAGAACTCAAATTCTCATATTGCTAAGCATAATGCAATTACAACAATGGTGCTATCCACCCTTGCACTCCCAATGTGGAGCTTAGGTGGTGATCTAGATAGACTCTAGATGAAGGGCTTACTAGTGCGCAATGCTATGTAAAGCTCAACCTCAGCCATGCTTATATAGCTTTTCCAAGGGGATTTGGTATAGATAAATGCAGTCGGGAGATACTCAATAGTCGAAAAACTATAAAATCTGACAATATCTCCACAACGAGAAGTCATATAGCCTCGGCCCTATGGGCCGGGGGGATAGGCCCCTCGAACCCTGTAGAAGGGGGAAATACCCCCTCTACACTCCCCGTATTAAGGTTATATGGGGAAACTGTGTGATGCCACAAGGCCTTTATTTTTTCCTTGAATGGCAACCCAATGGGCCGAAAGTTTATGCCCTACCTAACCTAATGACTAGGCTCACATAGATCATCTATAACCATCAAGGATCGCACATAGACCTCATCTAACTTGGAAGTTAGGGTTCCATAAATGTTTGGACTCTTACAATGGATTCTCCTCATAATGGGGGCCTTACAACTTAGAGCACCATGGATCATTTGTGGTCACTTGAGGGTGGAGTATTGAGCATATCTAACAACATCTACATACCCTCTCCAACTTTTGTAACTCCTTGCTCAACCTCCAATAGGCTAGGAGGTAGAAGATAAAAGAGATAAGAAAAGTGTTGACCACCATCACTCTCACTGCACATTTAGTTGCATGCCCTTCAAGTAAAGGATATTGTTGTCAAGCTTATCAAGAATCCAATCCCTTCTCTAACCATCAAGGCCTGGAAGTTGAACAAAGATCCCTAGAAAATGGAAGACTTGACCATTAGGGAGATCTTGACAACCTTGAACTCTCAACAATTGAATTGGTGCGTTGGTGATGCACCACCATGGATGTCCCTTTGCAAGAGCTCCACCACAATGTTGTCATAGTAGTAAAACCTGAGTTATGGGCGACGTGCACAATACTCTTCACAAAACTACAAAACATGAAAAATACACAATACACAAGGACCTCAAACACATATTTCCTAGGTCTTATTTATGCAGTTGAACTTAGAGTCTATGACTAACTAGGCCACTATACATTTTATTAAAGAACATAAACAAGTGTCTGATGGCCATTTGGCCTTTCACATGGACATTAATGGTAATAATCTCTCACTAAAGGCCAATATGGCCAAAATGAATTATGAGAGAAAAAATGAAAATAGTAAAGGGAACCCAAGTGTAAGTTATACCTCCCACTTACTGGGCATGTTACAAAGTGTATAAGTAACTATGCAAGATCATAAATCGAGTAGCCCGTATTAAGTGACAATAGTGTTGAAAGCTATCTTGTGGTAGAGTTTTAGTCGAAGCATCTACAACATTATCTTGATTTTACACCTTCTCAAGAATAATGCACCATTGGCTAAGTCATCTCTAATGAAGTGATACCTCACCTCAATGTGCTTGGTCTTTGCATGTTATAACAAATTCTTAGCCAAAGCAATGACACTTTGACTATTACTAAGCAAAGGAGCTACATGTTGAGGTAGACCCATATCACAAACAAGATGAGAAAGACAAAATGCTTCCTTACATGCCTCACTAATTGCAACATATTGTGCTTCTTTAATGGAAATAGTTGTAAATTCTTGAAGACAAGATCTCCATCTCCAAAAAAGTGAAAAATATACCCTGATGTAGAATTTCATTTGTCTACACAACCAACATAATCAAAATCCAATCCACGTAACCAATAATGGATGCATCTCCTCTATCCAAGCATAGACACTTGTCCTTAGTGCCACTTAAACATTTCAAGATCATCTTGATCATTCCCACTTAAACATTTCAAGTTCCTCTTGATCACTTGTCCTTAGTGCCACTTAAACATTTGTTTTCTATCATATCAAAATTCGATTTTCTTGATTTCCTTCCATTTCCTGAACTTGGGTTTGTGATGGATGGCCATGGATAACCCTTCAAAGATGAGCATTGGAGGAATCCTAACGTTCTCCCAAGGCACACTTAACGACATGAGGGTGCCCCTAAGGAGCCATAGAAAAGTCTCTCTTTCCAATTCCCGAAAGTTACAATACTTCATTGCGTAGATGGTGCTACGATAAGAAAGAAAAATGCTTTCCTTTCGTGTTTTAAGTTAATCAATGCATTATGATATTTACATAGGATCACGAAGATAAGAAGGAAAATGATCTCCTTGTTCGTATCAAACTTTAGAATATACTTTTTTTTTAAGGATCATGAGAAGTGCTCTCCATGTTCATGATAGAGTATAAATTATGCTTTTGTGCACATGGACAAAAATTAGTCTCGTAAGAACATCCTTCATGGCACTACTATTTTCCCCGATTAAAATAAATATAGTGTACTATATAATTTTATGATATTGAAATATTAATACCTCACGTTTGCAAGTTGTAAATTTTTTTATTTTGAAAAAAAGCTCTCTACATTAGAAAAAAAAGAGGGTTAAAGAGAGCTATGGTGTTTGAAAGATGGGGACTTTTGCAATCACAAATTCTTCTATCTAGATGAACAAGGGAATTCTTTATAGATCACTCTTTGGGAGCCTTGTTGAAGTTGGTCGCACATCATTTTTTACTAGATTTTCCAAAGCATTTCACTTCATTGGCATTCTACAATGTCGTCAAGCAACCCATTACCTCATCAAGCAAGGACTACTTCCAATTAACTTGGTGAACTAGCATAAGATGTTTGTTGAGACATTGCCAAATAATGATGCTCTTAGGATAGCAAAAGAACAAGTGACCCAAATCTTCCTTGTTACTCACATATCTCTTGTACCATGGAGGAACATTGCCAAATGTACTAGATTTGATACTTTTCCAACTCCCTTGGTGAAGAACCCACCACATGAGGATTACTTTCTTGCTCCCAATAATGGCTGGCATAGGTATATGAACTTAAAATCCCATCTTAACCTTGTCCAATCCAACCACCACTCCTTGTTTAAAGAAACATGGGAACTAGATTTCTTTCCATTCTCATAACATTTTCCATCTTGTTAGCATTGTACCACTTGAGATCCTTCAAGTAGATAGGATCACATTTGAGCAAGAGGCAGATTGCAAAGTCTTCCCAAGCATTGATTTAGTGTCTTAATAGACACAAATCTTCATATTCAACTATGCTATTTGGACCAATGTTCTCAAACTTTATTTGATGCCTTCATCTTGGTTACAGAGGTGTCTCCACATATGAAAACCAAACTTCCTTAGATCTCTAAATGTAGTCCTTCTCCATCTGCATGATACTAATGGCAAAAAACCAAATGGAATCATGATTTCTAATTCTAGTAGCCCACTTATAGTAAAAAGTGATGGAGAAAAAGGGTTTCATCTTGTTCAAGTTTTCCATAGGGAGTAAATTAGATATGAACCCTTCAAAAAAACCAAGATAAATAAAACTAGAATGTGATAGGATCAAGTCCTTTCCATCTTGGGATCTCGATGAGAGTAAGGACATTGCTATTCCTAAAGTAAGCTTGGTGTGTGTCCTTGTCATTAACACAAGCTTTGATAATCCATTTGGCCACTAGCTTGATGGCTAAGGTTGCCACATCCAGAATGCCAAACTACCCAAATCCTTTAGGATAGTACATTTTCTGCATTTGAGCTTTGACACACTCCTCTTATTGGGATCATAAATCCATAGAAAACATCTACATACCCTCTCCAACTTTTGTAATTCCTTCTTGCTCAACCTCCAAGAGGCTCGGAAGTTGAAGATAGAGGAGATAAGGAAAATATTGCACACCATCACTCTCTCTACACATTAAGTTGCATAACCTTCCAGTAAAGGATCTTGTTGTCAAGCTTATCAAGAATCATAGTACTTCCCTACCCATCAAGACCTCAAAGCTGAACAAGGATCACTAGAAAATGGAAGACTTGACCATTAAGGAGCTCGTGATAGCCTTGAACTCTCAACAATTGAACTGGTGCATTGGCGATGCACCACCATGGATGTCCCTTTGCAAAAGCTCCACCATAATGCTCTCACATAGTACTAAAAGCCAAGTTGTGGGCAACGTGCACAATACTATTCACAAAAATACAAAACATGAAAAATACACAATGTTGGGTGTGTATAGAAGTGTGAGATACACATGAGAAGCACACACAAGGAGCACAAACACAGTAAGACACGTGGAGAAGACGGATGGTTGGAATAGATCTCTCTATTGAAAATGTTCAGAACTGAAGTAAGAGTTGAATAATATCCCTAAGTACAAAGTACCACCACATATGAGTAGATCATGTATGTGGTAACATGGGGAAAAGACCTCTAGCTAGCACTAGAGTAAAAAGTACCCATGTATATGGAAAAGGTTCACATCAAAGCTACTCAAAGAACACATAAGTGTGTTGGATGTGTGTAGAATCCCAAGAGACACACAAGGAGCAAAAACACAACAAGACACATGGAGAAGACGAATGGTTGGAATAGCTCTCTCTATTGTCAATGTTCAGAATTGAAGAGTTGAATATTATCCCTAAGTACAAAGTGCAAGAAAATAACAACAGAGTGGAATAGACCAGTAGATAGAGTGGAGAGAAAAACATAGACAAAGATAGATGTAGATTGAGAGATAGAGAACTCAAACTCTCATATTGTCAAGCATAATGTAGTTACAACAATGGTGTTGCCCACCGATGTGCTCTCAATGTGGAGCATAGATGGCGATCTAGACATAATCTAGATGAATGGCTTACTAGTGCGGCACAATGCTATGTAAAGCTCAACCTGGGCTATGCTTATATAGCTTTTACAAGGGGATTTGGTATAGATAAACCTAGTCGAGAGATACAAAATAGTCGACAAAATATACAATCTGATAATATCTCCATGACCTAAAGTCCTACTATCTCAGCCCTACGGGTTGGGGGGATAGGCGCATGGACCCTGCAGAAGGGGGAAAGCCCTCCTTTGTGCTCCCCCCATTAAGGTTCTATGGGGAAACCATGCGACACCATAGGGACTTTATTTTTGCCTTGAATGGCAACCCAATGGCATGGAATTTTAGGCCCTACCTAATCTAATGGATATGCTCATAGAGATCATCTATAACCATCAATGGTCACACATAGACCTCATCTAACTTAGAAGTTAGGGTTCCACAATTGTCCATGCTCTCACAACAACTTCTCCTCATAATGGGGGCCTTACAACTCAGAGCACCATGGATAATTTGTGGTCACTTGAGGGTGGATTATTGATTATATCTAACACAAAGTACCACCACATATGACTAAATCATGTATGGGGTAACATGGGGAAAAAAACCTCTAACCAACATAAGAATAAAAAGTGCTCATGTATAGAGGAAAAGTTGACATCAAAGCTACCCCAGGAACACATAAGTGTAACAAACCCCCTAGAGTGAATGATGTGAACACATACAATGAGTGAGAGATCCGCCCCCACAAGGTAATAATCCTAAAGCTTTTCAAAAAGCTTCAAACTTTTGCTGTGGAAGAGCTTTGATGAATATGTCTACACATTATCTTGTGTAGGCAGATATACCAAATCAATATCTCTTGTATGGAGGTGCTTTCTCACATAGTGATAATGCATCTTAATATCTTCGGTCCATGCATGAAACATTGGGTTTTGTGCAACAACAAATGCGCTAACTATCAATGAGAATATGCATAGAAACATCAGTCTCCATGCAAAGATCCATCAATAGAAATTTCAGCCATATACACTCCACTTTAGTTGTGAAAACTGCCCTAAACTCAGCTTCACAACTCGATGTCGCCACTTTAGATTGCTTCTTACACAACCAAGATATGCATGAGTCTCCAAGGGAAAAGCAATTACCACTAGTGGACTCTAGTATCATAACCACCAGATCAATCACTATCTATAAAAGCATGCAAGCATGGTATCTCTTCCATATAAGAGACCTAAACTCAAAGTGCCTTTGAGATATCTAAACACATGTTTCATCGCTTGCCAATGTTTAGAGCCAGGGCTATGCATGAATTGACTCAACTGGGAAACTACATACTGTATATGCGGCCTTGTGTGCATGCATATATAAGACATCCCACAACTTGTTGATAAAGAGAAGTGTAAAAAGCATCACTGAAATCCTCGACTCAGAACATAAATCCTATCTCAATTGGTGTGGAAACTGGCTTGCAATCTTCAAAGTCAAAACGATGAAGTAGTTTTTCAACATAATTTTCTTGAAGCATAAAAATTTCCCCCTTAACAAATATAAACTAGATTCCAATATAGTAGCTCAAAAGACCAGGGTAAGTGACATCAAAAGTATGTTGTAAATTAGCCATAAGAATGTCAAGTTTTGCATCACATGACCCAGTCAAGAGTATGTAATCGACATAAAGAACAAGCACTATAAGATCAACCCCATCTTTGCATACATAAAGTGTGTTTTCAATTAGACTACATGTGAAGCCAAGAGCAATCAAGTGCTTATGGATTTTGTTATACCATGCACAAGGAGCTTGCTTGGGACCATACAAGGCTTTATACAAGCGAAAAACCATATGCTCTTGCCCTCTCATGGCAAATCAAGGAGGTTCCTTCACATAAAACTCTTCTTTCAAATCACCATTCAAGAAAGCTGTTTTTATGTCCAAGTAATGCACTTTCCAACCTTGATGGGAAGCCAATGCAACCACAATATGAATGGTGGTCATGCATGAAGTAGATGCAAAAGTTTCCTCATAGTCAATGCTGTATTGTTGTGCATATCCTTTGGAAATCTATTTATCTTTGTAGAGATCAATGCTATCATCTGAATTTCTTTTAATCTTGCAAACCCACTTTGTACCAGTGGCATTTTTTCCTTTTGGCAATTCATATAACTCCCAAGTACCATTCCTATGTATGGAATCCATTTCTGATTGCATAACACTCATCCAATGTGGATGGTCACATGTATCTCCAAAAATAAGTGTCTCTTCATTACAAGCTATTGCAATAAGAGAATAATCCACAAAATTACTTGATGCATGGAGAGAGCTTGATCTTGTTCTACCAAGTAAAGGTGCACTCAATTTTTGTCTTGCAAAGTTTGTTTCATCCACTTTAGCATACTTTGTGCACTCTTGATAGACATGCATTCATTATGCATGTAATACATCTTTAACATGTGTATCATGCCTGGAATGAATTTTGTGTTCATTTTCAACAATATTTTCACACATCTGTTCACGCATAGGTGGCTATAAATTTCTATAAGTTCCAATAATTTTTGGCTGAAAAGTTTCAGCCATGTTTGGTTGGAAATTCTCTGCATTTTCAACTCTACTTTGCTAGAAATTTTCAGCCCTTTGAGCATCAATCGTCTAGTCTACATGTCCATAGTCAATCACACCACTTTGGGACAAAGGCCTGAGTGTACCTAACACATCTTGTGAGCTAACTATTGGCTGTTTTTTGCATTCAAGTAGAGGGTTGTGTTTGTCAATGGATGGTACAAATAGTATCCCTTACTTTCAACACTATAATCAGCAAATATACATTTCTTTTCCTTGTAATCAAGTTTTTGATGTTGTTGTGATGGCATAAGAGCATATGCCGAACAAGCAAACACATGCATGTGACTAACCATAGTTTTATGTCCATTCCAAGCCTCATAAGGAGTGATGAATCTCAATTCTTTTGTAGGTCATCAACTCAACACATAGTTTGCTCACATGACCGCTTCCATCCAAAACTTGTCAAGAAGGTGCTTTCCTTTAATCATACACCATGGCATTTCAAGAAATGTTCTATTTTTATGCTCGACAACACCATTTTGTTGAGGTTTATATGGTCCCATACATTGGTGTGAAATACCTCTTTCACAAAGAAAAACATTGAGCTCATGTGACATGTATTCACCACCACAATCAATGGGTAGAGTGAAAAGCTTGTTTGAAGAAAACATTTTTCAGTCATAGCTAAAAATGCTTTGAAGCAATAAAGTACCACATTCTTTGCTTTCATAGGATACACCCATGTATGGCGAGTAGCATCATCAATGAAGGTAATAAAATATACATTTTCCCAAAAGATGGAGTCTTGATAGGACCACATACATCACTATGAACAAGCTGCAATTTTCTTGTAGTGTGTGCATGACTATCTTTTGGAAAAGAAGCATGATGCATTTTTCCAAGAATGCGACCTTCACATGCATGCTTTTTGATGGACTTAAGTGTTGGAAAACCAATAACCATGTCCTTCTTTTTCAAGTGAAGCAAACTATTGAAGTTCAAGTGACCAAAATGAGCATGGCCATGCATATCATCCACTATCACTTTAACTTCTAGTTTTCGGATTGCATGCACGTGTTTTTACATTGAACAGGCTTATGATTGTTCAATGATGGGACATGTGATTTTCTATCCATGTCTATTTTATTATTATCAACTAAGGTAAATTGTTTGTCAATTGGGAGGCATGTTATACTTTATGGAATAATGGAATATTATATGGATTATAATGTCTTGAAGTTTTTAATGTGATTTGTGTTTTGATTCAGTAGGTGAAGACTCATGAGGGTGTGAACTCATGTGGAATTATTTAGATATTTTAGGGGAATATCTAGAAGATAGTATTTTAGTTATTTTTTGTAAAAATAGTAGATCACTTTAGAAAGCGACGTTTTTGTAAACATAGTAGATCACTTAAGAAAGCAATGATTTTGTAAATAAAGAAAATTTTCATAAATGTACACTTTTTGAAGAGCCACCCTCATGTATCTTCTATTCAAGACGTAATGAGAAATACCTATAAATACACATACTCTAATAGACTCGTCCATCAGAGTATGTGGGGGGAGATTATACCTAATCTGGTGTCTAGTCTCTTGTCTCTCTCTATTCTGTTTATGCTTTTGTGAGATTTTGTTTTTGTACTATCATTAACATATGTGCATCTACAAGATCCATTCAACAATCATTCCTTATGAGGCTTGGCATGTTTTTGGTTGTTTGGCACACACATTAGTGTCTAGACAACAACACAAAAAGGTGGGTGATAAGTTTGAGAAATGTATTTTTGTTGGGTAGCATTCTAAAAGAAAAGTTTATCATTTGTATCATCCATAGACTAAATGCATAATTTTGTCTAGTTATTCATAATATTGTTTTTGTGGAAATGCAATTCAGCCCTTCGTTTCATGTACGAATGAGATATTAGTCATCTCAAAGGATGTGTATGACACTTTGCTGCCTCTTTTCACAAGTCAAGAATCAAATGTTGCTCTAGTGAGGCAATTTCTCAGCCTTTACGTGTTTCAAATTATGATTCAAATCATTCTATATTTTATGTAGATTTATGGGATGAACTTATTGATGAGAGAGCTAGCATTGAAAGTAGAAAAATTATGCCTAAATGGTTGGTGTAGAATTTGAGAGATAGCAAGCTAAATGTGTTAGGATCTCATAATCCTCTTTTTGAATTAGATATTTGTATAATGGTTGCCTCTAGTCTTTGGGATCCAAAATGATCATGTTTCTGTTGATGAAGCATAGACATTGAAAAATTAGATGTTTGCTATGCAATCAGAATTTTATGCCATTATGAAGAACGGTACTTGCTCTTTATGTCACTCACTCTTTCCCTTTGGCAAAAAGGCCATTGGCACTAAATGGGTATACAAGATGAAACTTAATCTTGATGGAATAGTTGATAGGTATAAGGCTAAGATTTTCACCAAAGGTTATGTTCAAGAGAAGGGCATTGATTCTAATAAGACCTTTGCTGCCAACTATTGAATGAAAAGTGCTTGTAGCATGTATCCACTTGCAAATCATCATGGTTGGAATGTACATGAATTGGAAATTAAAATGGCATTTCTAAATGGTCATTTATATGAAGAACTATATGTATTTTATCCCCATGGGTTTATGCAAAACAGGCATGAAAAAAAAGTATGTAGGTTGAAAAAGGAATTCTATGGATTGAAGCAAGCACCACGTACTTGGTATGAAATGAAATAGACATGGACTTGATAACAATCCAAGAGAGAGCACCTTATATGTTAAGCATGGAGATGAAGTACTTCTCATCATTATTCTACATCTTGGGCTTCTTATAGCATATTGCTGAGCTTAAG
Source organism: Ceratopteris richardii (assembly GCA_020310875.1). Taxonomy (NCBI): domain Eukaryota; kingdom Viridiplantae; phylum Streptophyta; class Polypodiopsida; order Polypodiales; family Pteridaceae; genus Ceratopteris; species Ceratopteris richardii. The sequence continues at coordinate 66,660,528 of CM035435.1, forward strand.
GCTGATTTGCATGCCTCTTTTGAGATGTCTAATTTATTGGATCATCAAGCTTACATTATGCTTGAGATTATTTGGTCTACATAAGAAACATCACTTGTAATGTTTCTTATTATAGAGTTTTTATTTATGCTCATGTTTTTGGAATTTTATAAGGATCTTTAATGATTACTTATTTATGTAAAAGCCTAGAGCTTTATTTTTGTAAAAGAATAAAAGAAAAGACTCAAATTCCATGAGTTTGAGGTAGTTTAGCTTGATGATTCATCAATAAATCAAGTGCCCTAAATCAAGTCATCAAATTTGATTTTACTTTTCCTAGATTGTAGATAGAATACTTGTTCATCACAACAAACTCTACTAGTGTGGATTCAAATTAGAATTCATTTTGAAACAAGTCTTTGAACACTCCAAGAGTCTATATAAAGACTCTCAAATCCGTTGTACATTACATTGAAGCAATATGCATACACTTTTGGTCATCATTGCGTTGCTCCTTCATTTCTCTGCACCATCTTCAACAATAGTTGTCTTGCAAGAGCTTGTTCTCTCTCTACAGAGCTTCAAATTAGATGCATCACATTCATTGGAAAGATATTACTATCTAGTTTAGTTGCACAAATTTTGAGAGAATTTTTTTTAGTAGATTTTGAGCAATATGCAAATTAAGGTCTTGAGGTCTATCTCTGCATAGAGCTAAAAAATCATGAACACCTTTGTTCAATGTTAAATTTATTCAAGGAGCATATCTTGCTTATTTATTCTAATCTTGCACATTTTAGATACTCAACCCTATGTATAAAACTCCTCCAAAATTAATACCAATCAAAAGCATGATGTCTTCTCTCAGCATTTGAAGTTAAGTGTTTCATCCACAGATAGCAAGTTTTTTTAGCTACTCAAAGTGCAAACTTATCTATTTTGTAACAAATCTTTCTCATTGATGCTCTAAAGTACATAGTGTATTTTATTTCACTAATAATAAGACTATAAGGTCTATTTGACTCTCCAAAATCTCATGGGTTGGTCCTCTTCTGGTTGGTTGGATCAAAATTCATCACTTGGAAACTGACTTTTCTACCTCTTGCAAGCTTCTCCAAGTTCTCTCACTGGTTTCAGGGCTAAATCAAGATGGGTGAAGGCTTTCCCCCAATGATTGAGAAGCTTGATAGAAACAACTATTCTACTTGGCAAATTACAATGAATGCCTATCTGCAAGGTAGGAATGTTTATGGAATTGTAGCAGGTGATGAAGCTATGCCTACTCTAAGATCCAAAAGAGGAATTACACAAGAGGAGATAGAGAAACTCATACTTTGGTGTGCAAGGGATGCTCAAGTAAGGTCAACCATACTAAAATTTATCAGTAAATTTTTGTTACCACATATTAAAAGATTCAAAACATCTCGAGAGACTTGGGATGCACTTGAGACCTTCTTTTGTACTAGTACCAAAGCAAGAAAGAATCCTATGGAATGAGTTCAGCCAAATGAAGAAGACACAAAAAAAAACTATCACAGAGTTTGTTACCTAGGTCAAGAAGGTTGGAGATCAATAAGCATCCATTGCAGAGTTGATTGAAGAAGATTCAATCATGAATCAAATTCTAAATGGAATTAGAAGTGATAAGCAATGGCAATCCTTCACCACAACTTAAGATCTCATCATGGATGTACAAACCCCAGATTTCAACATATTCCTTGGACAACTCTTGAACCAAGAGGACAAAAATAATATGAAGAAAGGTAACTCTTATCTAGGTAATTCAACAAGTGATCTTTATGTAGAGAAGAAAGACAAGATAGTCTACTATCATAGATGGAGCTTCTTCTTCAAGTATAGTGGTTACTCCTTCTCCACCTACACAAAAGCAACTTAGATCGGATGGAAAAGATGCTCAAGCGTATGCATTGATTGCACTTTCTATGAAGCATCATATAGTTCCACACATTAAGTCATGTTCTACATCAAGAAAACCATGGGACACTCTTGCTTCTTTGTATGTTGTGCATAATGAAGCACGTGTTGCATACTTGAGGAAGCAACTTCAAGATATATGTATGGATGAGAATGAGTCTGTGGATGTGTATGTGCCATGCATCAAGAAATTGAAATAGCAATTGGCAAACATACATGAGATTATTTGGGATGCATCACTCATGTCTATATTGTTGAAATCATTACCAGAATCTTTTCAAAGCTTTGCCACTACACTCTCTTTGGTTACAAAAGGGAATCCCAATATGTATGCATTTGATGAGGTTGTGTCTCTTTCTTTACAAGAAGATCAATCTAGAGTGAATAGGAGTGGTTTGATTGAGGGAACACAAGCACTTGCTATCTCACAAAAAAAAGGAAATTCAAGTATGATTCAACTTTGGGTTCATCAAAACCAAAGCCTCAACCTTCCTCTTCCATTCATTCCTCTAATGATGCTAATTTGGAAAAGAAAAAGAGATCAAAATATTTCCAAAAGGCTAGTCATACTATTGATGAATGTAGAAAGATTGCTAAGCACAATGAAAGAAGAAGGAGTCCGGCATGTCCGTTGTTAAAAATTCTTCAAATGCAAAGAATGATGAAGCCAACATGGCTCAAGATTTTTGGGACATGTCATTATGATGCATCTTTTTATATTAAATGTAGGTTTGTGAGTGAGGCTGATCCAGATTGGTTCTTTGATAGTGGGGATTCAAAGCAGCTAACTTCATGCAAAAGGTTTTTTGCATCTTTGAAAGATGCACCCAAAGGAGGACATGTGGTGTGTGCAAACAATGCCTCTTATCCTATCATTGTAGTATGAGAAATTGATCTTACGACTGTAAATGGAGATGTGATTCTCTTGAAAAATGCATTGTATGTACCCATTATCAAGAAGAACTTAATTTTAGTTCCATTGATTTCCAAAGTTGGACTTCATGTACACTTTGTTGATGATAAGTGTATGGTTCATGATTTCAGCAATGGTGATATTATCATGATGTTTGATACATTATGTAATGGTTTGTATTGCATGGATACATATAAGAGGGTTGAGTCAAATCCCTTGGTTACTCATACTTCTTCCATGGCTGAAATGGATCTTTGGTAAAGTCTATATTAGAACCTAAATTTTGAAATAATGTAACCCAAAAGTGATTACAAAAAGGGGCATATTGATCTATTTTACAAAAAGTGATTACAAAAATGGACATAAATTTTTGAAATAGGCTAGTGGATAAAGCATATCTCTTGTAAGTGTGAGATTGTGGGTTCAAATCCCCTATATGCTAAATAAGGAACTAAGTAGGCTAACTAGAGAAATAAGTTAGCTAACTAGGCAAATAACTAAGCTCTTATTGCCCCTCATAAGTTAGAATTGGTTTGTTCATAGCCAACAACTGCCAAAAGAAGCAAAGGGAACCAAAGTGAACCAAGAGAACCATGAGTGCTAGAGAAGCCAAGTTGCCAAAGTTATGCCATAGTTCTATGCGTTAGTGAATGCTGAGGATAATACAGAAAGAAAATCTCATAATGTGTATTTATAGGTATTTCTCATTATGTCCTAAATAGAAGATACATGAGGGTGGTGCTTCAAAAAGCATGCATTTAAGAAAATCAATTTTATTTACAAAATCATCACTTTCTAAAGCGATCTACTATGTTTAGAAAAACGTCGCTCTCTAAAGCGATCTATTATTTTTACAAAAAATAACTAAAATACTATCTTCTAAATATTCTTCTAAAATATTTGAATAACTCCATGTGCATTCACACCCTCATGAGTCTTCACCTACTAAATCAAAACACAAATCACATTAAAAACCTCAAGACATTAAAATCCATATAACATTCTATTATTCCATAAAGTATAATAGTGATAGACAATAATGCGTTAGTGGGACACTTGTTAAGTGCATATGATGCATACACAATAGGCTCAAGCAAGAAGCTATGTGGTAAAGCCTAATATTTCACAATACATCACAACATTTCCATGTGAGACTAGCATTTCCTCTCAACTTTAAATCCATTTTTTTGAGGTGTGTATGGCACTCTAAACTGATGTTTTATCCCATGCTCAGCCACAAATGCATTAAACTCAAAAGACATATAATCCCCCCCCCCAATTAGAATGGAGGATATCCATTTTACATGCTAATAGATATTCCATGGTCAAGAACTATTTAAATGACATAATAAATGTGCTTTGAATGGATAAAATCATGCATTTTCTAGAAACATCATCGAATAAGTCATGCAAAGTATAGATTATTTGTGAATGAAGGTGTTTGCATAGGGCCATAGACATCATTATGATGAAGCTATAATTTATGTGTAGCTCTAATTGAACCATCTTTTAAGAATGAAGAATGGTTGAGTAAAGAGGACACCATTTCAGATTTTTGAAAGTGAAGCAAACTAGCAAGATTCAGGTGACCGAATATGCATGCAAAAGCTTTGCATCTAAAATAGCTTGAGAGTCTTCAGCTACACATGCAAAATCATTCACAAATTTGACATAAGTTTTGAGTTTATAAATCCCATGATAAATCATTCCAGATCTAATGATTTTGTCACCATCAAAGAGATCATGAATCATACATGTCATCCAAAAATTTCACTTTTAAGCCAATTTTCATTAATGCTAAGACTAACAATCTATTCCTTTTGTCCATGGTACATATAAAGCATCTCAAAAAGTGAAAGTGCTAGCATTTTTAGGAGTAATAATAATCTTCCCAACTCCCATAACCACCATCAAATTTCCAAACATTTGATTCTATATCAGACTTAAACTTCTCATGAGAAAATGATTCATAACTCAGTAATGAGTGGTAAAATCGCATTCTTCATTTTGAACAAGATTAGTAGCCTTAGTTTTAGGAGTGGCCTCTACAACAACCATTCAAACCTCTTTCTTCTTTGCATCTTTTGCAACCAATTAATGAAAAATCTTAATATCATTATTACTTTCCTTATACTACTTGCAAAAATATTTGTACTTTTGTATTTTCATGTCATATTTATGTTCCTTCTTTGATTGTGAAACATTAGAAAAATTTTTATTTCTAGTAGAGGAGCTCAATTCACCTTTTCCCTTTTTACTAGCTAAGAAATTGCAATATACAACACACATAATTAACCAATTTTATCTATATTAGTCTTCTTGCAACAAAAAAAATACTTATTCCATAGAGTTTGAGGCACTTGGATTACCTTTCATTATTAAACAAATAGTAAAAGCAAAAATTTGAAAAGAATCTAGAAGACCATTAAGAACAATGTGCACAAGTGCACTACCTAGAAATATTTTATCTAAAACAATCAATTGCTCTTTCTAATTGTTGATTCTTGTAAGAAAAATTCCACTCAATTTGCTTCACTCATATGCTCACTTTCCAACTATTTTTGAAGGTAAGTAACAGGAGCCTCATTTCTTTCCCTTCTCTAACATTTTGCTCTATAGTAGGTGCAATGGGAACTAGACTAGGATCAAGAATATAAAGATCATCATATTCAACACCACTTGCATCACCTATTCTGAGGACATCTGATATTGTAGGAGGATGTTTCTCAACACCTTGCACAATATTCTAAAAGGCTTTTGCTACCAATACATGAAGCATAATGTATGCCCACTATGGGTAGTTAGAACTATCCAACTTATCTTGAATAGACAACATGAAAATTAGATCATTGCTATCAGCCATGACTAGTTATTGTACCTAGATGCAAAAAAATGATTGTTTTAAAACACGTTCAATAAAAATACGCAATGGAGCTCTACTATACCTATAGTAGAATTTGAGATTCTTGTATTAACAAACCAAAAATTGTGTGTATATTTGGCACAAAAGGACTAAATTTATTGCAAAATTATCATGATGATGGTACTTTTGAAAGCCAAAATAAGCTAAAATAAAAATTTTGATGTGACATAACAAATTTGTTTTAAGATGCTAATGACCTTGAGTATGCTCACCAAATTTCATGAATTTGGGATTTTGATTGAAAGGATGTCAATGATGCCCTGTAGAAATTTGTGGCATAGTTTGCTACCAATTGTTGGAGTTTAATGACAAGGGAATCATGCAAATAACATAATGAAGAAGAAGAATCTTGAAGCACAATATTGACTATATTAATAAGTGAATGTATAAGATAAGTAGAATCTTAGGATTATAGGCATATATACAAGCCAAGGGGAAAAAACCCTTTAAGAGGGAAAAACATGCCTTGTCAATCCTAAGATTGTTCACACATATCACCACCAATGAATACCAATAGTTTTCAGCTAGCTATCTTGTAAGTAAAACAAAAATTTGATGGGACATGAATCCATCTATAACCCAGAAGAATTTCAAGAGAAGGTGAAACAATATTTTCTACATCTTCAATTTCAATTACATGCTAGAAGATCTTGGAGTAGTTCACATGGAAGAAGGTGATAGTGATTAACATCATTAAAAACACTTTTAAGAATATCTCCTTTTTTTTGAATGCTTGAAAATGTTCTTAAAGATAGCTTACAATGAAAATATGAAGATATTTTAGGGATGGGAATTCAAGAAAAGCTTACTCCTACATCCTACAAGTCTACATGAATCAATTTCTTTTGCTCATGTTGATTATAAGGAATTCAATTCTAGTGCAACATGAATCCATCAATGATACCATTCCATCAAGAGTATGCTTCCTTAAAAATAACTCTTCAAAAGTACCCCTTTTATTTCTTCACAATGTACACTTGGAGTACCTATTAAACAAAATCCCATTATCTCTTCCTTTTAGACTTCCAACAAAAATATATATATAAAATTTTAATATGGATTCATAATAGAAGAAGCCATACAAAACATGTTGGAATTGTGTGAAGCTTGGTCATACTAAAGCAAACTAGCGCACGTGCATCAATACCAATAGATCTCAAGTAGCAAAAGTACATACTATGGATACAATTCAAGATGATGGTAATCCTAGTTGTACTAAGGATCTCAAGTAGCACAAATACATAATACGGATGCAATTCAAGATGATGCTAATCCCACTTGGACCAAGAAGGGTGTTGAAAAGGATCTCAACACCATGGGTGATGAAATTTCAATTAATTCATTGTTTTCAATGAAAGGAACTATCAAGAATATAACTTTTTTACTTTGCATGATGATGGAAGATCAAATGATATAATTATAAATCTTTATTTAATGAACTGTAATTAGAATCTTTTCCATCTCTTTATAAAGTAAAAGTTTTAGTTTATGGAAATAGATACAATATTACATATAAAGTAACCAATGCTCACATTTTTATAGGTATATATAACACTCATCAATTTCTAATTGCTCCTTTATTACAATAATATGATATCATCTTAGAAATTTCTTCATGGCATATTCATAATCCATGCATTGACTATGGCACATATGTGAAGAGGCGATGGAGTATGTGTAGAGAGGAGGTGGTGTTGCAACAAACCTGATCTACACTAGCGAATGTGACTCTAGGGATGCTTATTATACTTCGTTAGCTTCACAAATATGCATAGATAGTCAGCAAGTTCTTTGGAACATCATTCCCAAATGTCTGCATCAAAATAGATAATGGCTACTTCACAACACTTGAAGAAACCTTAAGGTCACAGAAAAATGTTTAGAGATCACTACCTAGTATGAATTGACTAGAGATTTTCACACATCTAATTGAGGTGTATCAATAACTAAAGCAAGTTATTTGATGAATTTAGCTCAAACATACATAGAGCAATGAGCTTAAGAAGTGTGGGGGGTCACCCCAACTTTTAGGAGCAAGGTGAAGTGCAGAAAAATTCAACTTCTATCATTTATATCTTGAGCTATGATGATCTAATGATGATGAAACTTGATAGATAGATATGCGATATACTCACACACAAAGAAATGGACAATGCAAGCTCATTTGTGTACATCAATGTAGTGTAGTACCACAAAAAGAGTAAGTAATCAAGATGTATGAATCGTAATGTTTATTGATATTGCACATATGAACCAAGAGAACTATGGAGAGATACTCTTGCATGAATTATATATCCATCTTGAACCTATGAATTTCATAGATGGAGTCTTGGTCACCAATTCCCAAGTTTGATTTTCTTGTAGATCATTTATCTCTTCGTCCATAGCATTCATCCATTCATGCTTTTTCTTGGCTTCTTCATATGATGAAGGTTCTTCAAAATTTGAGTCTTGTGCTAGATATATTGAATGTTTAGTAACCAGTGAAGTATCTTATCCATACCTTTCTGGTTTTTTCTTTTCTTTGGTTGATGTTCTAATGGTTTTTTGAGAGGATTTTGCCACATCTCTCAACTCTTGCACTTTGGATTTTCCTTTGGTGTTCCAAGAATTGATTTCTATTCTTAGAGTCTTCTAATCATCTTCTGAATCACTTGATGCTTCAAGTGTACGCTCATTCCTCTTTGATAGAGTTGGAAAGTCCTCCTCTAGGTCATAAGGTAGTTTGAACCTCCTGCAATCATCTTCGAACCATGATTTTTTTTCATCAACCACAACATCTCTACTTACAATGAAGCCTTTGTGGCTTGGATTGTACATTATATAAATTTTGTATTAAGGTCATAGCCAATGAAGCATTTCTCTACCTTAGGGTCCATTTTGCCTCTTATATGTGAAGGTATGTATGCATATGCAATGGAACTAAGGACCAAGTCCAATAGGTCTCCATGAATGTAGCTTTTCTTCATGAAGGGTTGTTTGTGTGACTTATCAAATTGACAAGCACCACATTTATAAATCATGTGTTAATTTGACATGTTTTGTAGGCCAAGTACACTCTAATCCCCATTGATTTTTTTGAGAGCTCTTTCACCTATGTGAGCTAATCTATTGTGCCAAATCTCTAGCTCTAATTGATTTTGGGTGCCATAGTTGCACAATGCAATGTTCTTGGTGTCTTAGAGTTCAAAGGTGAACAATCTACTTGATTTTTCTCCTCTTTCTATCTTCTTGAATCCGTGATGTGGGTCTTCAACAAATGCTCCATGCTTGGTGAATCTAACCTGCCATCCCTTGTCAACAATTTTTCTACACTAATGAGGTTCTTGGTAATAGTATGCACATAGTGTACTCTAATTAATAAGTTCATATTACCATATGGAGCCTTCACATTACCTATCTTCTCAACTGGGTACCTTATGTCATCTCCAATTTGGACTTCATGTCTATTCCTTGGGTCTTCCAAATGGTAGAGTAGAGCTACATTGCCTGGCACATGATTTGACCATCATGAGTCTATATAAAACACATATTCATCTCCTTTACCTTCCTTCATAGTCATGTTCATGAGAAGTAGTGAGTCTTCTTGATCTTGATCATTTATATAGTAGTTGTAGTCTCTCTTTCGTTTATATCCAACTTGATAATTTTTACTGTTCTATGAGTTGTTATTGTACCCATAAGAGTTGCTGAATTTTCGTCTTGAGCTTCCATAGCCTCCTCTATTGTATCCTCTTCCTCTTTGGTTTCTTGGGTTCCTCAAACTATTCTCAGTAATGTGATTGCTTACACCACATATGGCACATGGTGATGAACCTTTAGCTCTCCCCCTACCTTGTCTACCTCCTCTTCCTCTTCCTCTTGAACCTCTACTTCTACCTACAAAGTTGGCTTTAGATGTACTTCCTTCATCATCATACTTCTTACCCTTGCCTTTATTATCTTTTCTTTTATTCTTATCTATATAGAGAGCAGAGGATTGGTTACCTTTTTTATTTCTCCATTCTTCATAAGCTTTGCTTCATGTGTGAACAATTTTCCCAATTGAGGGTGTTGAAATAAGGAACTTGCATGCCCATGTAAAGATCCATAGCTCTGGTGAAGGCTTCCCATTTTTCATCAGCCTTGACACCATTGATGAGTTGCCTCACTATTTGTTCTTTGTCAATGACTTCTCCAATGCTTCCAAGCTGGTTTGCAATGTCCTTCATCTTGATGACAAAATCAGTCACACTTTTCTTCTGCATCTTCTTGAGTGTTGTAGATTCCATCCATGACTGATGCTCTTGACTGAGTCTTGATGAGAATAATGAGTCAAGAGCATTCCATGTTTGTTGAGATGTCTTGAAATTACTAATGTTTGGAAGTAAAAAAATCAAAGATAGAGTTGAGAATGTATGACCTTGCCGAAGCAGCCTTTGAGCACCATGCACTTAACCTTTCCTACTCCTCTTGTGTTGGTTGGCCCTTACTTCTAAGTATTGGAATCATCTCATCTCCAAATATGTAACCATAGAGATGTTCTAATCATTTGTTAAACAACATACAATTGATGTCAGAATTGGAAATCAGCATTTCTAGTCATATAGTTCAAACAGGTGATAATACAAGACATATTGTACATTCAATTGGAAAAGTGAAATGCAAGAGTGGAGCAGATTTGCTAACCAATGTTTTGTATGTTCCACAATACCTAAAAACTTGATTAGTGTGGGACAAATAGTTGAAAAATGTTTTCAAGTCAGGTTTACAAATGGAGTATTTGTTGAAGATCCAAAGAATGGATATAATCACATTATTTGTGGTAATAAAGAAGGTAGACTCTGAGCACATACACACCATGTATGCTTCTATGGATACCGCTTATGTACATCCGTGTGGTCATTGATATCGCGGTTATGTTTTTGCATAAAGCCTTTTATGTTTGAAAAAGAGGGTCGTGGTGAGGTTTTCTTAATTGGGACCCAGATGTTGGGGTCTCTTCGGTGATGCAGGTGGAAGACTTACCCAGCCTCGCCATAGGAGATGTGTGATAGTTGTTCATAGGTGCTCGATAAGCCTAGTTGGCTTCTATTGGGTAACTGATTATATGCAATGGAGTCAGTGATTCACAATGCAGGTAAACATGTTAGTACTTGTCGATTCCATTCATGACTGATTCTCCTTGCATTGGTTCTTGATGAGAAGAATGAGTCAAGAGCATTCCATGTTTCTTGAGATATCTTGAAATTACTAATGTTTGGAAGTAAAAAAATGAAAGATAGAGTTGAGAATGTATGACCTTGCCGAAGCAGCCTTTGAGCACCATGCACTTAACCTTTCCTACTCCTCTTGTGTTGGTTGGACCTTACTTCTAAGTATTGGAATCATCTCATCTCCAAATATGTAACCATAGAGATGTTCTAATCATTTGTCAAACAACATACAGTTGATGTCAGAATTGGAAATTGGCATTTCTAGTCATACAGTTCAAAAAAGTGATAATACAAGACATATTGTACATTCAATTGGAAAAGTGAAATGCAAGAGTGGAGCAGATTTGCTAACCAATGTTTTGTATGTTCCACAATACCTAAAAACTTGATTAGTGTGGGACAAATAGTTGAAAAACGTTTTCAAGTCAGGTTTACAAATGGAGTATTTGTTGAAGATCCAGAGAATGGATATAATCACATTATTTGTGGTAATAAAGAAGGTAGACTCTGAGCACATACACACCATGTATGCTTCTATGGATACCGCTTATGTACATCCATGTGGTCATTGATATCGTGGTTATGTTTTTGCATAAAGCCTTTTACATTTGAAAAAGAGGGTCGTGGTGAGGTTTTCTTAATTGGGAGACACCCAGATGTTGGGGTCTCTTCGGTGATGCAGGTGGAAGACTTACCCAGCCTCGCCATAGGAGATGTGTGATAGTTGTTCATAGGTGCTCGATAAGCCTAGTTGGCTTCTATTGGGTAACTGATTATATGCAATGGAGTTAGTGATTCACAATGCAGGTAAACATGTTAGTACTTGCAGTTTTATGATATTTTGACACTGGTCATATGCGCATTTTGTAGAGGATACTCTGGCAAAATTTTTCTAGATTTTTGGTTTAGTCAACTATACAATGGTCGATTTACTCTTTGATACACTTATTTGTTGGTGTCTGGACTCTTCTAGCTCAATTATCATTCTATTCAGTTCTCTACCATCATGGCATCAGAGGTCTCAAGCACATCTAGTGGATCAGGGGCTAGTGCCAGTGTTCCGAGGAGAGGCTATAACCTGCAGGGCAAAGACCATTTTGAGATCCGAAAATTTGATGGAACAAACCTTGCTCTATGGAAGAATCAAATTAAAGATGTGCTGATTCAAAGGAGGCAATGGAAGCTAGTAAATGGGATTTCAAAGAAGCCTGCTGACATGGATGAAGATGATTGGGATGAGTTAGATGAAATGGCTAGGTCTACCATTCACTTGCACCTGGCAGATAATGTTTACTTTATAGTAATAGATTGTGAAAGTGCAGAGGAGCTCTGGAAGAAGTTATGCAATACATATGAAAATGAGACAGCATCAAATAAAGTGTATCTGATGAGAAAATTATATGACCTTCAGATGAAGGACAAAGATAGTGTTGCTGCTCATCTACATGAGTTTGATGCTATATTCTCCCAGTTACAGGCTCAGAAAATGGATATGGATAACGAAATGAAAGCAGTACTGTTGTTATGCACCTTGCCATCATCATGGGATACATTTTGCACAGTTATTAGCAATAGTGCACCTAGTGGTAAACTCGTCTATGATGACATATGTGGAGCACTCTTGAGTGAGGAGATTCACAGAAAATCTATGGTTGGAACTCAAAGTGGAGATGCATATAATGTTTTTGATTCTTACCAAGGAAAGAATCAGCAACGTGGCAGGAGCAAGAACAAGGAAAAGAATGGTCAACGGAATAAGAGTAGAAGTAAATCAAGGAAGAGGGATATTGAATGCCATTATTGTCATAAGAAAGGACATATGAGGAAAGATTGTTATGCATTAAAGAATGCTAAAGGTAAAGGACAGAATGTTGATGGGCATGTTAAACAATTACATGCACCATCTACTTCGACTGTGAAGATTGAAGAAATTAATGCTATTTCTGATGATGCTGATGTGTTGACACTTGATAGTATTGTGCCAACTAAGGTGCTTATGGCTGATTATCTTTCCCACATATGGCTGCTAGATTCTGGTGCTTCTTTCCATGTGACACCACACAGAGAATGGTTCTCTAATTATGCAGCAAAGTCTCTTGGTACCATGAGACTTAGCGACTCTTACCAGTGTGATGTTGTGGGGATTGGAGATGTGGTTGTGCAGTTCATTGATGGTTCAAAATTTACTATGCATAACGTATGCCATGTACCTCAGTTATCATGCAGTTTGATGTTAGTTGGTCAACTTGATGACCTTGGTTACAAGGTGGTCTTCTATGTCCAGTACTTTCGCATATCAAAGGGCAATATGGTTATTGCAAAAGGAAGAAAAGTTGGCTCACTTTATCCTTTATTCGTATCACAGAAAGAACACTTGTTAACTGGTACTGAAAAACCTATGACTTGTATTTAGCATGGTCGTTTGGGCCATATATATCGTAGTGGAATGGAAAATCTTTCTCGTTCTGGCTATTTACCTGTGTTATCTTTCTTCGATTTTTCATGTTGTGAGCATTGTCAATATGGAAAGCAAACTAGAAATGTGCATAGAATGCACATTGACTCTTCAATTCAGCCTTTAGATCTCGTTCATACAGATGTGTGTGGTCCCATGCCCACTAGGTCCTTAGGTGGCTCTCTTTACTTTGTCACTTTCATAGATGATGCTACTAGAAAAGTTTGGGTATATCCTATCAAATCGAAGGATGAGGTATTCCCTACTTTCAGAAAATGGTTTGCTTTAGTTGAGACTGAAAAAGGAACTAAGCTTAAGGCTTTATGTTTAGATAATGGGGGTGAGTATACCTCACAAGAATTCAGCCTTTTCTATCAGTATGGAGGGATTTGTAGAGAGTTTACAGCTCCTTATACCCCAGTATATAATGGTGTAGCTAAGAGGATGAATAGAACTATTCAAGATAGAGTAATATCTATGTTGCATCATGCAAACCTCTCACAAGGCTTTTGGGCAAAAGCAATATTGACTGTAGTTCATGTGATTAACCTTTTACCTAGTACTGCCAAAGGTCGGAAAGTGGCACAAGAGTTGTGGATAGGGAAGCCACCATATTATGATCATCTTAGAGTTTTTGGGTGTGAAGCATATGTTCATATACCTAATAAACTTAAACAAAATTTGGATCATAAGTCAAAGAAATGCATTTTTCTTGGATATGGTCGAGAAGGACAATTTGGAAATTGCTTATGGGATCCTAAAACACGGATAGATCACAAGTAGTGATGTCATTTTCAATGAGTCTAAGATGCATAAACAACCCATTAAGGAGGTTGAAGTGAGAAGAGTGGTGTTTGAGGATACTAGTCCTCCAGTTAGCATGCATAAAAATGCTACACATAGGGATGTTCAAGAGAATGTCCATTCAACTCAGTCTGCACATGTTCTTGTTCAGCAACCATTGAGATGTTCTGCACATGTCTCACATCCACCTGATAGATATGTTCTAGGTTTAGATTTTGTTATGCTAACAGAAGTTGGTGAGCCTTCTTGCTACAAAGAGGCTATGCAGACAGAGGATCATGTCAAGTGGTGCCATGAAGAGTGAGTTGGATTCTATTCACAAGAATGGTACTTGGGATTTAGTACCTTTGCCAAAGGGCATGAAAGCTTTACCATGTAAATGGGTATATAAGCTGAAATTCACATCAGATAGTGCTTCTCCAAAGTATAAAGCACGACTTGTTGCAAAGGGTTTTAAGCAACAACATGGTGTTGATTTCGAGGAAATCTTCTCTCGAGTGGTCAAGATGACTACGCTGCACATGTTGCTTGGATTCATTGCAATGGAGGACTTAGAGCTATTCCAAATGGATGTGAAAATTTCTTTCTTGCATGGAGATCTTACAGATGAGATCTATATGGAACAACCAGAGAGTTATGTAGTTCCTTGCAAGGAAAGTCTAGTTTGTAAGCTGAAGAAGAGCTTGTATGGACTTAAACAGTCCCCTAGACAATAGTACCAAAAGTTTGATGCTTTTATGAAGTCTCAAGGCTATTCTCGAAGCAATGAGGATCATTGTCTCTACACAAAGAGATGCTCAGATGGCAGCTTGATATGCTTGATACTTTATGTCGATTATATGTTGATTGCTAGGAAGTCCTTTTATGATTTGTCAATTCTCAACAAGAAGTTGAGTCAACCCTTTGATATGAAGGATTTGGGGGATGCCAAACATATTCTTGGCATGCGCATTACACGTGATCGGAGTAAAAGATGCATATACTTGTCTCAAAGTGAGTACATATCCAAAGTACTTCACAGGTTCAATATGCAGGGTGGAAAGGCATTGAGTACACTTTTACCCACATGTGTGAAATTGAGCAAGGATGATTGCCCCAAATCAGATGAGGAAAAGGAATTCATGACCAAAGTTCCCTATCAGTCTGTTGTTGGTAGTCTCATGTATGCTATGGTAGCTACGAGACCAGACATTGCATTTGCAGTGGGAGTTGTGTGCTGATATATCTAATCCTCGCAAGAAATATTGGGAAGTGGTCAAGATGATTTTGAGATATCTGAGGGGCACTAAGGACAAGTGTCTATGCTTAGGTAGAAGTAAAGCATCCATTATTGGTTACACAGATTCTGGCTAGGCTGGTTGTGTAGACAATCATAAGTCTACATCAAGGTACATTTTTCATTTTGTTGGAGGTGCTATCTCTTGGAGATCTCGTCTTCAAAAATGTACAGTGGTTTCCACCACAGGAGCAGAGTATGTTGCATCAAGTGAGGCATGTAAGGAAGCATTGTGGCTTTCTTGTCTTGCTCGGGATATGGGTTTACCTCAACATGTACCTTGCTTGCTCAGTCATAATCAAAATGCCATTGCTTTGGCTAAGAATCCGGTCTATCATGCAAAGACCAAGCACATTGAGGTAAGGTATCACTTCATTAGAGATTGCTTAGCCATTGAGCGCATTATTCTTGAGAAGGTTTGGACTTGAGATAATGTTGCAGATGCTTTGACCAAAGCTCTACCACAGGATAGCTTTCAACACTGTTGTCACTTGATGGGGGTTGCTTGATTCTTGATCTTACACAGTCACTTGTATACTGTGTAACATGCCCATCAAGTGGGAGGTATAATTTGTATACTTACACTGAGGTATTCTTTATCATTCTTTATTTTTCTCCCATAGCTACTCTGGCCATATTGGCCTTTAGTGGGAGATTGTTACCATTAATGTCCATGTGAAAGGCCAAATGGCCACCGGACACTTCTTTGTATATGTTCTTTAATAAAACATATAGTGGCCTAGTCAGTCATAGACTGTAAGTTCGACTGCATTTGTAAGACCTAAGAAGTCTGTCTTTGTACTCCCTATGTACTATGTTTTTTTGCATATTCTGCAGCCTCTATGCAGAGTACTGTGTGTGGCCTTAAGAGCTTGATTTTCTACTCCGAGCATATCATCATGGAGCTCTCGAGAAGTAGAGTGCATTGTGGTGCATCACCATCGAATTACTTCAGAAGATGATTTGAAGGAGATTAACAATGATAAACGAAATCAACCTTCAAACATATAGACGTCAAAGACTAAAGGCAAAGAAAATAAAGGAAAAAACAAAAAGGATGAAGGGAACAATTCAAATTCACAAGATAATATTGCAATGAGAGGTGGTAGATTTAATAGAGGCAATCAAAGGGATAAAGATAAAGGAAGAGAAGGAAGAGGTAGATTTTCTGACCCACCTAGTTGTTTTATATGAGGATTAGAAAATAACTTTGCACATGATTATTGGAAAATTTATCAAAATACTAGAGGAAGAACAAGGTTCAATAGAGGAACAATAGGTGAGAGGTTATGGAAAAAATTATGGGAGAAGACGACAATAGAATATCTATTCAAAAGATCAACAAAAAGAGCCAAATTCACTTATATTGATGAATATGAGTACAAATTATCCTAGTACTTATAGCCATGTCTTCTATATTGAGTCTATATGCTCCAATCATATCTCAAGTAATATATCTTTACTTTTACATGTTGGAGTTCGAGGTTTGCAAAAGCACCCTAATAGCACAAGGAAGAAGAAGAAGCTTGGTGCACAACACACAATACTGAATGTATTACCACTAGAATGTACAAAGATAAGTAACCTATTAGGGCTATAGACTTATATACAAGCGGGGGGAAAAAACCTCCTAAAGAGGGAAAAAATTCATGCGGTGGTCCTAGCATGCTCACACACATGTCTACCTAAATATATCAACAAATCCCCCCTGGGAGTGACGGGGTGAACAAGGAGCTAGCATTCATTATAAGAAAGTGCTAATCTATGTGGAATCAATCCACAAAGGGAAGTAAGCCCAAAGCTTTGCGAAAAGCTTCAAACTTCTCCCTAGACAGAGCCTTCATGAAAAGCTTTGCAATGTTCTCCTGCATGGGCACATATGCCAAGCTGATCTCTCCAACAGAGAACCTCTACCTAATATAATGATAGTGCACCTCAATGTGCTTAGTGCGAGCATGGAATATCGGGTTCCTTGCAACTGCCAATGTGCTCTGACTTTCAGTGAAGATGGTGGTGGTAGAAGACTGACCAACACCCAAATGAGCCATAAGGCGTCTAAGTCACACACACTCAACTGTCGCTTTGAAAGTTGCCCTATACTCAGCCTCACAACTAGACGTGGCCATAGTAGGCTGCTTCTTGCTCAACCAAGATATACATGAGCTACCAAGCATGAAGCAAAAGCCACTAGTGAACATACGCATGTCATAGCAACCAGCCCAGTCAGAGTCAGAAAAAGCATGTAAATTTGGCGGTAGTGGTCCCCCCTTGGAATAAAACAATCCAAGAAGTTGTACCACTCAAGTAGTGAAAGATGCATTTAACTGCCTTCCAATGCTTGACACCTAGGAAATGCATAAACCTGCTCATCTGTGAGACAACAAACTGAATATCTGGCCGAGTAATGCATAAGTAAATCAAGCACTCAACAGCCTGCTGATAGAGAACAACATCAAATACGTCTTCACCATCATGAAGAATCAATCGTAAACCTGTGTCTATAGGGGTGGCAATAGGTTTGTAGTCTTCAAGGCTAAAATGTTGCAATAATGTGTCAATATATTTTGTTTGACACAAAGCTATTATGCCATCAACTTGCATAAGTTGAATGCCCAAATAATGATGCGAATGCCCCAAATCTGACATCTCAAATGAGGCATGTAAATCAACCTTAAGATCAGAAATATGCTTCTCATGAGGACCAGTGAGCAACATTTCATCAACATACACAACAATGATCAGAAGCACATCATTAGCACGCTCAACATATAAGGTGCTCTCAGTTGGGCTATTCTCAAAACCATGTGCAATTAGATAGGCATGTATTTTTTCATACCAAGCACATGGTGCTTGCTTCAAACCATATAATGCCTTTTTCAATCTACACACTTGATTTTCATGCCCTTTCTTCACAAAGCCATGGGGCTGAAAAACATACATCATGCAACTCACCATTCAAAAACGCAGTTTTAATGTCCAACTGATGTACATTCCAACCATGATGAGATGCAAGTGCACAAATGCTATGAACAATAGTCATTCGACATGTAGGAGAAAAAGTCTCCTCAAAATCAATGCCTCTTTCCTGAGCATAACCCTTTGCAACAAGCCTACCCTTATACCTATCAACTATTCCATTAGGCTTACACTTTAGCTTGTATACCCACTTAGTGCCAGTGGCCTTCTTGCTGGGAGGAAAGTCACATAAAGACTAGGTACCATTTTTCATGATAACATCATATTCTGATTGCATAACAACCATCCAAGTTTCAAAATTTTGTGCTTCATCAAATGAAATAGGCTCATTCTCATCATAGAGACTAGAGGAAGCCATAGCATAGCAATCTGATGCAAAAGAAGCACTATGAGAGCCGGAACGAGTACAATATGACAAAGGTGCATCTAATTTGCTATCATGCAAACTAGCCATTTTGGCATAGTTTTTGCCTCCTCAATATCAGCTCTCTCATTAACAAGTGCATCATGTAAATCTGCATCAGAAATGGGATGATTTGCATCATCACATGAAACTTGTAAAGGTTGAGAAGTTGCGCCATTAAGATCAGAACTAGACTATCCACCTGTAAAAAGAGGCAACAAAGTATCATACATGTCTTTGGAGCTAACAGACGTCTACTTACTACATGAAAGTAATGGTTGAATAGCATCTTCCATAAAAACAACATCATGGCTAACCAGAATGCATTTAGTATGTGGATGATATAGACGATACATTTCACTACTTTATCATCCAATTTCCTGCGATGTTGCTCAGGCACCAATGCATATGACAGATAACCAAAAACATGCAAGTGAGCAACAGATGGCTTACGACCATAACAAGCCTCATATGGAGTAATAGACTGCAATGCTTTAGTGGGACACCTATTAAGTACATATGCTGCACACATAAGAGGCTAAAGCCAAAAACTATGTGGTGAAGCCTAACTCTTGACCATACACCTCTCCATCTCCATGAGTGACCTGTTCTTTCATTTAGCAACTCCATTCTATTGAGGTGTATACTGCACTATACATTGGCCATTGGAGAGGACTGTTTCATAGATATGGGGAAGGCCTAGTTAGCTTTGAATATATAGCTCCATTGTTTGGGAGACCATCTCAACTTCCATATGTGGTTGAGCTTCTTAAGAATATTAGAGATGGAAATAGTTTGCTTCTTGTAATGCCTATAAATATCTATAGCCACTTTGTGGATATCTATCATTCTAGAGTTGGAGCACTCAATAAACTTCTCAATCAACGACCTCTTATAATGGAGTAGTACATGTTTGCAAGAAGTAGATATTTGAGTCAAATTCATGATTATATTATCTTCAATTAAATTCACAGAATACATAAGGTTGCTCGAGCAAAATCAAGATTCAATGTAGAACCTTTTTTAGTATCCATCCAAGCCTTCCATATACTACAGGTAGGTCTACTACCAATGGGAAAACTGAGGAGAACAAACCACACCCCACAACAAGTTATTGTTCTAATTTCTATAACCTTCAACATGAAAATTATGAATATTTCTTGTGACTAAAAAAGACCAAAAATCCACATATTTAATAGCCCTAACAATCCATTTGGTTGCAAGATGTTTGGTCATCCTAGTGGGCCATAACAATCCAATGCCCCTTCTTCATTCTTCATATAGTAAGCAGTCCAAGATATCTTAGGAATGCTAGAAGTCTGATAATCAACACTCCACGATAACCTTCTTGTCAAAGCAATTACCTACATAATCTGTTTTTTGAGGGCATCCAAAAACGTAAGAGATAAATGACAGAAAGTAATATGTAATGATTCATCACAGAAATATTATGGGACAAACTTTTTTGCAAAGAAATCCATTTAAAGATTTTAGCCCTAAACTTATGAACTATCCAATCCCATCTTTGAGGAAAGGAAACATTGAAGCCCATATGGATGCCTATCAATCTAAATATAGTACCATCTTGAATGATTTCACAGAAAAGTTCTTCAATACAATGAGGAATGAGATGATAAGAAGAATTAAAGGAAGTTTTTTTATGATTAACCTAAGAGCCACTAGCATGATAGAATAGATCTAAGCACTTAAGAAAGTTAGTAGCATACAAATCATTAGCTCTGGTAATCATGTTGATATCGTTAGCAAAGATCTATAAACAAACTTGGGAAGAGGCATTAGGAATATCAATCCCCTCAATCAGACCACTATCCATGTTATCTCTAAAAAGACAACCAAGGGCATCACTAGTGATATCAAGCATTAAAGGGGCAAGATGACATCCTTGTCAAATGGATCTTTGTAGTATAAAGGATTGGACACATGAAGGATTACCAAAAGGGTACTAAAAAGAATGATAAAGTTTCTACCAGCCCCTATATCATGCAAAGGCTGAAGGATAAAGCTCCAATCCATCCCATCATAGGCTTTATCAAATTCAAAATTAAAAAGGTAAAAATCTTGGTCACTTTCATCAGCATGCTCCATACCCTCCCATAAAGAATCAATAACATCAAGAATAAATCTACCTCTAATGAAGCCTTTCTACTTAGGAAGAACAATCTTGATCATTATGGGACTAAGCCTTCTAATTAAGTAAGAAGAAAAGATCTTATATATAGAAGTTAGACACAATATAGGTCTCAATTGTTCAAGTCATCCTTGGGTCCTTTCTTATGAATGAATTTAACAACACCAATATTGATCGAGGCAGAAAGAGCACCTCTTCTCACATCTTGAAAACCCAAGAGAATAAAGGGGGTCAGAAAATCTTTCAAGTCAAGGAAGTGTAGCTCTTAGTAGTGGGTGTTAAGTGAGGAATTCTCTATTGATAATGAATTGAGCTATGACTGTAAATCATTCATTGTCTGCTACAACGTCTGGTAACTAGTGCCAAGAGATGCAAACTCATCTCTCACTTGTGGGATGCATGCGAACATCTGATAAAATGCAATGTCGATGGTGGGTGATAGTATTAAGGGCGTGGTGAGTGAAGATGCTGTGGGTGTGGGTGTTGATGCAAGGGGAAGGGGAAATAGGGATGGGAAAGTGCATGCAGTGGTGACTCTGGAAAAATGTGATGTGCCTAAATGTGGTGGTAAAATGGATGAGGTGAGTGGTGGTGCAGTGGGTGGTGATATGTCCATGTCACTGGACGTGGTGTCGAGTGCCGCGATTGTGAATAGTGGAGTGATAGTGGGTGTGTGAATGGGTGTAAATACAATATTTACAAAGGTAGCCGAGTAATTTATAGATGGGGTCTCTTGTACTTCTTGGTGGAGAGGGGAAAGAGGAACTATAGGGGGGCGAGGAGGTGAAACAGGTGAGAAGGTTAATGGAGGAGGAAATGGGAATAGGGGTCTTGGAGGGGTGGGGAAGGATGGATGGAGAAATGGATTGGTTAAAAGGGTGGAAGTCCTAGGAGGGAGGCTAGGTTGTGTAGGTGCGGAAAGGGTGAGAGGAATGGAGGCAACAAAGGCTTCTGCTACCGCACTATCGAAGGATGTGGATAGTCGGGGAGAGGCAGGGTGTATAGGAGAGACTGGAGGGATGGGAGGTGAAAGAGGAGCGATTGGGGTGGTGGGTACTTCGACAACAGTGGTGGTATGTACAGTAGAGGTGTGAGGTGGGGAGTCGATAATGATCGTTTCTTCTGCCGTAGAGCCTTCAGGAAGAAGACGTGCTTCCCTGGCCTGTTGGGATGACTGAGCATCTGTCGGTACACGAATATATTGACCTGGTTTGGATAATAATCGAACTCGACGTGGGTCAAATTGTGGTAGTGCTTTTCTCTGCAAATATCTTAATGCTTCATTTGTGTCCACTGACTTAAAAAGTTCTCTGAATCCTTGAATGTAGGCTTCTTCGAAGCCTCCTGTGGCGAGTTCCTGTTCTACTAGAGATTGGCTTTCTTCTTCCGATAGCTTTTTGCACACCCAAACTGCTTCCATGGTGCGGTATAACTTTTTGATTGCCAATGTATAGGCAGCGGCTTCAAATGTCTCATCTTCATAAGTGCTTGTGTCACCTTGGGTGTCAATATGTTGTTCATGCTCATCAGTCTGCACATTCTCTTGAGAGTCATGCGTGCCCTGTCTAGCTTCATCATCACCGTCTTCATCATCTGTTTCTGTCCTTTCTTCTTCTGAACTGGATACTTCTTGCTCTTGGTGTTGATCAGGTGGAGTAGTGGGGTAACTAGGTGGTTCATATTCCTGAGAGAAAAACTGTCCTTCTGAAAATTGAAATACATTTGAAAAAGCATCTGGCATTTCAAAATCGAACATGGTGCTCATTTGTTCTGCTTCAAGATTGGGTATGGGAAAAGTAAACGCTTTCGCACCAATGGAGGTGGGAATTTCTACTGCTGTGCTGTGTGGAAGGATGGGCACCGCAGGGTGTTTTGCCCATGTGGCTGCTGATGCAGTCCACCTGACCCATCTGTTGGATGGTGAGCCCTTCTAGTTTGCACGAAGACCAAGGGAAAATTTTGTGATGTTCTTCTAAATGGCAATTGTCCATCACCAAGCCCGTGTGGGTTGGGGTAGACATAGCATGACTTATCTGGCCAAAGATCTTCCGATCCTCCATCGCATGCATTTCATATGGTCTAGGGTTACATACCTCAGGCGAAATGTTGTTAGGGAGGTATCACTCACTGCTGATCTAAGGTCCCAATCTTCAAGGAGCCTTGTCTAAGATTTAGGTCTACTGAGTGTTCGTATAGCCAATCTTGGCCAAGGATTAGGGGTTCTATCAGGTCCTCGTCATGGCACACTAGTAGCTTCGTTGTCATGGTCACATCGTGTATGAAGATAGGAAGGTCCACCTCACCCATGCAAGGGGTTTCCATGCCTCCTAGCCCTATGAGGTATGCCTCAATTGGCCGCATTTCTTCCTTATAGTGGGACCATCTAATCACACTAGTCGTAGCACCTGAATCAATTAAAGTCTTGAGCTCTTGGCAAGGGTTGCCGTGCTCTAGCCTGACTGTAATGAATGGTCTCCTATCCACTATGGTAGGATGAATACTTGACTTTGGTTGAAACATGGCCATGGGGTATCTGGGTGTTGTTTCGAGATGGTTATAATGTTCTCTCCCTAGTCCTTGCCTTCTTAACTTCATGCGCTTAATGGGTTCTATAGCTTCTGCTTGAGCTTCAGCTCGTATTCTATTTTCTTCCTCCTTACGCTTCTTTGCCAACATGAGTCATCTAAGCATATCCTCAGTAAGAGGTTCCTGATATAACTTGACTCTACAGCCACTAATGTAATTAGGCATTATGTCTCCTTCTAAGGTGGCTAATTGTACTGCTCCACTTGTCGAGAGTTTGTTAATGATCATAGGTCCATAACCTCGCTTTTCTAACTTCCATGCATGTTGTTTCAAAGTATACACTAGGGCTAAATCTCCTTCTTTTAAGCTTTATCTTTCACATGTGCATCAAAATATGCTTTCTATCGCTTCTTCACTGCATATATGCCTGCTGCTGCTTTTAGCCTCGTTTCTCCTACTCGTTCCAAGTCCATTATCCTTGATGATAATTCATGGCCGGTCCACTGATGTTCTTGTGCAACCTTAAGGGTTGGTATCAAGAAGTCCGAAGGAAACATAGCATTCTGAGCAAAAACCATCTGAAACGGAGTTGCATTGAGTACGGTCTTGTAGGCCACTCGATACGCCCAAACAGCGTGATGTAACTGTTTGTCCCAATCTGAACGTTTGTTGTTCACGAGTTTCTTCAATACGTTACAAAGGATCTTGTTAGTACTTTCGGCTTGACCATTGGCTTGAGGGTGATATGGTGTGGATTTCTTGTGAATCAGCATAAAATCCTGTAACAAATATTCAATGACTTGTTTTAGAAAGTGAGTTCCTCGATCGCTCACTAACTCTATAGGTAGTCCATATCTTGTAAAGACATTTTCAAATAAGAATTTTGCAGTCGTGTGTGCATCATTCTTTTTTGTGGCCTTGGCGTCTACCCATTTGGTAAGATAATCTGTCGCAACTATGATGTATTCGGCATGTGTACCTTTTGTAGGGGGGTTAATGGGTCCTACAAAGTCTATACCCCTAGAAAATGCACGTCCTCCCATCATGGGTTTCAATGGCATTTCATCTCTGCGAGTAGGAAATTGAGTTCTTTGGCACATACCACATCTCTTAACATAGGTATGTGCATCCATGTGAAGAGTGGGCCACCATAATCCTGCAAAGAGGATGGCTTTGATGATCCTATCAAGGCCAAAATGACCTCCTACAACAATTTGGTGTACAGTCTCTAGTACGCTCAAATAATCGCTTTCATGGACACATTGTCTTAGGTATCCATCTCGTCCTCGTTTGTATAGATTGTCACCAATAAGCGAATAGTCAAGAGCTTCCTACTCTAGACTACGTTGTCGTGCTAAGGTCGTTCCTTGAGGGAATGTTTTCGTCCTCAAGTACGTCACTAAGGGTTCACTCCATTCAGGTGTGAGACACACATGATATAATGTAGCATGTTCTACTGGTGGTCTTTCACAACAAACAGGGCATTCTTACACAACTTGTAGACGTCTGCTTCCATCAAAGGCCAATATACTCCTAGTCTATGCAGAGTCTGCAATGTACGATGTTTTGAATGATGTTGCTTTAATGCACCTACGTGTGCTAATTGCAACCAATTCGCATGTTCAGATTCATCTACACAACAAGCAAGTATCTTTTGATTATCCTATTTATATATACTTCCTACTATTATTTGATATCTCTGTGACTTGGTAATTTCTCCTTCCTTGATCCTTATCCTAAGACTCTTGGGTCCATATGTGAGAATAGGGACAATCGGCTTAGCCCATTCTGGTACTATCTCAAGGTTAAACAAGTATGCATCGGGTAATTCATCTGCTATTCCTTGAGGAGCTTCTCCTCTGGTTAATATTGAGAGGTGATCAGCTCTGAGATATGTCTTTCCCTTCCTGACTACCACTTCAAAGTCATACTCCATGAGTAATAGAAACCAACGTATCAATCGTCCTGTATTACATGGCTTATTGACTAAGTACAATAATGCTTGATGATCTATAAAGAACTTGAACTTGTTTGCCAACAAATAATGCCTGAATTTCTTTATTGCGCAGATCATTCCTAATCCCTCTCGTTTGTGGTAGTGTAATTCCTTTCTGCTGCATTCAACTGTCTACTTGTGTAAGCTATGGGGAGATCTATATTACCTTCACTCGTGGGTTGTGCTAACACACATCCTATGGCATAGTTGAATGCGTCCACATGTACATGGAATGGCTTGCTCCAATCTGGGGTTGTCAATATAGGTGTTGAGCACAAACATCGTTTGAGTTCATTGAATGAATTTTCACAATCATCTGTCCATTCAAACTTGGTCAAAAGAGAGTACAATGGCTTGGCTATGATTGCATACATGTGTATGAATCGTCTATAATAACCACAATGACCCATAAATGCCTGTACCTCTTTTACGTTATTTGTTCTAGGTAGATCTGCAATTACTTTCACTTTTTCTTCATCTGTCGAAATTCCACTTTTTGACACAATGTGTCCTAGAATTTTGCCTTGTCTGACCATGAAAACACATTTTTCTGGGTTCAAACAAACCTGATATTCTCAACATTTGTCAAACACTTGCCTTAGTTCTGGGATATGAGTGTGCCTCATATTTGAATGTGCACATATGTCATCGACATAAACTTCCAAATTCTTGCGTAAGAATTCCTTAAAAACATGACACATGAGTCGCTGGAAAGTGGCGGGTGCATTTGTTAGCCCAAGTGGCATTACACGAAATGCAAAAATGCCCCATTCTGTGGCAAAGGCCATCTTATGTTGATCTTTAGGACCAATGGCTACTTGATTATAGCCTGAGAAACCATCAAGGAAGTTGTAAACTTCCTTGCCCGCAACTCTTTCCAATAAATGTTCCGTGATAGGAAGAGGATAACTGTCTCTAATCGTGGCGGCATTAACTTTTTTAAGGTTAATACACACACGCAATTTTCCATTCTTCTTGGGCACAACCACAATGGGGGATACCCATTCAGTATGCTCAATTTCATAAATGAGTCTTGCTTCTATCAAACGATCTATTGCTTCTTTAATCTTTGCAACATTATCATTGTACGTGTAGGGTTTCTGTTTCATACGTTTTGCATGTGGAGTCATAGGGATTCTATGGGAGCATACATTCGGGTCTACTCCTTTCAAGTCTTTGTAACTCCAAGCGAACACATCTCTATATTCTCGCAATAGGGCAACTAACTCTTCCTCTTCTTCATTTGTCAAATCATGCCCAATGTATGTACATTTTTCTTCTTCTCCTTCTATGGTGACTATGATTTTTTGGGTTTTCTCTCGATTATCATATCCTTCTCCAACATCAAGTTTTTTGTTAGCCATTCGTACCATGATTCGTCTATCTTCTATTTCATACTTCTTGAAGTTCTGGGGAACCTCAAACAAAGATTCTTCTTCCTCTGACGTGGTTTCTTTCTTCTTTCTTTTCTTACCTTCACTTTTGGCAGTCACTTGTGTGGTTAACCTCACATCATTTGTAAGCTCTCCATGTCTCTGAGGGTGAGCTTCTACCTCGTAGAAATATTCCTCATCTGATGCAAAAGGAGGGTCCATAATGATTGACTCTAGATCGAAGTCACTTGCATCCTTGAATGCATCATTGCTAGGTTCACATTCTTCTATAATT
The DNA here is from genome assembly GCA_020310875.1 of Ceratopteris richardii. NCBI lineage: Eukaryota > Viridiplantae > Streptophyta > Polypodiopsida > Polypodiales > Pteridaceae > Ceratopteris > Ceratopteris richardii. The sequence goes on from CM035435.1 coordinate 66,687,726, forward strand.
GAATCACACATGATTGGCTCTATTATGAAGACTGAAATATCATAGCCATCCTCGTCATAGTGGGGTGTCCTTTGTTCTTCATTGATGGCTATATCCATTGTTGCTAAGGTTTCTGCCCAATCGTGGGGCTCAAATTCCTTGTCTGGAAATACTACAGACGTGTAAGCTAGGTCTTGAAGGGTTCCTGGATGTTGTTTTGAACCTAAAGTCCTGGCTTCTAACGATTCTTCCTCTTGTTTGGCTACTTTACACATCCATAGATGGGTATCCTCGTGCAACCATGAGGGGTCTGACTCCAATGAGTGTACAGATTCTGTTTCTTCTTGTGTCTTATGGATGGTATTCCATTGTATTGGGGGTACATCTCGATGTGAATAGTCTTTAAGATTGACTTTAGTAGTCACTCCTAAATGTTGCAAGTACAAAGAATTAGTTCCCCAATCTTGTGCGATTTGCAACTGACGCATGAATGGTCGTCCTAAAATCATCTCGTAAGCATGATTTTTACCAAAATCACAAATGGCGAAAGTATGCTCAAATTCTACACCACAAGTGGTGAGAGAAATGCCTTCTAGTAAGCCTAATGACTTTTTTGTATGTCTGTCGGCCATTTGTAGCTTCATCCTAGTGGTTCTTAATGTTGGTTTACCCTAACGTTTCCATAAAGCAGTCGTAGTGGTGGCTACTCCGGCTCTTGAATCTAAGATGGCTTTGGTGGTGTAGCCCTGGTGGGTTATTGGAAGATAAGTGTTACCTTCCTCTCCTTCGCTTACATCTCCAATCCTTTCTACAAGTATCTCTTGTACTTTCTTGTGTGATCCTATCTGTGACGGAGTAGTAGCAGGCTCAGGGAATTGATTTGCTACATGCTTCCACAATTTTGGTTTAACCTTCAACAATTCCCCTAGAGTGAGGTGACAATGTACTTTAGTGTTCTTTATCACTTCTGTGTTTCTAGGGATTACTGATTCTTCATTCCTCACTATTATCGTGGATGCTCTCATGCTAATAGACTTAGCTTCCCATGGTCCTGTGAACTGAGGTAATTCTTGCAAAAAATTAGATTCAAAACCTGTGTGTTCACTCAGTTGCTCTTCCTCTACATCATCGTAGATAGAGGGAATGTCTTGGGGAAATTTCTCTTGCAAGTCGTTTATTTCTTGAATAGGAGGATGGGTTCCTTGTTCTTTTCTCCACTTATCTTCTTGGATCTCTCTTAGAAATTCATGCGAGTACCTATGTATGGAAGACGGGTTGTCCTCAATCTCCGTATTTGGTACTTGAGATAGGGATGGTGCATTCTTTTCCTGTGTCTCCGAGATAATAGGGTTCCTATGCACATTCTTTTTCTTGCTATTGATCAAGTATTCCAACCTCTCCAATAGTCCTTGAAAGTGTAATTCAGGTTTTGCCATGTTATTCCAATTGAGATAACGAGAGGCTTCAAACATTGCTTGTGCTAATTCTACCATCTTCATGCAGAGTTTAGTTCTCTCAATTTCTAAATGTGCTCGTGGGTAATTCTTACTCATTTCAGCTATCTGGGGTCCTTCTTTTAGTCTAGCCTGATATGCATGAAATATCATGTCTAGGTTTTCAGGTATGGGTTCCGCTAGAACTGATCCTGATCTCTGAGCTAGATTCTCCTGGTTTGATTCTTGAGGATTCAATTCTAGGATCTTGGCTCTTGATTCCTTTAAACTCCCTTCCAACTCAGTTATCTTTTTACTCCACTTTCTTTTTATCCTTTCTCTGGAATCTTTCCAAGATTTTGTCTTTTTGTTACTAGACTCTCCAACTTCACTCGTTCCGGCTATTTTCTCAGGATTAAGCTGTTGATTCTGTAAGAGCGCCTGGGCTCTTGTTATAGGTTGAATATGCACGTATGTAGGGTTGGATCCATCTGCATTGTGTACAATACCTATGACGTTGATGGGCGTCACTTTTGAAGCATTAGCAGGGTTCTTAGGACAATCTTTGATGATATGCTCTTTACCACACTTGGCACAAAAGCCTTGTATGTTATAGTATTATGACTGTCCTGCTATTGGAGGATGTGGACAATCCTTTATAAAATGATCTCCTTGGCACATAAAGCATGGTCCTCTAGGGCCCTGTGGTCTTTGCTGTCTTAATTGGGGTCGTGGATTAGGGTTGGTATACATCACATTCGTGTAGTCGGGCTCCCAACTAGGTTCCTATTAGAAGATGTATTTTTTGAAGCATTTTGGATGAAAAATAATTGTAAAATGACAAAAACTTGTAAAAATATTTATGCAACTGATGTAAAAATAAGGAAGAGTCTTCCTTATGTAGAATAGAATTTTATGTAATTTTTCTAGAATTTTTGGAAACTCCTAGATAGCATATTTTTAGAATAATAGAGGAAAGGACCAAAATTCAAGTGTGAAAAGGGACACTTGAAAATGTATATAAGACAATTTCCTCTATTATGAGGTGGTTGGTTGATCATTTGTTTACATGCTATCCAAGTGAATAGAGAGAGTTTCCTGCTGAAAACCGTGTTTTCTCCTCTTTGTGTGGTTTCATTGATTTTTTGAGTTTATTCTTTGTGTATCCATGGAGATTTGTGAGCTTCTATTGTGTAATTCTGTTGATGTGTATGAAGAGAGCTGAATATTGATGTGTTGAGTGATAAGTTGATGAAGAATGGTGCTGGAGATGAAAATCGTCTGTTTTCACAGAATCGCGATTGTCTCGTCTGTATGGTACATGTAATATTTTTGAGTTTTGACTTCATAATTGTGTTTTGCTGAGAAAATAGCATGTATTAGACACCAAGATTGTAAAAAATGGTGGAGATTTGCTCAAGATAATCCAAACCCTAGAAATTCCTCTTCATTTTCACCATTCTCAGAAATCCAACCATTATTCTCTTATTTCTTGGATTCTATCATCTAGAAGGGGCTGTGGTCTCTTGAATACTTCCAGGATTGACAAAATAAAGATGTCTTGTTAATTCTTTATGCTAAATGATTGGAGAGGAAAACTCCAAAGATCAATAACAAACATTTTTTGGCGCCATTGCCGGGGAGTATTTCAAAAGCTTCATTGAAGTTGGACCTTGCTGGATCTTCTATTGATGATGGTAATGAACACATGGAAAAGGTAACACTCTTTAATCAAGAAATGTGAACATGAAAAGGTAGATGTCTTTGTTTGTCTTTTGGGAAAAGAAAACAATAGATCATCTTTTAGAATTGGAAGTGCTAAAATTTTTGTAAATTGATAGTTGCTCATCTCATTTTTTGAAGATAAAGTGCAGGTGTGTGAAAAATTTGAATCAAGAAAGCTGAAGATGAGGTAACATGTGTCTATTCTTGCATTTTTGGAGTGCTTTTTGACCAAGTACTAGGCAAAATTGTTGAACTTGGGAAGATAACATGGTTGCATTAAGGAAAAGTCAAGTAAAGTAACTAGATGCAAGTAGAAAAGATTCATTTGTTAACCAAGTCAAAGCATTAATCTTGAGAAAAAAAGCTGATTTGCATTTTGAAGGAAAAAAAAAATGTGTTTGAGTTTATCTTTGCAAAAATTGATACTTGCATTTCATAGCACAATTTTTCTTTTAGGAAGTTTTCTCACGAACTGTTTTGATAGCCAAGGCATAAGAGAGTATAACCAATCAAGGAACACAGGATCAATAGATCACCAAACAAGAAACCCTAAGTGAAGTGTTTACCTTAATTTAGGGCAAAATACTAAAAAAATTCATAAAATTCATTAAAAACAATTAAACAAATTTCTTTTCTTCTTAGGAAGTTGGACTGAAGCTTTGTTGATAAGAGTAATAGGGACCAAGTGAAAGAAAAGCAAAAATTTGTCAAAAAATTAGAAAATTGGAAAAACACGATTCTCTGCACAAGATCGCGATTTTCTGAGTAATGTTGTGATTTTGATGCAAAAGTACAGGAGTCTGTTGAATTGCAATTGGTAGAGGGTATTGAAGGGGAACAAGAGAAAAGAATACTCAAATTTGCACAAAATAAGAAGTACAGAAAAAACATGATTTTCTACACAAAATCGCGATTTTCTGTAAGAGAAATTTTCTAGAATTTTCAGCATATTTGGGTTTTTGGAGAAAGGTAATTGCAAGAGATTTCATCAAAATTGGGTAAGTGAAGTTGGACAAATGAAAGAGTGAAGAAAAGTGGAAATCACACAAAATCGCGATTTTCTGGACACTATAAAATCTTGGAATTGCAAGAAAAACTCATTTGAGTGAGTGTGAGAGAGAGTGAGAGCAAGCAAAAAGTCGCGATTTTCTGCAGCCAAGTATTCTAGAGAAATTTTCAATCAAGCAAGCAAGGTAAGGGGTCTCAATATTATTTTCTTGCATTTCTTTACATTCTGGTGATCATAAAAAGCAGAAAATAGAAGATATTAGAAAAAGCACAGAATCGTGATTTTAGAGTTCTGGAATTTTTGTAAAAAAATGAAAAGTTTTTAGTAAACACTTTCATTGCATGTTAAAAAATAGACATGGCGATTCTATAGGTGAAATAAAACTTTAAAAATCTATATCTAAAAAATTGTTCAAAAAATGGATCAGAATCGCGATTCTGTAGTAAAAAAAAAAATCACGATTCTCTGATCAAAGGACAAAATCGCGATTCCCAGAACACGATTTTCATAAGAAAATCGTGTTATTTACAATTGTGAGCAATCACGATTGTCTGGGAACAAAATCGTGAAAAACACGATTTTGAGCAGAAAATCGTGGAAAACAAGATTTTGAGCACAAAATCGTGAAAAACACGATTTTGAGCAGAAAATCGTGACAAACACGATTTTGAGCACAAAATTGTGGAAAACACGATTTTGAGTAGAAAATCGTGGAAACATGATTTTGAGCACAAAATCGTGAAAAACACGATTTTGAGCAGAAAATCGTGGAAAACACGGTTTTCGTGGGAAACACGATTTTGAGCACAAAATCGTGGAAAACACGATTTTGAGCAGAAAATCGTGACAAACACGATTTTGAGCACAAAATCATGGAAAACACGATTTTGAGTAGAAAATCGTGAAAAACACGATTTTGAGCACAAAATCATGAAAAACACGATTTTAAGCAGAAAATTGTGACAAACACGATTTTGAGTAGAAAATCGTGACAAACACGATTTTGAGTAGAAAATCGTGAAAAACACGATTTTGAATAGAAAATCGTGAGAAACACGATTTTGAGTAGAAAATCGTGGAAAACACGATTTTGAACAGAAAATCGTGGAAAACACGATTTTGAACAGAAAATCGTGGAAAACATGATTTTGAGGAGAAAATCGTAAAAAACACGATTCTGAACATTGAATTGGGAAAGTTAATTGAATGATCCTTAGATCTGGGAATAAATTAAACACACATACTATGCAAGACTTAGGTAGGAAGGAAATAGAGCCAGTGGAAGGGCAAGTGCAAAAAAGAAATCTAGGGCAAGAAAACATGGAAAATTTAAACGAAACAAATGAGCCCATTGAAACTAGGGATTATAGAAATATCCTCAAATACATGTATACAAATAGGTTTGGAACCTATGTATATCAGGATGGAATGCATAAGTTTCTCATTAGATTGAGAAACTTAGAAGTTCCTCTGAACATAACACCAGTAGCTCAATTCAAAGATGGTAGGTATGAGGATAGGCAAGGATGTGTATACATCTTCTCCCAAGACCTAGAAAATTCAAATAACTTAGGGCAATGTGCTGACAAAGGACCTTGGGAACATAATATAGGACAATCAGATCTACCAAGACCACATGAAAATTACACTAGTACTGAGCAACAACAAGGGAGGAGAACACATGCTTCCCCAAATCCTTTTGAAAAAGAACCAGAAGGATTTAATGAATTTTCACTAAGAAGAAGACATCATTGGCAACCTCAGGGTAGAATGCTTAGACCATATCAAGTAGCCAAATGCATGAAAAATCAATATGAAGGGTATTCTGATCCTCATGCTCATGCTGCAGAGTTTAGGCAATTAATTAGAGCTGAGAAGGTGGAAGATTACAAAGTCCAATTTGAAGCATTTGGTCTAACCCTAACAGGACCTGCATTATCTTGGTTCATCCCTTTGAGAAAGGAAATGTACCTAGATATTGAATCCTTCCTAGAAGCCTACATTGGGGAATTCTCAACGACTGGAATAAAACATAGCACAGCCACTCTGATACACAGTTTTAAACAACAAAAAGATGAAAATGTCAGAGAGGAAGCCAGGAGATTTAAGCAATACATTGACAGATGTCCTAAAGAAGAAGTACCTTCCATGGCAAGACAAGTATCCCTATTCATAGAAGGATTAAGAAGTGCTCAATTAAGGACCCTAGTGTACTATAGGAGATGCCCTGATCTATGAGCTTGTGTAAAAGAAGCAATAGATTTGGAAGATAACAGAGGCCAAGATCTGTTAGCATTTGATCAACCCAGATCAAATGAAGATAAAATCCCACCAGCAGAAGAATTGGCTCAGGCCATTGCTAAAGCCCTAGAGGTAAGCACTAAAACCAATTTCATAAACTCCAGGATAAACACAAATAAAAAATGCTACAATTGTGGAGAAAGTCATTTGGTACAACAATGCCCATATCAAAAGCCTCCACATTTGCAAGATAGAAAAACACTCAAATATTGTACACTAGAGAGGAAATGGACAAATCATACTAGGGAGGAATGCTTCTATAATAAACAACCCATAAAGGAGAGAGATTATGGGAGCCAAAGAGATTCAGGGTATATTGAGCAACCAAGACCTATGCTTGGGCAACAGCCTCCTATACCAACAAATGTGGTACCAATCAAATACACACCAATAGAGGAGGGAAACTCAAGAACAAAGTCACCATACAAGGAGGATTATCAATGGAATGAAGGATATCAAGAATAATGGGAAGGTTATGAATTAAGAGAACCAGAATTACAAGCCCTAGACTTGGGAAATGGAAGAATTGAGATGGACACTGCCACTTTCATGTATATAACCAATAATTATATGTCCAATCAAAAACCTCAATTCAAAGGGGGACCAAAGATAACTTGTTATAGGTGTGGGGGAGAACATTTCATTAGAGATTGTCCACAACCTCCTACATTAAGAATAGAAGGAGCTTATTGCAAGGATTGTGGCAGGGAACATTTGATAAAGGATTGCCCAAAAAATCCTCAAAAACTACAAAACACACCTAATAACATACCACTAAAAGCAGTGAATATCATGGAACAAGAAGAATTGAGTGACATTGACCAAGTGAATGTAAATGCTATAACAAGGTCACAAACAAAACAACAAAGAACAACTAAGGAACAAAATGAATGTTCAATCTCAAAGGTGAAGAAAAATAGACAAAAAGGGAAATGGGAAAGAAAACATAGAATGGGTAAAAATGGGGAAGAAGAAAAAAGGGAACAATCAAACAGTACTTCTCCTCAGAAGACACAAACCCAATTGGAGATAGGAAATTCACAAAGTCTAGACACTCTAATAAAAGCATACAAGGGAAGAATTCAGGAGGGACCAAGCCCTACTAATCATACAATGGCTTATCCTTTGCCAGACTTAGAACATGAAAGGATGTAGAAGTGTAAACAAATCATACGGGAAGTGCAACTCAAAATGAGGGAAGTGGACAATTCTCAAAAAATAGTTGAGGAATCTGAGACAACAAAAACAAGAGGAAATAGTGTCAAGGAAGAAAACCCACAAGTAACATTCCAGGTGAATATAGATAAACAATGCACAATTCTATATCACACCACATGGGAAGATTTAATGAAACAAAATCCTCACTTACAGAACCAAATGAAAAAATGGGAAACAACACCAGAAAATCTTCACCCACAACTACAGGAAATAGAGGAGTTGTGGTATATTCCCATTGATAAGATAGGAGGATATTGTGAAGGAGAAGAGGGAAACTCAACTTTAAAAATACAATTTGGTAGAAACCAGGCCAAAGCTATTCTGGATAGTGGATCAAGAGTGGCCATCATGACTAAACAAACTTGGGAAAAATGGGGAAAAAATGAATTATTACCCACCAAAATGAGATTGCAACTTGCAGATGGACACATAGAAAAACCCCTAGGAATATGGGAAAAGTGATTGTGGACATATGTGGAATAGAGATAGAACATACCTTTGCTATAGTTGAATTCCCACATTCCACTTCATATGAAATTATCCTAGGAAGACCGTTTATGAGACAAATGCAAATTGTGCAAGATTGGGGTAATGATTGCTTATACCTGCAGAGCAAAGGAAGAATAACCAAAGTAAATCTAAGAAATGGGCACTACTGTGACATATCTCCTCAAGAATGGTATAAAATACATCAGAATCAAGAGTTGAGTGAGGAATCAGAAATGGAAGACCAGGATGAAACTGAATCATCAGTATGGAAGTGCAATATGATAAGAAATCTTACCAATAGGAAAAGGAGATTGAGAAGAGAAGATTGTGTGGAAGGAAGGAAGTTTCCAAGATGAGAACTATGTACCACAACAATTCAAAGATGAGGAATTTGAGCCCTATGGGTGGAATCAAATTTTGGCTACCATGGATCTAGCCAGTGATGAATATGTAGGAGTGGAATTTCAAAATGAAGAAGGATATGATGTCTTTCACATTGGAATACAAATGATAAAGGTATCCGGAACAAAAGAGGATAAAGAAGAAGAAATGATATTAGAAAAAGGGAAGACACAATTTTTGGAAGAGGTAAAAGCTGAAGATGCTATTAAAGATAAAATCTCAGGCAAGTATAAGAAAAACAAACATAAGGAAATAAAAGAAAATTAGGAGGATGAGAAGAAGACAAGGGAAACAAACAAAGATCAACAGTTTGATGTACCAGCAAATTTCAAGACTTATGAAGTAGAAAACAGACTACTTCTCAAGAGGAAACCAAAGAGGGAAAAGAAGAAAGGGGAGGCTTATGATAATGAGGAACAAACTAAAAAGATCATGATCACTCAGGAAGAGGGAGAAGAAAGACATATTGTAGTGGCTGATGACATGACATCTCAAGAAGAGGAGGCACTAAGAAACTTGGCAAGAAACTATAGGGATGTGTTTGCCTATAGCTATAAGGATTTGAAAGGTATTGATCCTAAAATTTGTGAGCATAAAATTCCTATTACACCTGAGGCAAAACCTAGCAAACAGAGACATTACACATTCAATGATAAATACTCTGCTAAAATAAAGGAAGAAATTGACAAGCTTTTAGCTGCCAATTTCATCTATGAAATAGAATATACAAAATGGATATCTCCTATAGTTGTGGTACCAAAGAAGAATGGGAAACTTAGGGTATGCATTAACTTGAAAAAGGTAAATGCAGCAACTATAAGAGATAATTATCCACTGCCTATAACAGATCATCTTCTAGAAAGAGTTGCAGGGAAGGAGGTTTATAGTTTTTTAGATGGTTTTTCAGGATACAACCAGGTTCCTATAGCATTGGAAGACCAACATAAAACTGCCTTTTCCACAGAATGGGGAATTTATGCTTTTAGGGTTATGCCCTTTGGGTTAACCAATGCTCCAGCAACTTTTCAGAGGTTGATGTGTCATATCTTCAAAGAGTTCCTGAGGAATGTAATGGAAATTTATGTAGATGATCTTTGTACTTTTTCACTAAAAAGACAAGATCACTTGCAGGATTTAGAAAATATATTCAGGAAATGCAGAACCTACAGAGTATGTTTAAATCTAGAAAAGTGTGTATTCTTTGTAAGACAAGGAAGAATGTTAGGTCACATAGTCTCTAAAAATGGAATTTCAACTGATGAGAAGAAAATAAAGGCCATAATAGAGCTTCCAAGACCTACAAGTGTAAAGGAACTCCAAACTTTCATGGGACATTGTGGGTACTATAGGAAATTTGTACACAAATTTGCTGACATAGCCAAACCCTTATATGCACTAATTACAAAGTTTGAGTGGACCAAGGAGTGTGACCAAGCCTTTGAAACTTTAAAAACTTGTTTGGTAACAGCCCCAATTCTGAAAACACCTCAATGGGATAAAATTTTTCATGTCCATGTGGATGCTTCAAATTATGCTTTAGGATGTGTGTTAGCACAACCAATAGAAGGAAGCAAGTTAGATTTTCTAGTGGCTTATGCTAGTAGGCAATTGAATCTAGCAGAAAAAAATTACACAACCACTGAGAGAGAGGGATTGGGCATGGTATTTGCTGTAAAAAAATATAGACATTACCTTTTGGCCAACAAGTTTAAGTTCTTTGTAGATCATCAGGCTTTATTATATTTGGTAAACAAACCTTGTCACACTGGTAGAATAGTCAGATGGTTTCTTTTGCTAATGGAATTTGAGTTTGAAGTGGTGGTCAGACAAGGGAAAACACACTTGAGAGCAGATAATTTATCTCGAATTCAGTCTAAAGAACCTAGTTCACCTTTAGATGACAATTTGCCAAACACTTATTTGTTTAAGGTAGAGAGTGTTCCTGAGTGGGCGATGACTTTAGTACCATTATTAACCATGGGACCTTGCAGAACAGTTGGAAACAATGCACACTTAGTATTACAAAGCAGGAACTTTATGTTACTAGCTGGGCATTTGTACCATCTCAACCACACAGGCATATTGGAATATTGTACTCCTGAGGAAGAGCAACAAGAATATCTGAGGAGAGCTCATTGTTGGAACCCTTGCACCCATGCTTCTAGGGTAGTCACCTTAAGTAATCTCAATAGTATGGGGGTACATTGGCCTAACAAGATTCAAGATGTAACAAAATACATTGCTAATTGCAGGAAGTGCCAAATATTGCAAGATTCAGAATTCATAACTTTATATTGGTTCCAGAAAAATCCAGATTGGAATGAAAATATTATTGAGGAATTGAAAAGGAAAAAGAAAGGAAAACAAGTGATAGCTGGTACAGATTCAAAAAATCTACAAGTAATCTCTGAAGAATATCAATTGATAGGAGAACAGCTGTATAAAAGAGGAATGGATGGATACTTAAGAATTTGTGTTCCTGAGAATAAATATCTGGAAATGTTGGAACTGGCACATTCTGGAGTGGCAAGAGGACACTTCTCAAGTGACAGAACTGCTAAACTCGTTTTATATTCTGGCTTTTGGTGGCCAACGCTATTTCCTGATGCAAGAACCTATGTAAAAAGATGTGACATCTGTCAGAGGGTGAGTCAACCAAATAAAAGAAATGATATGCCATTAGTTCCATTAATTTCAGCAAGAGCCTTTAGTAAATGAAGGGTTGGATTTCATTGGACCTATACATCCTCCAGCAAAACAATCCCATGCTGAATACATCATAGTGGCTACAGACTACCTGACAAAGTGGGCTGAGGCCAAAGCCACAAGAAGGAATGATGCTCATACTACTGCCAGATTCCTATATGAAAATATTATCACCAAATTTGGACTTCCAATTGAAATTGTAGGTGATAGGGGGACCCATTTTGTAAACCAAACCATAGAAAACATCACGGAATATTTCCTGATCAGTCATAGAAAGTCAGCCCCATATCACCCACAAGCCAATGGGTTAGCAGAAAGTACTAATAAAGTACTTTGTACTGTACTATCAAAATTAGTAAACACAAACACGAATGATTGGGATTTACAACTTAATCATGTCCTATGGGCTTATAGAGTGGCTTATAAAACTGCAATAGGAAACACACCATTCAATCTAGTATATGGACAAAATGCAGTTCTACCTATGGAATTCCTTATTCCAACCTCAAAAGTAGGTAGTCACTACAATTGGACTGGACATGAACTATCAGAGAGAGTAATAGAATTGGAAAAGTTGGGAGCATCTAGACTCCAAGCCATTATGATTATATATGTGGACAAGAAAAGGCAAAAAGCTTATCATGATGTTCACATAAAAGAAAAAGATCTACAGGAAGGAGATCTAGTCCTGGCATACACAGTCAAAGAACATCAGAAAAAATTCCAGAAAAAAGGACATGGACCATATATTATACAACAGATAAGCAACAGTGGAGCCATTCAACTAGCTAACATAGACGGAGAAATCATGCCAAACTTCATAAGTGGATGTAGAGTCAAGAGGTATGATTGTCCATTAACTGTTGATGAATGGAGAAGGTTGCAACAAGCTCAAAACAGGAAGAGAGAAGAGGAAGACATTAGGAAAGAGGCTCAACAGGAAGCAAAGGAAAGGATAAGAAAAGCCCAAGATTTTAGGGAAGTCTGTTTGTGTGAAACTCCTCTAAAACTAAAAGAACATTTGCCTATGATGACAATGAATTTTCAAAATGACAAAATAAGGGTTTTGATAGATTCTAGAGCACAAGTGAATCTGATTAGTTCAGCTTTGGTAAGTAAATTTAACATTAAAAGAACTAAAAGCAGAACCCTTATCAAAACTTTGGAAGGTCAAGTAGTACAAAGCATGTCTTCACTGTCTATTGAAGTTAAGTTCAATGAAGAATATATGAAAATAGACTGTGAAGAATGGCCAGATCATTTGATGTCTGAAAAAGTGATTTCAGATCAACCATGGCTCCAACAAGGTAAAGTGATTTTGGATTTTGAAAAAATGAAGCTTAAATTGAACATAAATGACAAAAGGTTTTTAATATTTTTATTGAGTAATGAAGAACGGGAAATTCAATCAGATGTTCATGATATACACTTGGAAGGATTCACTTTTGCATTTGAAGATACATAGACATTACCAATACAAATGTTAAATGATCAAGCTTCATGTAATCAAAATCAGCAAACGATTGGAAGAACAAGGAAGGGTGGAGAGATAGGAAGAAGGTGGCAATCATGGCATTGTCCAAAAAATCAAAGCATCAGAACAAGAAGCACATGGAATCAAAGCCTACAGGAGGTCTGCTCATCAAAACAGAAATCCAGGACAAAATGAATATGGAGACCAAAAAATCCTACAAAATGCTTATCCGAAGGGAATGGTTGTTTGCCTGAAACCAGGACAATTAGAGTAAGGAAGTATTGGGTCAAAAAACCAGAGTTGTTTCAATGGAAAAAAGATCATCCATATTTAATCTATATTTAGAAAATCATAACATATTGAAAACTATGACAAAGATATTTGACCTTATCCTTTTTCTAAAAAGAGAATTAGGAGGGGAAGAAAAGAAATAGAGAAAATTTATTATTAAATAAAAAAAAAGAGAGAAAAAATAACAGGAAAAAACAGAAGGATCATTATTATTAAGAAAAAGAGAGAAAGAAAAGTTGAGGAAAATTGTTTATTTCCTCTTCTTTTTTATAAAAATTATATAAGCACAAAGCAAGATTTAGGTAAAAGGGTAGTAGAGTTCTATTTATTTTGTGTTAATTTTTCTATCATTGATAAATGTTTTGTTTTTCTTCCAATGTGTTAATTTTTTCTATCATTGATAAATGTTTTGTTTTTCTTCCAAAAGAGTTGTTAGGAACAGGGACTGCACTAGACATCTTGCTACACCTGTAATGATCACTTTTTGAGTCTTTCTAAAGAAACAGAATTTATTTTGGAGTTTATTTTCATTCTTATGTCATGACATCTCAAAATAAATATTACTTTTTGATTTCTTGTGACTCATGTGGGTGGAGTTTTTCTTTGTGTATTTTATTTTCCTCAGAATGGTGAATGCAAGGGAGTTATCAATTCATGATTTCAAGGCAGAATCAGTCACTCTATCAAGAGGTCATTGGTTCCTAGATAGTGAAGCTGTGGAAGAACAGGTGGACCTAGAGTCAGATGAAGAGCTAGAAATTCCAGAAGCTGAGAAGGTGGTGAAGGAACTCAAGGAGACCTTAAGCATAATTGGTCAGCACATATTCACAGTGGGAGTAGGGGGATATAAATATACAATGTTGTGTCATGAGTTCTACAGATTTCAAAGAGTTGCTGTCAATATGAAAAGATGGAAGGCAGTAGGGTTGCACAAATTATTGGAAGAGCCCACCTTCTTCATTGATTTTGAGAGAGTGGCACAAGTAATGAGCAGTCTACTGGAAATAGGAAAAGGGAATGATGCTTATTTCCGATGCAAAGTCAAGAACAAGGATAATCAGGAGGTGGGTATCACTATCAAAGCAGAACATATCAGAGCAGCTTTACAATTCTACCCTATGGGAACCAAGCTTGATCCCAGCTTTGTAAAGAAGAATAAGGAAACCTATACAGGGTACGCCAAATTCACTGACTTCAAAGGAAGAGAGAATGAAGAATATGCCACAAGGATGTTCTTACAATATTTCTGCTTCCCAAAGTTACCACGGTATACCATGCCACATAAATCTGTTACACTACTTATGTTTAACAACAAGGACAGAACCAAGCCCTTCGGAGTAATGGATGTGACTCCATACATCCATGAACAGCTGAAAGAAGCAGCAAAACATTGGGAACAGAAAAAATTCATGAATGGAGCCCAGTTTTTAACCAGGATCATTTATCATGTCTTAGGAATGGAAGATCAGTTGAAATTGGCTCCAGAGGCACAATATTTTAGAAGTCTTATGTCAGGAATCAAGAGTCCTCCGAGGAAAATGGCTGTGAGAGAAATAGAAGGACAAACCCGTATGAGGGGAACAGGAATGAAAAGAAAGGTAATATAGGAGGTTGGACCCAAGAAAGGTTGAACTAGAGATGGATGAAGCTACAAAAGAAGAACATGAAGATGCACAGAAGCAGGTCCAATCCTCTAGTGATCCTCATCCACCCCAAACAAGCAAAGAACAATTATACACTTATCTAACTCAAGGAAATAACAAAAGAGCAATGTATGAGGCACAATATCAGAAGATGCTGGAAGATTATTCATGCAAGGCTACAGATTGGGTCCAAGAGGAGGTAGAGCATTTTGAAGCACTTCATGATCAGATGATGGAAGCTGAAACAGAAGAGGTGTTTGTTAGAAAGGAAGTTGAGTTGCTAGCTTACTTCAAAGAATTGCAAGGACCTCCAGAAACCAGAACCACTATTGTTGTAAAAAAGAAGGTTCCAAAGAAACCAGTGCAAAAGAAGAAGTTGACCAAAAAGGGAAAGGGAAAATCAGTAGTTGAAACTGTAATCACAAAAGAAATGGAGGAAGTGATGGTGGAAGAAACACAAAAGCAATCCACTGTGGTAGAAGCATCAAGACTGAAAGAACCAGAAATAGGAGGACCTTCACATTTCCTCTGATTCTGAAAGTGATATTGAGAGTTTTTTATTAAAGAGTCTGAATTTATCAATTCCAAATACTCCTAATGTGATTACACAGGCCCCTGAGAAACAGAAAACACCCGAAGATTTTAAGAAGAAGTCTCAGGAGAAGCAGATTCAGGAACAGGCAATAAAACAGCTCAGTTCTGAAGAAGAAAGAAGGTTGATGAAAGGAAAAGCAGCTATGATAGAAAAAGAAAGTGAAATAAGAGAAGAAGTCAGTTGTGGGCTGGTGCATACAGGAATAAAATCAATATGGACAAAACCCTCACAAACCTACTTCAAATTAGATGAGAGCATAGCAGAAATAGCTAAAAAAGCACAGATAAGCAGTCCATTTATAAATCAGAAAGGTGCAGATCAAGATCAAATTCAGGAAGAAGAGGAAATAGTAGTGAAAAACAATATTCAAGAAGTCACAGGAGGAGTAGTGGGAAGGGAGATTATCCAAAGTATAAAAGATGTACTTCATGATTTGAAGAATAATGAAGAATTTACCACCAATAAAGATCAGGAACAGGAGGGAGAAATGGATCTCATGGACATTGATGAGCAGGAAGAAGGACACAAAGAACAAAAAAGTAATGATCAGGTCAAAATTATTGAGGAAACTGAATCAATTCTAGTCCAGGAAAAGGAAGGACAAGAAGAGCAAACAAGTAAAGGTCAGGTAAACTCTGTTGAGGAAATTGAATCTACTCTAGTTCAGGAAAAAATCCAGGAAAAGGAGGTACAAATAAAGGAAGGACATCTCTCTGAAGAGAAGCAACAGGTGATGGAGAACAAAAAGGTGCAGGGAATAAAGCTGACTTCAGATGTCTTAGAGCAGAAGAATCTGGGTGCTCAGATTTTGGAACATGAAGAAGACATGGCAGATCAAGAACCACTGGAAACTCATCCAAGCAATGAAGAACACCAGGCCAAGGATATAGAATATGAAGAAGAAGAGGAAGAGGAGAATGAGTGCAAAGAAGACAAACAAATAGAAGCTAAACAAATGGAAATGGAAGGGGGATTGGAAAGAATACCCAAGAATATAAGATCGGCTTGTCAGATTATTTTGAGTAACATTGAGCAGTTCAGACCTTCAAGCAGAAACATGATCATTTCAGGAATGGTGGCAGAGTCTGAATTTGAGAAAGGCAATATGATCATTAAAGAGCACAAAAGGGAGAAGGAACAAATGTCAGAACAACTGAGGAAGGTGCATGAGAAAAATGAGGAATTTACAAACAGAATAATTGCTTTGGAAGAGTTAGAAGTACAGAAACAAAATAGAATTCAATATCTAGAAGAAAAGAGTGTAAAACTAGCAGAGCAGAATAATAAACTGGAAATGGAGCTGAGAAAAATTGAAGGAAGATATAGAACCTTGCAGACTTCTTATCAGATTTTGACTAAAGCAAATGAGGAAATCAATAAGCTATTATTGGAGGAAGGTCAGTTAAAGGATGAAAGTCAGACAGCTCAGATGACAGAGGAAGAAAAGGAAGAATTACACAAAGAGATTAAGAGATTACAAATAGAATTAAAAGAAGCCAAGGAACTAGAGAAGCAGGCTAGTATACATGCTGCTACATCAATGAGAGGATATAACAAGTTGCACCTGCAGGATATGGAAAAAGAAAGAAGTGATTGGCAGACAAGGAGGGAAAAGGAAAAAAATGAATGGATAAAAGAAAGAGAGTTATGGGCAAAACAGAATGGAAGTCTGATGATGACAATAGAGGAATTACAGAAAAAGCTGGACAAGCCACAAGTTCAGGAAGAAACACATGTAGAGACCACATATACAGAAGAATATGAGGTAGGAAATAATGATGGAATACAACATGGCAGTGAACCAACAAATAAAAGACCAGAGGAAGAATATTCAGAAGAATTTGTAAAAAAATTGCTGACAAATAGAGATTCTAGAATGGATTTTATCAGAAAAATGCATGATGAATATGAAGATCAAATTGTCACATTTGCATTGAATAAGGGAATCAATCCAGACCAGCATCATTGGGCTGCAGATGGATTGGGCATACCATTGTGTATGATCATGGAGAGTATCAAGAACTATCAGTTGGCTAGAGTGGGGCTACCTCCAAATAAATATCTAGAGTATGAAGAGGATATCAATGTGACTAAAGAATTGTTTGAGAGAGCCAATCCAAAGTGGAGGAACAAATGGTTGGATGCAGGTAAAGAATGCAGGAAAATATGGAAGGAAGCACCTCTTCAATTGAAAATTAATCCAGCTTACTGCCTAGTGGCAAGAAGAAGAGAATGGATAATTTTTTGGGAAAGACGGAGAGAAGGTCAAATCCCACCTAAATGGTTGAATTTCCCAAAAATAGCCGGGCCAAAGGCAGGAACATGGCCTACAAAAAATTACATGGTGGAGACAGTTGAGTATGTTATAGTTACATACAAAGATGTAAACGACCCTGCATGCATTTTACTTATCAGAGTAATGAGATTGATTTTGGCCTGTATAGAAACATACACCAATACAGATATCAGAACATTAAATTACATTGGCTTCAATTCTCCAACAGATGCACTATTGTTTGATCTTAGTGAAACACCCGATAGAATCTGTTTAATGGCATACTACAGCAGAGTAATATTTTTGGGCAGTCACTATTTACAAATTTTTGAAGATGCATTTGATTATGGGTTTTTTGAGAGAGAGTCAGAAATATTCGGAAACTTGTCAGTAGTCACCAAGTCTCGCCTTACTGCATATGAAGCTGCTTACACAGAATATTTGAAAAAGGATGTGATTGATAAACCAGAAGCTGTAGTACAGTGGAGAAAAGCATTGTTTGAAATGGTAAATAACCTGAATATTACAGAAAGGAGAAGTCATGACTTACTATCACAAGTCTATCAAAGAAAGAAAAAGTGAAGAAAGCAATCAGGACATAAGAGCAAGAAAGTCTTTTGTCAGGAGCCAAAAGCTTTAGGAGGGGAAGGATGTTAGAAGATGTATTTTTTGAAGCATTTTGGATGAAAAATAATTGTAAAATGACAAAAACTTGTAAAAATATTTATGCAACTGATGTAAAAATAAGGAAGAGTCTTCCTTATGTAGAATAGAATTTTATGTAATTTTTCTAGAATTTTTGGAAACTCCTAGATAGCATATTTTTACAATAATAGAGGAAACGACCAAAATTCAAGTGTGAAAAGGGACACTTGAAAATGTATATAAGACAATTTCCTCTATTATGAGGTGGTTGGTTGATCATTTGTTTACATGCTATCCAAGTGAATAGAGAGAGTTTCCTGCTGAAAATCGTGTTTTCTCCTCTTTGTGTGGTTTCATTGATTTGTTGAGTCTATTCTTTGTGTATCCATGGAGATTTGTGAGCTTCTATTGTGTAATTCTGTTGAATGTGTATGAAGAGAGCTGAATATTGATGTGTTGAGTGATAAGTTGATGAAGAATGGTGTTGGAGATGAAAATCGTCTGTTTTCACAGAATCGCGATTGTCTCGCCTGTATGGTACGGGTAATATTTTTGAGTTTTGACTTCATATTGTGTTCTGCTGAGAAAATAGCATGTATTAGACACCAAGATTGTGGAAAATGGAGGAGATTTGCTCAAGATAATCCAAACCCTAGAAATTCCTCTTCATTTTCACCATTCTCAGAAATCCAGCCATTATTCTCTTATTTCTTGGATTCTATCATCTAGAAGGGGCTGTGGTCTCTTGAATACTTCCAAGATTGAAAAAATAAAGATGTCTTGTTAATTCTTTATGCTAAATGGTTGGAGAGGACAACTCCAAAGATCAATAACAAACAGTTCCAATGGTGGACTATTGTATTGATATGTTTCCACATGTTCTAGTGACTCTGTGTAATATGCGGGTGGACTATTTACATGAGTAGAGTCAAAACTGTTAGAATTAGGGTCACTTTCTATGATCAGGGGTGAAGAAGGCACTAAAGCCCTATTTAGATTCTCTTTTGTAGCAGCATATTTGATTGAGATCACATTAGCTGGTGGGGATGGTTGCTGAGCTAAAACAGGTTGAGGTCTCTATCGAGCCTAATAAGGATAGTTCTGAGGAGGCCTACAGTAATGAGGCCGAGCATTGTATTGACCTTGATACCTACCTGGTTGTGGGTATGCTTGTGGGTATTTTTGTCGTACTACTTGTTTGTTGTATGCACAGTCCTGAGCCGTATGATTCGTGTATCTTCTCTCAATTGTACAATATTGGCCAACTAGGGTTGGCTTGTGGTTGTGTTGTCTTGGGGCACACATTTGCCATATGATCACCACCACAGGTGTAACAACGCTTGTTTGTTGTTAACCTAGGCATCTGTTTACTAGAAACGCCTAGTTTTTGGGCCACTTTTTTTGCTAGGTCTTCTATCGAACTAGACAATTTTGAGGATGCTAGAGATGAACAATCTGAGTCCTTATAGACCTTTGAGAGTTCCAACTCTTCTCCAAGGTTGTCCTCAATGTCTATACAAATTCTTACACATTGCTCTAGCGTTCTGGGTTCCTTCAAGTTTGCATAGGAGCATAGTTTAGAGCTCAAGAGGCCATCTAAAAACAATGACACTTGCTTGGCCTGTGAGGGTAACTCTTGCATCGGACATCTTTCAACATATTGTCTAAACCTACATCCTGCAAGTCTAACTGTTTCCTGAGGGGTCTATTTGAAACTATGAATCAACGAAGACGTATCATGCTTGATTCCACTTTTAGAGAATTCCGTGATGAATGACTCTAACAAGTGATGGATATCTCTAAATTGCCTCTTTTGCAATGGTTGGAACCAAGTTAAAGCCATGTTCTTTAACGTTAGCCCAAATGCATTGTATTGTGTAAACATGTCTTCTACTTGTTCTACTCGTAGCACTTGCTTAAACTCCGCAACATGGTCATAGGGATCTCCTATCCCATCAAAATAACTTTTCATGGAATTTACTAGTTGAGTGGGTCTCAATACCCTTGGGTATTCGCATGGTCTAGGTAGAGGAAAATCATCTCTACCACCTAGTATTCTAGGTTTCCTTTGTCTTAACACAAACAT